>CM051237.1:287504694-288004694 GCA_027917425.1 Gastrophryne carolinensis | reverse complement strand
CACAGAAAGAGAGACACACACACACAGAAAGAGAGACACACACACACACACACACACACACACAGAAAGAGAGACACACACACACACACACACACACACACAGAAAGAGAGACACACACACACAGAAAGAGAGACACACACACACACACACACACACACAGAAAGAGAGACACACACACACACACACACACACACAGAAAGAGAGACACACACACACACAGAAAGAGAGACACACACACACACACACACACACACACACACACACACTGTGGGGACCTGCTGCTGCCGCCGCCGCCGCTCTCAGACGCGCAGGTGTCGGGGGTCAGGGTTTGGCCGAGGTTACCCTGCAGAGGGGCAGCGGGGTCCTCCTCCCCTCCTCCGCTCCTCCGCAGCCGCCGCCGTTCTCACACACACACCAGCACTTCCTGGCTGTTGTGCGCTGGTGGGCGTGCCCCATATGGCCGGCGTCCAATGAAAACATTGGACGCCGCCCATTGACGACCAGCGCGCAGCAGCCTTGAAGTGCTGGTCAGTGTGTGAATGTGTGTGCGTGTTTGTGTGTATGAGAGCGGCGGCGGCGGCAGCAGCGAGTACAGCAGGGACCCGCAGCGGCCGCCCCTCACCCTCCAGCATCTATTGGGTTCAGGGTTGCGGCCTTCCCTGGCAGTCCGCCCCTGGACTCGAGTATAAGCCGAGGCGGCTTATTTCAGCCCAAAAAGTGGGCTGAAAAACTCGGCTTATACTCGAGTATATACAGTAATATTTTTTTACAAGAAACCAAAAGTTTGGAGGAATAAATAGGATGATTTTATTATGGGTCAACAGAGACAAAGCAGAGTAATAAGACTTTTTTACAGCAATAAATCTATATTTGGTATACAGGTATGTAGAGTGTGAGCAAAGGTGCACTGAGGTGTCTTCAGTACTAGACATGACATTTCATAATCAGGACTCCTCACTTAAGATAATGGAGTATTCAGATTGGTGTTTAAGTGCTGGATTTTCTTTGCGCCCCCTGCTTAATAGATGGATTTTACATTTTACTAATATATGAACAGACCGAGTGTAGATAGTTAAAGTGATTTACCACCCAATAAAAATAACAAAAGGGTACTCACCTTTTGTCCCATGCATCTGATCAGTCTCGGACAGCATCACACACTGCCCTGGGTCCGAACTCCATTCAATGGAGCTTCCATGCCCAACTCCTGCCCCCATGCAATCTGTCACAGGAGTGCTACCACGCCCCCTCCATTTGCTGCAATGGAAGGTGTGTGTCAGTTCTCAGCACACCCGCTCCATTGCAATGAATGAAGAGGACCTGGCAGTGTTCTTCCGTTCTTTTACTTTTACTGTTCATTTATTAATAAGGGGATGTTTAAACGAGTTGTACATGTCTTACAATATGGTTATACATATATCTTATTAAGAAGACAAGAAATCACATTTAATGCAAGGAGACTGGTGAGACTGTAATTACACCAAGAACAAGAAATGGCAGCATTGAGCATGTGGAGAAGTACATACAGTATGCAAACTTACCAAAATTCCACCCGCTCTGTAGCCTAGGACAGTCTGAAAGTCACACAGCAGGGGTGCCGCAAGTAACATGGTATGGAATCTAAGGGTAGGTGTTTTGAGCATATTTATCCACCACCAGGTTTAGTGAAAGAAACGTAACTTGCCATAATAACAATAGGCAATACACTCAATATTCAGGGCTCATGAGATATCCATACCTCCCAACTTTTGAAAACAGGAAAGGGGGACACATGTGGCAGCGTGCATAGCATGCAGCCGCCGCTCTTGGCCCAGCACCACCCCTTCCAACTTCCTGCTCGGCCACACATTCGCCCACATCACAAGGGCACTAGACTCCTTAAAGCGGCTCTGTGGATTTTTGTCACAGTACTGCAGGGCTTCTTAAAGCAGCGCCACCATGCCGCAAAACTGTCTGCACCTCAGGACTCAAAACAGCTTCATGGGACAACAGGACAGGGGCCCTAAAACGGGATTGTCCTGTGAAAATCAGGACATCTGGGGGGTATGCGATATGTACCGTACAAAAACAGACAAACATACAATAAGGAAAGAGAATTACTTTACTTCTCATGATTTATTCTGATGCAGGTGTGCACACTCACACAATACAATATACAAGCCCAACAGACATCTGATTGATTAGTGATGCATCAATCCCTTATTATATTCTCACAACCCAATGTATAGCCAACCCCCAAACTCTCACTAGCTGTAAACAGGTTGTGCCTGTGGTAGGTGTGAAGCTTCAACAGTCTAATCTAAAGATTGTTAACTGGTGTGAGATAGCGCTTGGATCTATTTCTATAGAAAGTTAAAGCGGACCTTCAGCATCATTTAATGAAAAGCCCAAACCCTTAAAAAACTATTCCCCAGCATCTAAAATTAATATATTAAAAACATTTTTAGTCACTTACAATTTATTCTCTCTCACTGGCCTGCAACTTTGTTCAGCACTCTAGGATACGGGCGCCGCCATCTTCGTTCAGTAGCATCACATACTGAGGAGAGGAGAGGGTTCAAAAGTGCAAGGGAGCAGGGATATAGCTGTGCTTTGCACAAACAGAGCAGAGCTGGGTCAGGAAAAGGTCAGCAATCCCAGAATGCAGAGTGGCACAGTCAGAACCCACTTCCTGTTTGCAGGCAGCCTGCACCTCCATGGGCCGCCATCTTGGATGTTTAAAGTCTCAGAAAATGCAATAGATGCAGGTAGGATGATTTTTAATGTGGGCAATCTGTATGTACAGCGTGGGGGAAACATATAAGATAGGCTCTTATTCAGAGTGAAGGTCCGGTTTAACCCAGAGTTTCAGTTTAATCCTTAAAGGAATAAAGACCTGCTAAAACCTCCATACTCATTTGGGGCCCCCATAGAAAAATCTTGCCTTAACCCACTTTCAGTCACAGGGAATAAAATAGGGAATAAAAGAAGGGATGTGTGCCCTATCTGACAACATCACATTTCTTCAGATCACCATTACTGACCTTAATTTCGTCAGAATGGGGGGGGGGGGGGGGCTGCTGAAGCAGAAATGCTGTCAGTAACCCAGTTATCGCCTTCAATGTGGCTGAAACTATTTTATTCCAGAAGGACATATTCAAAGCAAAACTGAATATATTCTAACCTCGTAAAATCCTCATAATATGGTCTCTGAAATTTCCTACAGCTCCACTTCCTCTGTGCAAATATAACTGGTGGAAACAAAGGTACAGGACGTTTGTAATGGCAATTTGTATTGTATAAAAATATCTAAAATGCATATTAAAGGTGCTATATATATAATATGATAAACGTGACTGACAATATTTGTGGGCGGTACGAGTGAAAATCTTACTTTCAAAAAGCCTAAACTGCAAAAGAGGAACATGCTGTAATTCCCTGCATAAAATCTTCATATGAAATGTGATGAGAAATTCTGTTTCACACATATAATGTCAAACGGTTGGTAAATACATCTCAATAGCCCTGTGTAAAAGCTTATCAACTAAGTAAAGACTGACAAAGAGAAATCTTAAGAACAGGATATTATTAGCTTGACATTTCAGGCAGAATTCTCACAAACAACAGGGCACACCATAGCTAAGGTCAGGATCCAGGGGATCAAACAACCCGCAAATAGTATGGTATGGTGTAGCATAGAAAACATTAAATTGCTGTAAAGTAAGAACAATAACAATTTCTCTGTGGGTCCATAAATGAAATAAGACAAACAGGAATAAAAAAAAATATCCAGAAGTCCAACAAACATATAAAAACTCAATAGATTAAAAAAACAAGCAGTTGTGGTACCGCCATACACCAGTGAACAAACATAAATAAGAAAAGTCAGGACAACATAGTTCCTTTGGTAAATGAAGTAATGTAGCCAAAGTCAGCTAAAAAATTGTAAACAGCCCCAGACAACTGCCTGCCAATATATTAAGCGTACTATTTGCTCCTTAAATGGTGTGTGTGGGGGGTGTCTTTACATCTAATGGAGCAAATGTGGGGCTATAAAAGGAAAAATACCATTTTGTGATTACTCACCTGTAAAATGGTTATTACAAGTATGTCACACACCCCGCTTCCGAATATTCATGACACTTGGGTAACTGTCCTGTAGAGGGCGATCTTGCAGAGATGACATGAAAAAAAGGAGCCCCTCCTGGCCCATAAATACCTGGGACCTCCCACCATTCCCCAGTATAAGACAGCAGTAAAGGGACCAGGAAGAGCCAAATGTAAACAGCAAAGAAAAGGGTTCACCATATAAAGGATCCCAGAAAAGGGCGGGATGAAGCGGGGTGTGTGACATACTTGTAATAACCATTTTACAGGTGAGTAATCACAAAATGGTATTATTCCCAGTATGTCACACACCCCGCTTCCGAATATTCATGACACTTGGGACATCCAATAGCAGTGCCCATAATGGGTGGGGATCCCAAAAAGGCAATAATGCAAACTTAAACTACTGCAGCTTGCAGAACTTTGAGCCCAAAACAGCATCCGCTGAAGCCCGCACATCAACCTTATAAAACTTGGAAAAAGTATGAACAGAAGACCAGGTAGCAGCCTTACAAACTTGTTCAACAGAAGCCTGATGCTGGAAAGCCCAGGACGCCCCAACAGCATGAGTAGAATGAGCAGTAACACGAAAAGGGGGAACCTTTCCCTTGGCAGAATAGGCCCCAACAATGGCCTGTCGAATCCATTTACTAATGGAAGACTTAGCGGGCGCCAGACCTTTCCTGGGCCCGGAGGGCACCACGAAAAAGGCGTCCGTCTTACGAAAAGGAGAAGTAGCCACCAAATAATATTTCACACATCGAACCACATTCAAAGAATGTAAGGTCCTCTCCTTGTCATTACTAGGCTTGGGACACAAGGAAGGGAGAACTACATCCTGATTGAGGTGGAAGGCTGAAACCACCTTAGGAAGGAAATCCGGCTTAAAGCGGAAAACTACCTTGTCCAGGTGCCTCTCAAAGTAAGGAGCCTGAATAGACAAGGCCGCCAACTCAGAGACATGCCGAACAGAGGTAATAGCCACCAGAAAGGCAACTTTCTGAGTGAGCAGAGAAAGAGCAATATCATGCACCGGCTCAAAAGGGGGTCCCTGGAGAGCCAACAGAACCAAGTTTAAATCCCAAACCGGCAGCAAGGGCTTTCTAGGAGGCCGCACATGAGTAACCCCCTGGAAAAATGTCTTAACCAGGGGATGAAGGCCAAAAGACCTTTGAAAGAAAACCGCCAGGGCAGAAACCTGCCCCTTCAAAGTACTAAGCTGGAACCTCGAGTCCAGACCATGTTGAAGAAACTCCAGAATTCTGGGAATAGAAAACACCCTACAAGGCAAGGCCCTAGCCTTGCACCAGTTAATATAAGACCTCCAAGTCCTATAGTAGACGTTAGAGGAAGATCTCTTCCTAGCTCTAACAAGAGTCCGAACCACCGCATCAGAAAGACCTTCCTCCTCTTGCGCACCACTTTGCCCACCATGGAGAAAGAGGGGGAACAGGTACAGAAACCCCAGTTCCCTCCAAGCCAGGGACATGGCATCCACTGCCAGGGCCAGAGGATCCTGAGACAGAGACACAAAGGCAGGAAGCTTGTGATTGTGAGGAGAGGCAAAAAGATCCACCTCCGGAATCCCCCACTTGTGACAAAGGGACTGGAATACCTTGGAACTGAGAGACCATTCTCCTCGGCGAGAGGATCTCCTGCTCAGGGAATCCGCCTTCGTGTTCTCCACTCCCGGGATGTAAATGGCTGAGATGCATGGGACATTGCTCTCTGCCCAAACAAGGATCAGAGATAGCTCCTTGAGGGCACTCCTGCTGCGAATCCCTCCTTGGTGATTGATGTAAGCGACCGCCGTCCGATTGTCCGATCGGACTTTAACTGGCAATCCCTGCAATAGAAGAGTCAAGCAAGACAGAACCAACCAAATGGTCCGTAGCTCCAAAACGTTGATAGGGGTATGAGCCTCCCGAGGCCCCCATAACCCCTGGAACTGATGTTCCTTCCAGAAGCCCCCCCCCCAGCCCGACAGGCTGGCGTCCGTGGTGACCGTTTCCCACAAACGGTCCACAACGAGCGGGCCACAACGAGCACCTGTTGAAAAGTGAAACCGGCCCAGCAACAACGGCCGCAAAAACACATACAAACACACACACACACACAATCCACACACCTTTTCCCCCAAATAAAGTAAAACAACCCACAGGAGAAAAGGCCTCCCCCCCCAAGGAGCACAGAGGGACACGGTAGGGGGGAGAACCCACACCAATAGGTGAAAGGGTAAGAGGGATGGGGCATCCCAAACCGGGATCACCAACCCGGACACAGCCTACCCCTTTGTATGGGGTCTCACGGGGAGCTAGCTCCCATATACACCACAAGGTGCAGCCTACCATTGCCTGGACCTTCAGCCTAGGCTGGGAGGCATACTGCTATAGTTTAAATTAAAAAAAAAGGTTCAGGCAGCAATAGAAACAAAAGGCCGGGGGGTTACCCCGGCTACCTGCAAGGAGGAGACAACCATCTTCTGACTTGCTCGCCGACTGCAGAGACGAAAGACTGGGGAATGGTGGGAGGTCCCAGGTATTTATGGGTCAGGAGGGGCTCCTTTTTTTCATGTCATCTCTGCAAGATCGCCCTCTACAGGACAGTTACCCAAGTGTCATGAATATTCAGAAGCGGGGTGTGTGACATACTGGGAATAGTCCACTCTCCTTACTGGCACTCCTGCCCTGCTGATCGTCCTCCCACAGTCTGTCTTTATCTGGCGGTTGGACATGACAGGTGTGCGGCCAGCACCCTTTAAAAACAATGGGTACTGGCTGAACACAGGCCAAACCCACCCGATCAGTGGTACGGGAGCATAGGTAAGAAGTGTGGACATTACAGCTTGTGAGTGGTGTAGTGCAGCGGTCAGACTGTACACTGCCTGTTATAGAGTTCATTTGGATTCTGTACACTGCCTTTTAGGGGACTCTTAGGATGGGAAATTCAGTACATTGTCTGTTATGGGGTGATTCTGCAAACTGCCTATTGTGGGGTTCTTGGAAAGGTTTGCACACTGTCTGTTACAGGGGTTCATGGGAGGGGGGATCTGCACACTGCCTGTTATGGGGTTCTTGAGAGGGGGTCTGCACACTGCCTGTTATGGGGTTCTTGGGGTGATTCTGCACACTTCCTGTAACAGGGTTTTTCGGGGGAATTCTGCACACTGCCTGTTATTAGGTTCTTGGGGGGAGGGGGGAATATAGCACATCATTTGTTCTGATTTTTTTCCTTATTTTTCACCTCTAAACCCTTGGTAAGTCTTATGGTCGGGTGTTTTTTTTATTAAATGTGTTTCCTCTGTGCCACTTGTGATGGCCAAATTCATTCCTACCTTTTTCTACCAACAGTGCTGTGACACCCTTGCAAAGGACTACAAACGGTTGTGGGGGTGCCTCTGTCAAATTCCTGACACTCAGGAACATCAGGTACCAGAAAGCACATGCTTCTGCGGTTTCAATAACCCAGGCATCGTCTTTCATCTTCTCTTTTGTGATTTCTCCATTTTCAATTTTATAGGCTAGCTCAAAACCTTGACAGCAAAGATAAGGTAATGAACAGCATACTTGTCCTCAAGGATACTAGGACAGAACTGCTAAATATAACTCAGATACATTATACAGAAATGCGGCTGATCATTACTTCAGGTAACTATGTTCCCAAGAGTAGAAACTGGTTAAAATAGAAACATTAATATTTCTGTCAGAGACACAGTAGCTTTATAATATATTGTTTTAAAACACAGTAATAATACAATTCTGTGATTACTCACCTATAGAATTGGTATTATATGTATACAGCACGTCTGCTCCAGAGAGTAATTCCTTACGTTTGGGTTATACATCCACAAGATGGCGCTGGACTGCAGAGACAGCAAAAAAGTGGCTCCTCCTGGCCCCTTATATTCCAGGGACCTTCCACAAAATTCCCAGTATTGACAAGCAGTTAGCAAGAAGCCGGGAGAAAAAAACATAATCAAACAATTTTAATCATGATAACAATCACCATACAGAGGCACTAAGAACAATGAAAAACAAGGGCAGGGTGGAGCAGGACATGCTGTATACATATAATACCAATTCTACAGGTGAGTAATCACAGAATTATTCTAAGTATACAGCACGTCCTGCTCCAGAGAATAATTCCCTACGTTTGGGACATCCAATAGCAGTGTCCGTAAGGTAGGGTGGAATCCCCAAAAGCAACAACATGCAGATTAAACCACTGCCGCCTGCAGAACTTTGCGGCCAAAAGCAGCATCAGCTGAGGCCCTAACATCAACCTTGTAAAACTTAGAACAAGTATGAACAGAAGACCAAGTAGCGGCCTTGCAAACTTGTTCAACAGAAGCCTGGTGCTGAAAAGCCCAAGAGGCACCAATAGCACGAGTGGAATGAGCAGTAAGGCGGAATGGAGGATCCTTCCCTTTAGCAGAATAGGCCTGAATCACAGCCTGACGGATCCACTTGCTGATGGTAGACTTAGCTGGAGCCAGACCCTTCCTAGGACCAGAAGGGACCACAAAAAGAGCATCAGTCTTCCTGAAGGGCTCAGTAGCCACCAAATAGAACTTCAGGTTCCTGACCACAACCAAAGAATGTAGAGCCCTGTCCTTAGGGTTACTAGGATTAGGGCACAAAGAAGGAAGAACAATGTCCTGATTGAGATGAAAAGCAGACACAACCTTAGGCAGAAAAGCGAAACACCACCTTGTCCTGGTGTCTCTCAAAAGTAAGGGGGCTTGATGGAAAGCGCCGCCAACTCAGAAACACACCTAACCGAAGTGATAGCCACCAAAAAGACTACCTTAAGCGTAAGAATGGACAAAGCAGCCTCATGCACAGGCTCAAAAGGAGACCCCTGCAAGGCAGAAAGGACCAAGTTTAAAGTCGCAGACTGGTAACATAGGCTTACGTGGGGGGCGCACATGAGTAACCCCCTGGAAAAAAGTCCTGACCAAATGATGCTGAGAAAAAGATCTCTGAAAGAAAAACAGCCAAGGCAGACACATGACCCTTCAGAGTGCTGAGTTGAAGCCCCAGATCCAAACCATGTTGTAGGAATTCCAGAATCCTAGGAATAGAAAACACACGACAGGGAAGAGATTTAGCCTCACACCAGTCAATGTAGGTACGCCAGACCCTATAGTAGATGGAAGAAGAGGACTTTTTCCTAGCCCTGATCATGGTGTTAACAAAAGAGGCAGGCAGCCCCTTTTCCATTAAGATGGAGGTTTGAGCAGCCAGGCCGTTAAAGCCAGCGTTTGTAAATTGGGATGGCGCAGCTTCCCCTGAGTGAGCAGGTCTGGATCCTTGGGCAGGGCGTACTGATCTACCGCCAGCTGCACGATGTCTGCAAACCACACTCTTCTTGGCCAACGGGGGGCCACCAGGATTGCTGGCACCCCTTCCTGAGCTATCTTTCGCAGAACCCTGCCCAACAGGGGAAACGGGGTAAAGACATACAGTAGCAGGGCCAGGGCATTGTCAGAGCATCCACGGCAAAGGCCAGAGGGTCCTGGGACAGAGACGCAAACACTGGAAGCTTGTGATTGTGACGGGATGCAAACAGATCCACATCCGGCTGACCCCAACGGTGACACAGAGAGCGAAACACCCTGTTGCTGAGGGACCATTCCCCCAGGCGAGAAGACCCCCTGCTCAGAGGGTCTGCCTCCAGATTCTCCACCCCCGGTTTGTACACAGCTGAGATGCAGGGAACATTAGGCTCGATTCAGAGACACATTCGTCTGGACTTCCGTAGCTGTCTGTGAAAGTTTTGGTGGGTGTTTGTCATTTTTTTGCTTTTTTTCGTTCATTTTTAATTCGTACGAACGTTCGGAAATGCGCTTTCGATGAACGGAAGCAAATCGGATCATTTCCGTTAGTTTGGATCATTTTCCAAACAAAATCAGAAATTTTTCGTTCGTTCAGATAACTTCCGTTGTTGGGATGGGTTTCCGTCTGATTCAGAGAGCTGATTTCCGACGGAACACCACCCTATAAATCCGTTTCATTTCCGATCCACTTACGGGACCTTTGAGGGCTCGGATTGCTATTGTTGAACATGTTTTGCGGCTATGTGGAGGAGTCTGCGCGCCTTTAGCACCAAGGCATTGCATGTATCAGCATGGCCGAGGCCATAAATTGTATAGCAATACATACTTGAATCAATACATTTCATGTATGCCTTCTAGATGCATTTTAATGCTGACCTTAATTAGTCCTTAGCATGTAAACATTTATTTTCCCACACATCCATATAATTGCTATATTTTTTTAGAATTATGTCCTTTGTGAATTATATTTGGATTGTTGAACTTGAATCTTAATTTGTTGTAGGAGTTATTGTTTTAGTTGGTTACCTTTGCTTTGTGTAATTATTTTATATTTGGTTGCAGGAACCGCAAGATGTGCCACTCGCCCTTGCTCCTGATGCCCGTTCTTTGCCTGCAGAATGCGGGCCAGGGGTTCTCTAATTGGGCACTACGCAAAACCCGGCCCGTGGCGAGGGCCCTCTGGCTTTTCCAGATTTATGTGTTTGGACCATACAGGGGGGCACTGCAGTATGACCCCAACAAGGTTATACCAATATTTTAATTTACGTTTTTTAACAGGGACCACACGTGCTAGAGTGGCACAACTGAGTGTCAGGGTCTTTCAGTTGGTGGGCGAGATGCAGGAGCTGCGCAACTCGTTGGGGACCACAGATGAAGAATAATGTTCTGTGGCCTGCCATTGCTATGTATTTTGTTTTTTATAGCTGTAAAAATTTGACATTTTCAACATTTTTTACAATTTTATATTTTATGATGGAATAAAAAAAAATGTTACATTGTCATTTCATTTACAAAATACATTAACACAAAAACTAATGGGCCCAGAAATATTTAAAGATGAATATTCACATGACTAAGAAGTGATTTGGGTAAGTTTTAGGGGGCTAAAATGGAAGAAGAACCTAACCGAGAAGTGGTTTGGGTGAGCTTTAAGGGTCCAAAAGGGAAGATGGAGGATAGTGCTAAGTGATTTAGCTAAGCATTGTAGTAGAAGTGAGGGTGGCAAATATGTAGGCGAGCACTTTAATGAGTTAAGTTTGTAGTGCGCAGGCGCAAGATCGTAAGGATTTCTGTCTGGACGATTATTTATTGAAAAAGGGAAACAGAAACTAACGGGAAACGTAAAGGATTCGTTGGAGGATACGATGGGAAAAGGGCAAAAACGAAAGCCTACGTTGTAACATGTGAAAATGAAACGGATAAGTCTTGATAGAAAATGACATCCTCGTATTCGTAATCTGCCGTACGAACGGACGGAAACTTTACAGGATTGCAATGCATGCATAGAATCGCTCGCACACTCATACGAGAGCGGAAACATTTCCAAAAAAAAACAGATCGGAACTAAAACTGAAGTTTTTTTTGTCTCTCTGAATCGAGCCTATTGTCCTCCGCCCAGGACAGGATCAGAGACACTTCCTTGAGGGCCCCCTTGCTCCGGGTCCCCCCCTGATGATTGATGTAAGCAACCGCCGTCTGGTTGGTGCGGGGTCAAGTGGGCTAGAACCAACTTGATCGCCCTCAGTTCCAGAATGTTGATAGGGGGGGCCCACTGCCCCTGGAATGTTAGGGATCTCCAGAAGCACCCCCAACCCGTCAGACTGGCATCCGTGCAAGGGGCTAGAAAGGATCTGCCCACTAACAGGTTCCTTGAGTCCAGCCACCACGAGAGGGACCGCCTGGCTATAAGGGACAGAACCAAAACCTGATCCAGGGACACAGGGTCCCTCTCCCATACAGACAAGAGTTGGAGTTGAAGAGGCCTCACGTGAAACTGAGCATAAGGACAGAAGGAGCTGAGCTTGTTCTTGCAGACTGTCCACCTTCTGCTGAGGAAGAAAGATCATGGCCCGAGCTGTATCCAGATTCATGCCCAGAAATGGCTTTACCAAAGAGGGAGACAGGGAGGATTTGGAGTGGTTTATCACCCAGCCGAATGACTCCAGTGTGGTCAACACCCGCTGAGTATCTAGCTCTGCCTGTTGGAAAGACGGAGAAGTGATAAGAATGTCGTCCAAATAGGGAAGAATGCGAATGCCCTGAGCTCTCAGCAGAGCCATAATGCCCACCAGCACCTTGGTAATACCCTGGGGACTGAAGTAAAACCGAAGGGCAAAGCCACAAACTGGTAATGCTGATCCTCCAGAGCGAACCTGAGGAATCTCTGATGACCTGGAAAGACTGGAACATGGAGGTAAGCATCCTTGATGTCCACAGAGATCATGAAGTCCCCTGGGCGTTGTGAACTTACAGCTGAGCACAGATTCTCCATGCGAAGCCTCCTGGGTCTGAGAAACTTGTTGAGAAGCTTTAAGTCCAGGATGGGTCTGACAGACCCATCTCTTTTGGGAACGGTGAAAAGGTTGGAATAGTAGCCCTTGCCCCTTTCCCCTAAGGGCACTTGGCAGATGACCCCCAGCTCCAGTAGATTCTGCACAGCAAGCAACAGGCCCTGAGCTGACAGGGGGTCTTGAGGCATCCGGGATCTGATGAATCTTGGGGGTGGCCAGGCTGCAAAATCTATCTTGTAACCGGAGGACACTACCTCCTGAATCCACAGGTCTGAGACATGAAGCCTCCAGATGTGAGCAAAGAGCCGAAGCTGTCCCCCCACCCGGATGGGTGAGGGCGCCCCTTCATGCCTGAGGAGGCTTGGGGGAAGACTTAGATTTGGAACCCCAGGAGGGTCCAGGGTGGCCACGACCTCTGCCCCTGCCCCAGAAATCTCCCTGGGCCCCTGTAAATGACGCTCCCCTTCCCATTCTGGACCCACGGTAGGAGGGAAGAAAGGAACCTGAACCCCGAAAGGGCCGAGACTGTCTCTTGCGCTGGGGTAACCTGCCTCCCTTTGCAAACAGGTCCAGGCGATCCCTAAATAGATGCAGCCCTTTAAAGGGGAACCCAGTGAGAGCCTTCTTGGCAGCAGTGTCATCTGCCCACTGGCGCAGCCAAACCGAGCAGCGTATAGCCACCGCCAAGGCAGAAGCAAGCACTCGCTGGGCACAGTAGGGGACACCCCACACGCCACACACAGCCGGGCTTGTCCCGAAGGAACCCCAAGCACATTATCCTGAGAAGCCTCCATATGGTGATTATTGCGGCCCCCGGCCAATAGGGATTTACACAATAAAGTCACCCGGGATGCCCCAATAACCCGCTAGGGAAGTGGGAGGTAAAGGCAGAGTAGGCCTGTAATAACAACTAAATAGAGAGGATAGGCCGGGAGAAACCACAATTAAGTTTCACCCGCCTGCAAGACATAAACCGAAAGTCCCGTATGCGGTATGCATACACAACAACGCGCAGCAACAAAAGCCAAGCTATACCACGGAAAAAATAAGAGTGAAGAATGCAACTACAACACACACAACACCCCCCCCCCCCCCCCCGAGAAATACAGGGAGAACGAGGGAGGACAGCGGCCAACCTAACAGGAGCCCACAGATGGACAAGGGGCGAGGGGCGCGGGAGGGGCATCCCATAAGGCTCACCATGGGCCTATACCGCCTACCCTTTGGTGGGGGATTGCGGTCGGAGCAGCGCTCCTTATGCACCTGACAACGGAGCTGCCTACCGTCACCCGACCAGTGCAGCCAAAGCTGTAAAGAAATAAAAAGGAGGAACGGGTGGGAATAGTCCTACAGGGCCGCAGGCTAATAGCCCCGCTCACCTGCGAGTAGAGAGAGCCATCTTCTTGTCATTGCAGCGCCGACTGCGGATAAGAACTGGGAATTTTGTGGGAGGTCCCTGGAATATAAGGGGCCGGGAGGAGCCACTTTTTTGCTGTCTCTGCAGTCCAGCGCCATCTTGTGGATGTATAACCCAAACGTAAGGAATTACTCTCTGGAGCAGGATGTGCTGTATACTTAGAATATATACGTCTCTTGCTTTAAAATTGAGGCAATTTTCAGTCCACATGGGGATGTGGACTGCATTTCTGACATCCGCCAGTTGACAACCTTAAAAATACCATGTGGGCTTTATAAGATGAACCGTGTCATTTGGGATTTTGTGCCTAAATTGACTGGCCATTTGTGGGTAGATAAAATTTGGCAAAAGGAGTAGCATTCTTCTACAGTACATGCATGGATGGCAAGTTTTCTGGTGACCACTGGGAATGAGTTAACAGGTCTACCTCAAGTCTGTATAACAGGTGTGTTGAAGAACGAGGGCACAATATAATTAAATGGTTTAGAATATAAAATTTTTAATGTTAAATGTAAACAATTAGAATACCCCCAGCTCATTCAATCGATCAATGAGAATTTGCTTGTTAGTTATATGGTTTTAGCTGACATCAAATTTTTCATCCACTGGTCTTATGAGGGCACAGGGAAACATAAATGAGCTATAAAGAGGACTATACAAATACCTTAAATGCAATTTTAGTTACGATTGCTTTAATGAATATTTACTGAAATATGTTCTTCGTGTGAACGCAAGTCGTCTGATAATTCACAACTCACATATGCAACCTTTACTATTATGCATACCATTAAAGATAATCATCAGCCAGAAGTCCCTGTTCGAGTTCGGCATCAGACAGCCCCTCAACCCGCTTCACCTTAGGTTGCAGCAGCACGTAGCTGCTGTAACTCACCCCTGCTCGATTCTCTTCCTGTCAGCAGTGGTGGCGTTTAAAACTGGCCCCAGACGGGACTACAAAGATATGGGCATCGGCTCCCATGAGCGAGGACACTCCTAGCGCTGGCACTAGAAGTGTCCTCACTTATGGAAGCCAGCGGCCATCTTTCTGTAGCCCAGGTTGTGACCGGTTTCAAATGCCGCTGGCAGGGAGAGGATGGCGGGCAAAGGTTAGTCAAAGCAGAGCGCTTCTGCTGTAAACTCTGCACCCAGTCACCCCCCAAAGTTTGGGTTCGAGTTTAGGTTCGGGCCCCTGAACATTTATTCAAAGTTTGGTCCAACCGAACATTGGGGGTTCGCCCATCACTACTCTGCGGGCTTGCTTTGGAATACTACAACCATTCCTTTAACCGCCGCTGCCAATGTTGTTTGCCAATGTGCCCTTCAATATAGTCTCCTTGCAACCCCCGTCTTTACTAAGCCTCTAACTCTTTTTAGGTGCCAGTTCTATCTACCCCCTCAAACTTTACAGATTACAGCTTGCTAATGTTCCTCCCTGCATAATACTCCAATCTGGAAAATGATTGTTTCCATCAAGAGTTTAAAAATATTCAACTTGTTGTGCCATTCTTAAAATTATGAACAGTGGCGTAGATCACCTATGGAATTACATTGTGGAGTAGGTCTACTGATTTTGTAAGCAGAGCGAACACACACTGATTTGATTACTTTAGTACAAGAACAAGCTGCAATGACTTAAAGAGAAACAATCCCTGTGAATATTACTCTCCCAACAACAATTATGAGCTCTGGTGTGGAACCAAGCCTCTTTGATATTCTGTTGCAACAAATCTCCTCCTTCCCTCATGTGGTTTAGGACTTACAGGGAAGCTATACCCAGCTTCTGGGTCAGCTGAACCAGATACAGGGACAGTTGGCGCCAATTCCAGACTCTCCTACCCAAGCTACACCCCCAGCAGCACCTGCAGCTGTGACCACCCCCACACAGAAGGCAGCTCCCGTGATCAAACCGGAAACCCACATTCTTCTTCTGGAATTCCTCTCAGGAAATTGCCCGAAGTTCTGTGCCTTCAGGAACAGCTGTTAGCAATTGTTCTCTTTTCAACCGCAAACCTTTTTTTGCTGAGGAGGTGCAGGTTAGAACTATTATTTCTCTTGCAGTGGCCTCCCTAAATCTGGGTTCATTGTCTTCTGGAGCATAAGAACCCCTGTCTGGCCTTTGTTGAACTTTTCTTCACTGCCATGGTGGCCATCTATGACGACTCAAGACGGCCTTACGCAATCTCTGCCAGGGTTGGCGTCCCGTTGAAGACTATGTCACCGAATTCCATTACTGGAGTTCCAACACCCCGTGGAATGAGCCTTAACACAACAGTTCTGTCTGGGGATCACCAAGCAGATTAATGACGAGTTGGCCCTCATTGATTCCTCCTGAAACCTTGAATGAACTCATTCTTTTAGCCATCCAGGTGGATCGCCGGCTGCATCAACAGCCTACCCCCCAGCTTCTCACTCTGGCCGACGGAACTACTGTCGAGTCTGAACCGCTGTCCTATAGGTCAAAATCACTCTTCTGCTCTACCACTGATGGAATCTCTGAGCTGTTACATTGTGATTTAATGTACTCTCCTTTGTACCTTATCATTTTGGGTTACCTGTGGCTCTCAATACATAATCCCTTTATCAAACTGGTCTTGTCACTCAGTTTCTCTGTTCTCTCCCTATTGTACCCAATTATGCAGATGGAGGGAGAATAATTTATGTCTGGTTACCCTCAATCCACTGGACTTTCTATCTAAAGCCTATTGAGAGCTTCAAGATGTGTGTTGACAAGAAGGGGGCGGACTGGCTTCGCCTTCATCGCCCTTACAACTGCCCGATAGATATCCTTCAGGGATCTGCCATCCCTTTGGGGCGCAACTTTCGGGTATCTGCACTTCTGAACACACCCCCCCAAAAAACAGGCTGTGTGACAGAATCTCCCCATAACCCCGAAAAAGAAGGTGTGTGACTGCATCACCCATCACCCCATAACAGACTGTGTGAAAGAGCCCCCATTACCCCCATATAAGACTGTGTGGGAGAACCCCCATCACCCCATAGCTCCCATTACCCCCATATAAGACTGTGTGGCAGAACCCCCATCACCCCATAGCAGACTGTGTTGCAAAATCCCCCATCATGCCATAGCAGACTGTGTGGCAGAACCCCCACTTCATGCCATGGCGGACTGTGTGACAGAGCCCCCCCATCACGTCTATAGCAGACTGTGTGGGAGAAAACCTCCCCCCATAACAGGCTGTGTGCATGCTGGCTGCTTTGCGCTTGCTGGCCTCAAGCTCGGTGCTGTAGTCCACACCAGCTTGTGGCCATCCCTGTCATGGCCTGTCCCTGCCTTTTCCATGCCTGCTCCCCTTCCTGATTGGTTGGAGGCAGGTCTGGGCAGGATGCGAACAGGGGCAGTGAGAAGGTCTGCCTGCTGGCTGATGGGAGGGCTAGAAGCTGGTTGATGTTCTGCTCAGCAACCCATCAAACAGCTTTAATGTATAGGCCTGAACGCCGAACACGTACTTTTGGCTGAAGTGCACGTTTGGGTTAGGGGACCTAAATTCGCAGAGTTCCATATGAACCCGAACTTTGCAGCTCGGGTTCGCCCAACACTAATGAGCAGTCACACAATCTTCAGAAAGTAGGTTTGTAGAGCATCAAAAGAACTAGAATTAAGACTTTCTAATTGCCAGTAAAGAGACCCCCGCCTAGATGGAATAATCTAATTTAAAAAAAATAAAAAGAATATAAAATAAGATAAATGGGATAAAAGTCTGAAAAGCTCTATACCTTAGCATAGGTTTCAGATACTGAGGGGCAACATGCCCAGAATGTGAGTTTTCAATTCGTATATTGCCTTTTGCCCAGGGGATATTGAAGGAATTGAAGTGTCCACCCTCAGGAATGGGAGGATATGGTTGAACATTCTTTCCCTTCTGTATGACCCTCTGCATATGATCATTCGAATAATGCTGCATATCCCCCGAGGGGAATCCAATGCAAAATTAGTACATTTGCCATTCTCCCAGGAATTACAAGGGCTTTCAAATGCATCTAAGTAATATTAATTAAAAATAGTACTAGGGTCTATGTTTCTGATGTTTCCTGCACCCAGTATGTGTTATTATGATTATGGTTAGGTTATCCATACCCAGTCTATTAGCAGTAATGCCACAATGCTATCATATTTGAGTTATGAAACAGATTATTATGGAACCCTTCTTTAAATGAAATACTAAAACCCAGGTGCATTTTTATCACAAGATGGCTGAATTATTCCAAGGTTTATTGTTATGACCCTCACTCTCCAAATACCCTAGGGGGAAGGAAAGAGAGTATGGAAAGTATGAAATGAAAGAATGTCACACAAACATCAGAAATGAAAGGTACTCAATATTCAAAAGAAAAATTACACTGCACCACCACAATTACATATATATGGTTGTGATGTCCCGACAAAGTGTCCCCACACAAATAGTCAATTGTCTTACATCATTGCCTTGAATTTAATAAGTTAAAATCAAGACAAACATCATGTAACTAAAATCACATCTACAGCAGGGACATTACAGCCAAAATAGTGCAAATTGCCAAATTCATGGCAATTATGTAATGTGATTATTATTTGATTATTATGAATTTATTGTGGTGATTGGTGCTGACTTTGAATTTTGTCCAGTCTGTGGTAGCTGGGGCCACAATATCTTGAGAATCAGAAATGAAATGCTTTACTGCATACCTATAATAATTCACTGCAAAAGAAATGATTAAGCAAGTCCACAAACCTCATTATTTCTGTATACAGGAAATATGCAAATGCAGAAATCCAGAAAAAGCAGCTAGATTAACGAAATCGAGGGAGAGTGAAAAACTGTAATTATAGAACTACATGAACCAGTTGCAAAGAAATCCTCCTTATCACTAGTGTACAAAAGGAGAGATTTTCTAAGAAATGTAGGTTCTGTTTATCCCTTTTTAATATGTAACTCTGAATTTTTTCCTCACAGTGCTGACCTTTGCAGCTGAATCCTAATATAGATCACATAGGGATTACCACATGCTGGAATACAAATTCTCTCTCTAATCAGGTAGCATGTCATATAAGCTGATCATATCTACGCTATGAGCTATGAAACCTCTAGAATAGCAGCAAGCACCATCCATGCTGTGCAGTTCAATTAGTTCCATTCGGAAGTGCTTTGAAGTAGCAATTTGTCGAAGAGCATAAAAAAGGATATTTGAATGTATTTTCTGTAAAATTATTACTTGTTAAGTTAATGTCCAGGAGTCAGGGAATTAGATGACACGTTCATCCCCCATGGTACTAAAGCTGCTGAGGCACAAGTTATAGATATGTAAAAACAGAAGCCATAAAGGACAACTTTTGACCACCAGGATTAGACTAAACCACCTATAGCCACGGGTGGTATATGCTTCCCCTATATAGAAAGGGGTTTTAAAGAGGAACTTCAGAGGCCCAGGAGTCTAAATGACAGCACCACAGCACCAAATATGGATGCCCCACCTGAGAGAGACAACATCGGGAGAGTGAAATTCATGGGTATTGTTCCTCTTTAAGGCGAGTACACAATAAGTTTCTGTTAACGGATTTGTTTACCAGGGGGTACAGATTGTATAACCTTATAAAGATTTGAATGGAAAGGATGAGCTAGCCAGTTTGGTGACTTGGTCCACTGAGGTGTGGGGGCAAAATCCCATGATCACACCACCCTAATGCAATAGGGGTAACTTTGAAAAACACAATCCTTATATAGTAGCATAAACACCATAGCTACTGACCAAAAGTAGATTTATAAGCCACCAGGCACATCACGGCATGTTCATGTCAAGCTGCACAATGACACGCCCTTCCCAGCTCAACCACAACCCTGAAATTGAAGCGAAGAAAGTGGCTTTGCATAGGTGTTTACATATAATCAGAGATTTTCTTCCCTTTTTACTCTGTTCTCAAGGGGGATAAGCTGGGAGGAAGTTTGGACTTTAGGGATTTTAATCACATCCAGGTACTGTAGTCTTCTTGCATGCAGGTAAGAGGAAGAGGAGCACACAAAAAAGGACAATATGTTTGTTGATGCGAAAAAAACCTACAACACCTTGGGTGGTCATGGACAAAAATGTACACCACTAAATACAGCAAGTGAGAGGACAGGGTTATGAACCTTAAGAGCCACCTAACTGATGTAGTGCCCACCTTCTAAGACAGCAAGGACAGGGAGGTTCTCCCGCAGGCATGAAAGTGTGGCTATTGCAGAGCCAAAGAACCAGATACAGATAAAGATTAAATACTCCAGGGAAGTCAGTTGTCCAGAAAGCTAATAATAATCAACCAGCAGGAAACAAGTTAGTTACAAAGTGACATCATTCGTAAGATTGAAAAAAGACATATGTCCATCACGTTCAACTAAGGGACAGGGTTGGGGAAGTTATTTTATTTTTAACTGATAACAGGATAACAGCTAATAGTAACTCTTAATGTTACTTTCTGCTAGATAAGCATCTAATCCTTTTTTAAAGTTGTCATCTGTTGATGCTGTGACAAGTGTGGTAAAGTGTATGGAAAAGTGGTGGATGGTGTCTATATTTCCCTTGGTTTTTTCAGCCAGACACGATCCATTTCGGGATAACAGAGCTCCAAATCCCCAGTCCTCTACGGGTTTTCCCCTACTCCCAGGTCTTTTCAGGTGATTAGACTAATTGAAGGAAGGAAGCCTAATAAAAGGAGCTGCTGAGGCTTCCAGCGTGGAGAAGGAGAGAATGGGATAAGGAGCCTGTGCCTTGCTGCTCCCAAAACCCACAGGTCTGAACTGCATTCAAAGGAATTTATGTGTTATGTTTTTTTGAACCTGTGGATTAGCAGCCTGGGCTTGTATGCCCTGAAAGAGGACCTGTGATATCAAGGACTTGCAATACTCTGTACCTATCAGACACTGGACATTGCTAAAACTGGTGAGGAAACCGCTGACTGTACTGCATTGTACCCTGCATTATACTCTGAATTTAAAAGATTTTTCTGTTGGACTTTGTCTTCAATAAACCGCTTATTATTTCAACTAAGAACTGTTTCCAGAATCATTGCCGTTAGCACCCCAAATCCTGACACAAGCTTCTGTGGGGGGCTATTCCACCAATTTATAGTTCTTATGGTAAAAAAAATACAATTTTGTGAGTACTCACCTGTAAAATGGGTATTACGAGTATGTCACACACCCCGCTTCCAATATTCATGACACTTCGGTAACCAGCCTGTAGAGGGCGATCTTGCAGAGATGACATGAGAAAAAAGGAGCCCCTCCTGGTCCATAAATACCCTGGACCTCCCACTATTCCTCAGTCTTTTAAAAAAGCAGTGAAGAACCAGGAAGAGCAAATTATATAGTGAAAAATAATAAGAGACACCATATAAAGGATCCCAGAACAAAAAAGGGTGGGGGAAGCGGGGTGTGTGACATAATCGTAATACCCATTTTACAGGTGAGTACTCACAAAATGGTATTATTCCTAGTATGTCACACACCCCGCTTCCAACATTCATGACACTTGGGACATCCAATAGCAGTGTCTATAATGGGCGGGGACCCCCCAAAAGGAAAATAAGGCATAACTTAAATTACTGCAGCTTGCAGAACCTTGCAACCAAAAGCAGCATACGCTGAGGCCCGCACATCAACCTTGTAAAACTTCGAAAAAGTGTGAACCGAAGACCAAGTAGCAGCCTAGCAAACTTGTTCAACAGAAGCCTGGTTCTGAAAAATCCCAGACGCACCAACAGCACAAGTAGAATGAGCAGTAACACGAAAAGGGGGAACCTTCCCCTTAGCAGAATAGGCCCCAACAATGGCCTGACGAATCCATTTACTAATGGAAGATTTGGCGGGTGCCAAACCCTTCCAAGGCCCAGAAGGCACAACACAATGAACAACATCCAAAGAATGTAAAACCCTTTCCTTGTTATTACTAGGATTAGGGCACAATGAAGGAAGAACTATATCCTGATTTAAGTGGAAGGCAGACACCACTTTAGGAAGAAAATCTGGTTTAAAACGGAAAACCACCTTATCCTGATGCCTCTCATAGTAAGGAGCCTGTATTGACAGGGCCGCCAATTCAGAAACCCGACGGACAGAGGTAATAGCAACCAAAAAGGCAACTTTCTGAGTGAGAATATGAAGAGGAACCTCCTGTAAAGGTTCAAAAGGAGCCGCCTGCATAGCAGAGAGCACCAGGTTAAGATCCCAAACTGGAAGTAGGAGCTTTCCAGGAGGCCGCACATGCGTGACCCCCTGGAAAAAAGTCTTAACCAAAGGGTGAAGAGCAAATGACCTTTGAAAGAAAATAGCCAAAGCAGAAACCTGCCGTTTCAAAGTACTAATCTGGAAGCCCAAATCCAGACCCCGTTGCAGAAACTCCAAAATCCTAGGGATAGAAAATAGGGACCTAGACTCACACCAGTCAATATAGGACCTCCAAGTCCTGTAATAAACCACAGAGAAAGACTTCTTTCTAGCTCTAACAAGAGTCAGAATGACAGCATCAGAAAGGCCTTCCTCCTTTAAGATGGAGATTTTAGCAGCCACGCCGTCAAAGCCAGCTTTGGTAAATTGGGGTAACAAAGTTGACCCCGAGTTAAGAGATCTGGCAGAGGCAACAGATCCTCTGCCAGCCTTGTGACCTCTGCGAACCACAGGCGTCTAGGCCACTTTGGAGCCACCAGAATTGCTGGTGCCCCTTCCAGAACCAACTTGCGCACCACCTTGCTTATCATGGAGAATGGGGGAACAAGATACAAGAACCCCAGATCCTTCCAGGCAAGAGACACGGCATCCACTGCCACTGCCAGAGGATCCTGGGATAGAGACACAAAAGCTGGAAGCTTGTGGTTGTGTCGAGACGCAAACAGGTCCAACCGCGGAGTCCCCCACTTGTGACAAAGGAACTGAAAGACCTCTGGGTTGAGAGACCATTCTCCCTGGCAAGCGCAGTTTGCAGGGAGTCTGCCTCCACATTCTCTATCCCCGGAATGTAAACTGCCAATATGCAGGGAACATTGATCTCTGCCCACTGAAGGATCAGAGACGCTTCCCGGAGGGCACCCCAACTGCGAGTCCCTCCCTGGTGATAGATGTATGTTCGGCTGTCTGACCGAATCTGAACCGGCAAACCCCGCAAGAGATGAGTCAGTTGGAGCAGAACCAGACGAATGGCCCGAAGTTCCAATAAATTGATTGGGGAGTGAGCCTCCAGAGGCCCCCACAACCCCTGAAACCGGTGTCTCCTCCAGATGCCCCCCCCAGCCCGTAAGGCTGGCATCTGTGGTGACCAACTCCCAACAAGGGGTCAGAAATGATTTGCCGTCCCTGAGATTGCTCGAAATCAACCACCACTGGAGGGACTGCAGGACAAGGGGAGACAACAGACAAGTCCACTTCAAAGACAACGGGCGCTGGCACCACTTCGCCAGGAGAAAAGAGCTGAAGCGGCCTCATGTGGAACTCAAAGGTCAAAGGATCCGCTCCGAGCGTGGCCACCATCAACCCCACTAATCTCATCCCCAAGCGGATAGGCTGATGAGGATTGGACAGGAACAGATGAATTAAATCCTGAATCAGAACAATCTTGGACTGAGGAAGAAATACCCTGGCCTGAAGGGTATCCAGAATCAAGCCCAGAAAGGGAATCTCCCTTACAGGACAAAGAGAGAATTTGGCATGGTTTATCACCCAACCAAACCTCTCTAGTGTAATCACCACTGTTCTGGTGTCCAATTTCATCTGGCACGATGCGAATGCCCTGGACCCTGAGAATAGCCATTACTCCTGCCAGGACCCTGGTAAACACTCTTGGGGATGGAGTGAGACCGAATGGAAGAGCCGCAAACTGAAAATGGTGGTCTTCTACTGTGAATCTAAGAAACCTTTGGTGAACGGTAAAAATAGGAGTGTGCAGATAAGCATCCTTGATGTCTATGGACGTCATAAAGTCCCCCTGGCGGAGAGCGTCGATCGTTGAACGCAACGACTCCATGCGGAACTTTCGGAAACGAATAAACGGATTGAGTCGTCTCAAATCTAGAATAGGCCGAACAGAGCCGTCCTTTTTTGGGAACCGTAAATAGGTTGGAGTAAAACCCCAGACCTCTTTCCGCTGGAAGAACCTGGTGGATAACATCCATGTTTAAAAGGTTCGCCACAGCTGTCCGGAGCCCCTGTGCGATCAGCGGATCTGCGGGCATTTGAGACCTGAAAAATCTCGGAGGGCCGAACCTCGAATTCCACACAACTTCCAGAATCCATCTGTCTGATACCTCTTGACCTAAGCCTGGAAAAAAAGAATCGCAGCCGTCCCCCCACCCATACGGGTGAGGGCGCCTCCTCATTGCTGGGCAGGCTTGGAAGTGGACTTGGGCTTAGATCCCCAACTCTGACCTGGACGGCCACGACCTCTTCCTCTGTTCCATGCAGTCCCCCTTGGGGCTGAAAAGGGCCGATCCTCTGCCCGTTCTGGAACCACGAAAGGAAGGGTTAAAGGAAGCCAATCCCCGAAAGGGACGACGTTGCTTCTTACGCTGAGGCAATTTGCCTCCTTTAATGACAGAATCCAACTTCTCACCAAAGAGGCGTAATCCCCCAAAGGGAAGTGCTGTAAGCGACTTCTTTGCCACCGTGTCAGCTGCCCACTGGCGTAGCCAAATAGACCGCCGAATCGCAACAAGCAAGGCAGAAGTTCTGCTACACAAGACCAAGGAGTCATCTAAAGTACAAAAGACACAAATATATCACATCGCTTGAGAGCGGAAAACTCATCAGAGGCAGGATCAAGCCCTGAGGTATTCAATAGGTCTCTAATAACAGACCTAATAGCGACTGCCATAAGTGACGAGACACCCACAGACCGCAAGGCCGAGCCAACGCTAGCAAACGCATGGCAAGCCATTTGATCAATACGTTTGTCCTCCCCATCCTTAAGGGAAGTAGATTCCGGAAAATGCAAAACAGAGGAATTGGACAAACTGAGCACAGGTGAACCCACCACAGGGGGGATGACCAACGCTTACAGTGTCTGCAGGAAAGGGATTTTTTTTTTTTTATCCCAGCCCAAAGGAATGCCAGGAAGCCGCGCAGGCTTTTCCCATTCCTTAAGAATGATATCTTCAAAATGTTGCTGATTAGGAAATTCAAAACAAGGCTTGGAGGCTCCAAAGAACTCCCCTTTCTGAGGAGGGACTGCTTCTGGAAAATTGATAGCCAAGACCTCATATAATTGAGCAAGAGCTTTAGGGGTGTCAAAATTCTCCCCTTCACCTTGTTCAGCGTCAATACCCACACATTGCTGAACATCCGAAACATCAAAGAATTCTCCTTCTTCAAAACGGAGAACAATCAAAAATGCTCGCTACAATCAAGCTCATTTGCCTCAACAGCCAGAGCTAAATGTTTTCTTTTAGCTGAGGCCCTCTTGGCCACAGAGCTAGACATTTATTTTTCAATGTGAGCTAATCAGGAACATACATCAGAAAGCGACTCTCTACCCATGACAATATCACTGGGGGTATGGACAAGACATGGCGGTGTGGGGGAAGAGGCAGGAGCCACCGACCCTGAGGCTTGAGCCCCTGACTGCTGCATTATAACCAATTGAACACAAGATACACAAAAAAATGCGTTATCCCCAACAAGGGATGCCCCACATCGCAAACACTGCCGAGTCTGTCCCGCAGGTACTGAAAAGTCAGTATCCTGAGATGCCACCATATGGTGTTTATTAAAATACTTAATTTTTTTTATAGTCGCCAAGTATATGGGATTTTTACAGCCGAAGCTACCCGGGATGCCCCTTAATAGTCCCTAAGTGGGAGGATTTTAAACAAGGACCAGGAGAAACCCCTATTAAGAGAGTTTCCCCCCTGGAAGATAGAGAAAACACAATGAGCCTTATGCATATGCAAGAAAGAAATGACAGTAAATAAAAAAGATTTTCCTTTAGTATAACGACCAATCGACATAAGAAAAGCCCAGCAGCAGCACCAACGCAACAGCCAGGACCAGTGGAGGCCAGCACCAGAACAGGAACCAGCAAACAGCAAACAGGAAGAGGAAGCAGAAATGCGACACCGACTCGAAGCCCCGCCCACCACCTAGCACTGCTCAGAGAGCAGAGGGTGGGTCAGCCAAGGACAATAGCATGACATCATAGAACGGGGCCGAACGAAAAAAAGAGAGGGAAATTTAAAAAACCCAAAACAGGTATGTCACTTTCTTATCTTTTCCCATTTTTTTTTTTAAAACAAATGCATAGGCCAAAAGATACTCCCTAAATAAAGATTTCCCCCCCCCATCACCCCAGCAGGGTTCAGGAGGGCCAAAAGGGGGGAAAACAATAAGCACCCAATAGGCACAAGGAGATTTAAAGGGACGGGGCATCCCATGCCAGGGGACACCAACCCGGATTCCGCCTACCCCTTATTTGAGGTCTCACGGAGGGAGCAAGCTCCCATATACACCCAAGGGTGTATCTACCTTTGCCCGAGCCCATCAGCCAAGGCTGGGAGGCATAACATAAATATCACAATACAAAAATGTGGCTTCAGGCAGAAATAGAAAAGGCCGGGCGTAACCCGGCTACCTGCAGGAAGGAGAGTCATCTTCTGAATGCTTCGCCGACTGCAGAGGCGAAAAGACTGAGGAATAGTGGGAGGTCCCGGGTATTTATGGACCAGGAGGGGCTCCTTTTTTCTCATGTCATCTCTGCAAGATCGCCCTCTACAGGCTGGTTACCCAAGTGTCATGAATGTTGGAAGCGGGGTGTGTGACATACTAGGAATATACAATTCTGTGATTACTCACCTGTAGAATTGATATTATGAGTGTACATCCCGTCCCGTTCCAAAAGATATCCTTACTCATGGGGTTATTCATCTTCAGATGTCACGTGACTGCAGAGCAGAAAAAGTGGCCCCTCCCGGCCTATATATACCGAGGCACCTCCCACAGAACCCCAGTATTTAAAAAGCAGTTAACAAAAGCCAGGAGAAAATAACCATCAATCACCATGAAGAGGTAACAAGAACAACAAGGGTGGGGCAGAACGGGACGGGATGTACACTCATATCAATTCTACAGGTGAGTAATCACAGAATTGTATTATTCTTAGTGTACATCCCGTCCCGTTCCGAAAGATATCCTTACTCATGGGACATCCAATAGGTAAGGTAGGGTGGGATCCCCAAAGGCAACAATAAACAGTCTAAACCACTGCCACCTGCAGAACTTTGTGGCCAAACGCAGAATCAGCTGAGGCCTTAACATCAACCTTGTAAAACTTAGAAAAAGTATTAACAGAAGACCAAGTTGCGGCCTTGCAAACTTGCTCAACAGAAGCTTGGTGCTGAAAAGCCCAAGATGCACCAACAGCATGAGTAGAATGAGCAGTAAGGCGGAAAGGAGGTTTCTTTCCCTTAGCAGAATAGGCCTGAATCACGGCCTGACGGATCCACTTGCTGATAGTGGATTTAGCAGAAGCCTGGCCCTTCTTAGGACCAGACAGAACCACAAAGAAAGCATCAGTCTTCCTGAAGGGTTCAGTAGCCACCAAATAGAACTTCACAGACCTAACAACATCGAGAGAGTGTAAAACCCTTTCCTTGGGGTTACCAGGGTTAGGGCACAAAGCAGGCAACACAATGTCCTGATTGAGATGAAAACCAGACACAACCTTAGACAGAAAGTCAGTTTTAAAGCGAAACACCACCTTGTCCTGGTGTCTCTCAAAATAAGGAGGCTTGATGGAAAGCGCCGCCAATTCAGAAACACGCCTGACTGAGGTAATAGCCACCAAAAAGGCTACCTTGACAGTGGGAGTGGACAAAGCCGTCTCCTGCAAGGGTTCAAAGGGAGACCCTTGCATGGCAGACAAAACCAAGTTCAAATCCCAAACAGGTAACATGGGCTTGCGCGGAGGACGCAAATGAGTAACGCCTTGAAAGAAGGTCTTGACCAGATGATGCTGAGCAAAAGATCTTTGGAAAAAAACAGCCAGAGCAGAAACATGGCCCTTCAGAGTACTAAGCTGAAAACCCATGTCCAACCATTTTGTAAGAATTCCAATATCCTAGGAATTGAGGAAGACTTCTTCCTAGCTCTGATCATGGTGCTAACTACAGAGGCCGGCAACCCCTTGTCCATCAAGATGGAGGTTTCAGCAGCCAGGCCGTCAAAGCCAGCGTTTGTAAATTGGGGTGGCGCAGCCGCCCCTGAGTGAGCAGGTCCGGCACCAGAGGCAGAACGAACTGATCTACTGCCAACTGTACGATTTCTGCAAACCAAATTCTTCTTGGCTAACACCGGGCAACCAGAATGGCTGGCAATCCCTCCTGGGCTATTTTGCACAGCACCTTGCCCAGCAGAGGAAACGGAGGAAAAACATAAAGGAGCTGAAAGCTCTTCCAAGACATTGCCAGAGCATCCAATGACAGGGCCAGGGGATCCTGTGACAGGCAGACAAAGTCTGGAAGCTTGTGATTGTGACGTGACGCAAAGAGATCCACATCCGGCTGGCCCCAATGGAGACACAGAGAGTGAAACACCCTGTTGCTGAGGGACCATTCTCCCATGCCAGAGGCCCCCCTGCTCAGAGAGTCTGCTTCCAGATTCTCCACTCCCGGAATGTACGCCGCTGAGATGCAGGGAACATTGTCCTCTGCCCAGGACAAAATCAGCGACACTTCCTTGAGAGCCCTCTTGCTCCTGGTTCCTCCCTGATGATTGATGTAAGCAACCGCCGTCTTGTTGTCTGAGCGGATCTGAACGGCCAGACCCTGAAGGTGCATGGTCAGCTGGTAAAGCACTAATCTTACTGCCCTCAGTTCCAGAATGTTGATAGGGGCAAGGGCCTACTGAGGACCCCACTGTCCCTGGAATTTCAGGGACTTCCAAAAGCCCCCCCCAACCAGTCAGACTGGCATCCGTGGTGACCACCTCCCAACAGGGAGTCAGAAATGATCTGCCCATTAGCAGATTCCTTGGGTCCAGCCACCATGACAGAGACCGCGTGACCAGAGGGGACAGAACAAATACCTGATCCGGGGACCCTGGGTCCCGATCCCATACTGACAAGAGATGAACCTGGAGAGGTCTCATGTGAAACTGAGCGTATGGGACAGCCTCGAAGCTGGACACCATCAGACCCACCAACTGCATAGCCTGTCTGATGGACGGATGAGGGCAAGACAGAGTGAGTTGCGTTTGTGCCTGAAGACCCTCTACCTTCAGCTGAGGGAGAAAGACCTTGACCTGAGAGGTATCCAGAGTCATGCCCAGAAAAGGCTTTACCCTGGAAGGAGACAGGGAAGATTTGGGAAGATTGATCACCCAGCCAAACTTTTCCAGAGTGGATACCACTGCCTGAACGTCCAACTCTGCTTGTTGCAAAGTCTGAGAAACTACAAGAATGTCATCCAAGTAAGGGAGAATGCGAATGCCCTGAGATCTCAGCAGAGCCATTACTCCTGCCAACACCTTGGTGAACACCCTGGGAGCAGAAGTAAGACCGAACGGCAGAGCCACAAACTGGTAATGCTGATCTTCCACTGCGAACCTGAGAAATTTTTGATGGCCTGC
This sequence comes from Gastrophryne carolinensis, assembly GCA_027917425.1. Taxonomy (NCBI): domain Eukaryota; kingdom Metazoa; phylum Chordata; class Amphibia; order Anura; family Microhylidae; genus Gastrophryne; species Gastrophryne carolinensis. The sequence continues at coordinate 287,975,263 of CM051237.1, read as the reverse complement.
AAAAATTGGCACATGAAGGTAAGCATCCTTGATGTCTATAGAGGCCAAGAATTCCCCGGGGGAAAAGAATTTATGGCAGAACGCAGAGTCTCCATGCGAAAGTGCCTGAACCTGACAAATTTGTTGAGGAACTTTAAATCCAGGATAGGCCTGACTGATCCGTCCTTTTTGGGGACAGTGAAGATTGGAATAATAGCCCATGCCCCTTTCCCGCAGAGGGACCGGGCAAATGACCCCCAATTCCAGTAGGTTTTGGACAGCAAGGTACAGATACTGAGCTGACAGGGGGTCCTGAGCTATCCGTGATTTTTTGAATCTTGGGGGCGGCTAGGCTGCAAACTCTATCTTGTAACCGGAGGAGACTACCTCCTGAATCCACCGGTCTGAGACAAGACGTCTCCAGATGTGAGCAGAAAACCGAAGCCGTCCCCCCACCCGGATGGGTGAGGGCGCCCCTTCATGCCTGCGGTGGTTTGGGAGAGGATTTTGGCTTAGAACCCCAGAAAGGACCGGGCCTGCCACGTCCTCTGCTTCTGCCCCATGACTCACCACGGCCTCCCGCGGGGGGAGCCCTCCTTCCTCTCCTGGGGGAATAAAAGGGGGACAGAGCAACTCTGGACCCCCGAAAGGGCCTGAGGCAGCTTGCCTTCCTTGGCAAACAGATCCAGACGTTCTCCAAAAAGGCTCAGTCCTTTAAATGGGGCCCCAGCAAGAGCCTTTATAGCAGCAATATCAGCCATCCACTGGGGCGCAGCCAAACCGAACAGCGTATAGCAACCAGCAGGGCAGAGGTTCTGCCGCACATTCTAATGGCATCCTCCAGGGCAGCAAGAACATATGAAGTAAATTCCTCATAATACATAAGCCAGTTAAATACTGGCCCAAAGTCGCAGAACCGCCCTCTAAGGCACTTCTGATCAATCTTCTAATCCCCACAGTTGTAATAGCAGATGCACATACAGGACGCAGCGTGGTCCCCGCACAGGCAAAACCATGAGTGGCCAGCTGATCAATGCGCCGGTCTTCCACATCCTTTAAGGTGGTAGTATCAGGTGAGTGCACCACAATGGTATGAGATAGTCCTAGAATTGGTGCCTCAACCTCAGGTGGGGAACACCATAATTTAGCAGTTTCCAGGGGAAAGGGATACCTCTTCTCCCAGCTTTTAGGTACACCTGGAAGTCTACTAGGCCTTTCCCATTCCTGTAATACGAGATTGTTGAAATGTGCCTGTGCCAGGAAACTCCCAGCGCAGTTTAGCAGCATAAAATAATTCTCCCTGCTGCTGCTGCGGAAGGGCAACAGGGGGAGAGATTTCAAGCACTTCAAATAAATGGGCTAGTAGCCTGTCAGTATCAGCTGCATCCCAAGGCTTGGACCCGGTTCTGGGATCATCAAAAGACCTATTCTGATCCTCAGATTCAGACTCAGAGAATAATTCCCCCTCAGGGGAAAACCCAACAATGTATTCCAGCACTTCAGAAGTCATAGGGCAAACATATGTATTATCAATCAAATGCCGTGTCTAGCCAATAGCCTTGCACGGCTCATAACCGCCCATCCCCCTCTCCAGATCGGCCAGTCTAGTAGCAAAATCAGATTGGGCATCCCCGCTAGCATGCGCCGCAACCAGAGCCGAATGCAAGAGAGAGGGAGTAGGCAAGGCCTCAGGGAAAGCGGCCCTCAGCAGGGGCATCCCGGACAACCGCGCAACCGTCTGCTGGGTGCAGGAGAGACAGACCTTGAAGTCGCCAGGTACAGGGGAAATCCCACAATCAGTACAGAACCGGCCTTGTCCCGAAGGAACCCCGGTCTCTTGAGAAGCCTCCATATGGTGATTTTTGTGGCTCAAATAGGCCAAAGGGGAATAATGCAGAAGCAAACCCGGGATGCCCCCAATGCACCGCAAGGGAAGTGGGAGGATTTAAGATATTAGACAAATTTCCCTTAATCAATGTAAAGGCCAGGAGAAACCACTAATTCTATAGGCCTAAAAAAAACAAAAAAAAAAAACATAAGAGAGGATCCCGTAAATTTTATCTAATTTTATTCATGTCGTCTTCTATGATGGGAGTGACATACAAGCGCACTGACTGCACTGCATTAGATTGAGCTGAGCTGTGACTGTGTGAAGGGTTCACTAAAAGAGGGGTGTTAACCAGACACAAGCTTTAGAATTGCATTTGTGGTTTAGATCGGGGGGAGGTAGAGGATGAGGAAGAAGAAATTACCCTTCCATTCTGTGACCAGAGCAAAGAGATGGGACTGCCACTGCATCAGGTAAGCTGCCTGACAAAGGATTTTAAAGTTTGACTGGCCCTAAGAATTTGGGGTTTCCAAAGGGGATTCAGAGAATGATGAGTTATTAGCTCATGGGTCATGTGAGAGTACATGGCACTGTATCCCTATAACTAACAAAAAGTTAATTCACCCTCACGGGGACTTGAAGGCTCCATTCAGACTGGCTGAACAAGTGAAATTAGTTGGCACGTAACGGAAAGCTTAGAGTACTCCTTGTTCAATCTTTCTGAGACACTGAATGCTGTGTGCATACTGCTAATGTGTCAACATAACCTGAGTTGTTCATATACAGAACTATTTCACTTGTCCTAGTTTAGTAGACTATTTGAAAATTAAAATTCAAATTGTGAATGATCATCGAGAATCAGGCAGCCTAGAAAAACACGAATAATGAATGTATATTTTCCTGTGTTATGTATAGGTGTGAGACAAAGTGTACAATTTTAGTTTAGTGGTTCATAGTTATAAAGCAACGTGCATAAAACTTATTAGGCTAAGCTACAAATAACCTTATGGTCAAGTCCACAGTTAACTTTGGTTTCTGTAGTTTAATAACTGATTAATACACATTCCACAGTTCATAGTGTTAATTTTATTAGTAGGTGTAATTGGTTATTTGACCACAATATGATTAGTCAGTTTATAAGTGAATAAAACCCTTGACGGTCCAAAGACCCCATGGCTGGCCGATTCAATCTCCAGTGGCATTGTGACCTGGGATCACCCACCACATTAATTCCCTTACATGCATGCGTGGGTCATGGTAAGTATCCTGTCAGCTAATGCACTTTCCCACGCCAAGCCTATCTGCATGGCTGCCGAGGGCATGCACACCTGGAGGGGGAGGCCAGAGGGAGGTGTCCCAGCAATCAATTCATTTAGAATAGGTTGCCGGGCATTAATATTCACTGCGATCCATCCTGACTGGATGGAGGCCTATGCACGCGTCATGGGAGCACTAAGCCAGGGAAGAGCACCATAGATCTGGGGATTTCACACACAGAGTCATCCCAAATCAAGAGAAGAGGATCAAGCACTGTCTGGCCCATCCCTAGATTCTAAAAAACTCCAGGAAATGGTGAAAGCTCTCCCGGGGTATCCTGATTTAGTATGCCTCACTTCAGCTAAGCAACATTCAGCCCTGCCAAGCTGCTCTTATGTACAGTAGAAGCAGCCTAGAAAGTCAAGCAGTCACAATGTGGGGTCGTTGGTAAGGAGAGTAAAAAAAAAATTGATCAACAGAAATACACATAGCAGGACATCCCAAATCCGGATGCCATGCTGTAAGGGTTCTGGATCTATCAATATTTAAAACGGTTATTTTCTTTTACAGTATTTTCATTAAATTGTAACTTCAGTCACAATATAACCCCCCCACCCTGCCACCCTACTCTGGCAGTGAGGCAAGACTTACCCAGGGGCCCGCGCCACTCCTCCAGTGCTCCCCATTCTGGGCGCCACCATCTTGGGAGTAAAACACAGAGCCACATGCCCCAGCACTGTGCATGCTCCTTAAAGTGAATGGGTGGCGGGAACGCAGAAGGACACGGGGTATGTTGCTTTCTATCTTTTCCTACGGCAGCCATAGTAGACCGGGAGGAGCAGCCGGGGCCCCTGGATAAGGTAAGGTTTTTTTTTTGCGTTGCAACCCCCCATCCTGCCTCAGCGCCAGGGTAGGGTGGCCAGGCTGGGGGGCGTTATATTGTGACTGAAGTTCCGCTTTAAGTAATAAAAAGAAGTGCAGTAAAATACAGTGCTATCAGGATCTGACAGAAAATACAATGTTACAAATGTACAGCATGTGTGCTAAGAGAACAACTCATTAACATAGTATATAAGTATCAGCACATGTCTAGAACGTACTGTCTAAAATATTCCCACAGGCAGACCATAGGGAGCCCATTAACTTCTAGACCTTGATATAAGATCAGTTGGAAATTCCAATAGAAATGTGACAGGCTTTAAAGATCAATCTAAGAAGGTAAGAAAGGTCATGGACTACAGAGAGAGATTTCCCAGGGATATATACGGACTCCAAGGGGTTCATAAAAATGTTTATGCTTTTCTAAGGTTTCAGAAATTCGTATCTTTTCAACTTAAAAATGCAAAGTTGTGGTTTTCTACGGCCTAGCTATGGAAACAGTTGTAGAAGAAATAATAAAGATACTAGCTTGCATTCAGCTGAAAGCAGGTTGTGCAATTTGCGGTGTAAAAACACTTCCCATGGATCTTTGGTCAGACTATGATGTAGCAATTTACAAATATTATACACCCTATTACAACAGCAGTGAACCATAGGACAGGACCACCAATCATATAACATATACAATATTGCAGCAGCAAAATAATTTGGGGAGTAGGAAGGCAGGGCTTTAGGCATGTTGAGTACCATACTAAGAGTACCTCAGGCTGTAAAGTGTTGATATCAGTAAAGCTCAGAACAGCGTCTCGACAAACTCATGTGCAATCATCCAGAGGAATTGGGCTGCCTAGCTCCTTTTCCCATTTTTCCATGTAGTGTTAAGAGCTGAGTATTCAATAACTCATTTAGGGAAGAGATCAGACTGGGAGCAAAGGGAATTATTGAACATTGTTTCTCAAAATCAGTGAAGTTAAAGCGGTCCTTCACTCTGAATAACAGTCTATCTTATATGTTTCCCACACCCTGTACATACAGATTACTCACATTAAAAATCATCCTACCTGCATCTACTGCATGTTATGAGCCTTTAAGCATCCAAGATGACGGCTCATGGAACATCAGGCAGCCTGCAAACAGGAAGTACCTTCTGACTGTGTTGCTCTGCATTCTGGGATTGCTGACCTTTTCCTGACCCCAGCTCTGCTCTGTCTGAGCAAAGCACAGCTATATTCTGCCCCCCTGTACTTTATCCCGCTCTCCTCTCCTCAGTATATGTCATGCTTCTGAGTCAAGATGGTGGTGCCTGTATCCTAAAGTCCTGAACAGAGTTGCAGTCCAGTAGGGGAAATGATAATAAGTAAGTGACTAAAAACTTAAAATATATTAACTTTAGATGCTGGGAAATAGTTTTTGATGGGTTTGGGATTTTCAATAAATCATGGTGAAGGTCCGGTTTAAATGGAGGTGAGGGCGGTCTCAGAAATGTATTAATATATTGCTGCCGTGGTATATAAAAAATACCGTTTTGTGAGTACTCACCTTTAAAACGGGTATTATGAGTGTGCCATACACTCCACTTCCTTCATCATTACATCTGGGCATTCTCCAGTAGAGGGCGAACTCCTGCAGAGATGAATATGCAAAAAAGAAAGCCCCTCCCGGTCCATATATACCTGGGACCTCCCACCAATTCCCCAGTGTACAACAGCAGTAAAGGTACCAGGAAGAACCAAATATAACCGTAACAAACAAAACCAATGGTTCACCATATAAAAGCTCCAGAATACCTGAAACAAACTAGGGTGGGGTGAAGTGGAGTGTATGGCACACTCATAATACCCGTTTTAAAGGTGAGTACTCACAAAACTGTATTATTCTAAGTGTGCCATACACTCCACTTCCTTCATCATTACATCTGGGACATCCAATAGCAATGTCCGTCATGGGTGGGAACCAGAAACCGTAAGGAATGTGCCAACTCAAACCACTGCAGCTTGCAGAACCTTGCGGCCAAAAACAGCATCCGCTGAAGCCCGCACATCAACCTTGTAAAACTTGGAAAAGGTATGAACGGAAGACCAAGTAGCAGCCTTACAAACCTGCTCAACAGAAGCCTGGTGCTGAAAAGCCCAGGATGCACCAACAGCACAGGTAGAGTGCGCAGTAACCCTAAAAAGGGGAGTCCTCCCCTTAGCAGAATATGCCCCAACAATGGCCTGACGAATCCATTTGCTAATCGTAGATTTAGCAGGAGCCAAACCTTTCCTGGGCCCGCAGGGCACCGCGAAAAAAAGCGTCCGTCTTGCGAAAGGAAGAAGTAATCACCAAATAGTACTTCACACAGCGAACAACATCCAAATTGTGCAGAACCCTCTCCTTGTCATTGCTAGGCTTAGGACACAGGGAAGGGAGAACAATGTCCTGATTGAGGTGGAAAGCAGACACCACCTTAGGAAGAAAACCCGGCTTAAAACGAAAAACCACCTTATCCTGGTGTCTCTCAAAGTAAGGGGCCTGAATCGACAGGGCAGCACACTCAGAGACACGCCGGACAGAGGTAATAGCCACCAAAAAAGCAACTTTCTGAGAGAGAACCGAAAGAGCAATATCCTGTAACGGCTCAAACGGAGGACCCTGCAGAGAAAGGACCAAATTCAAATCCCAAACAGGGACTACAGCCTTCCGAGGGGGCCGCACATGCGCGACCCCTTGGAAAAAAGTCTTAACCAGCGGGTGTAAAGCAAAAGACCTTCAGAAAGAAAACCGACAGAGCAGAAACCTGTCCTTTCAAAGTACTAAGCTGGAACCCAAGATCCAGATTATGCTGAAGAAACTCCAAAATCCTGGAAAAAACCCTGCAAGGCAAAGTTCTAGCCTCACACCAATCAATGTAGGACCTCCAAGTCCTATAGTAAATGCCAGAAGAGGACCGCTTTCTAGCCCTAATCAGGGTCTGAACAACAGCCTCAGACAAACCTTCCTCTTTCAAGATGAAGGTTTCAGCAGCCAAGCCGTCAAAGCCAGCGTTTGTAAATTGGGGTAAAACAGATGACCCTGAGATAGCAGGTCCGGCAGCAAGGGCAGCCGGTACTGGTCCACGGCCAGCCTTACAACGTCTGCGTACCAAACCCTTCTTGGCCACCTTGGAGCCACCAGAATCGCTGGCACCCCTTCTAGAACCAGTTTGCGAACTACCTTGCCCAGCATGGAGACAGGTGGAAACAGGTACAGAAAACCCAGGTCCTTCCAAGCCAGTGACAAAGCATCCACTGCCAAAGCCAGAGGATCCTGAGACAGAGACACAAAGGCCGGAAGTTTGTGATTGTGCCTCGAGGCAAAGAGATCCACCTCCAGAGTCCCCCACCTGTGGCAAAGATCCAGAAAAACCTCGGGGTTGAGAGACCACTCTCCGTGGCGAGAGGATCCCCTGCTCAGGGAATCCGCCACCGAATTCTCCACTCCCGGAATGTAGGCTGCCGAAAGGCAAGTAACATTGCTTTCCGCCCAGTGCAGGATCAGAGAGACTTCCCTGAGGGCACTCCTGCTGCGAGTCCCTCCTTGGTGATTTATGTAAGCCACCGCCGTACGGCTGTCTGAACGCACCTGGACCGGAAGACCCCGCAACTGTGTGGTCAGCCGAGCCAGAACCAGTCGAATGGCTCTGAGCTCTAATACATTGATGGGGGTGTGAGCCTCCTGGGGACCCCACACCCCGCCGAACTGATGACTCTTCCAATAACCTCCCCAGCCTGACAGGCTGGCATCCGTGGTAACAGTCTCCCAACAAGGGACCAGAAAATATCTGACCATCACCAGATTGCTCGAGTCCAGCCACCACCGAAGGGACTGCCGAACCCTGGGAGACATCCTGAAAGGTTGATCCAATGACTGTGGGCTCCTGTCCCAATACGTCAATAGGAGAAGTTGAAGAGATCTCATATGAAACTGTGCAAACGGCACCGCCTCGAAGGAGGACACCATCAGACCCACCAGCTTCATCTGTCGGGTAGAGGGACAAGGACTGGCCAGAAGAAGACGGATCAGGCCCTGAATCCCCTGCACTTTGGCCTGGGGCAGAAACACCCTGGCCCGACTGGTATCCAGATTCATGCCCAGAAAGGAAATCACTCGAGATGGGGAGAGAGAAGACTTGGTGCGGTTGATCACCCACCCGAACCTCTCCAGGGTCGACACCACCTGGTGGGTGTCCATTTCCGCCTGCTGAAGGGAAGAAGCTGAAATCAACAGATCGTCCAGATAAGGCACAATGCGAATGCCCTGAGATCTGAGCAGAGCCATTACGCCCGCCAAAACCTCGGTGAAGACCCTCGGTGCCGAGGTCAGACCGAAGGGAAGAGCTACAAATTGATAATGTTGATCCTCCACCGCAAACCGGAGAAATCTCTGATGTGCCTGAAAAATTGGAACATGCAGATACGCATCCTTGATGTCTATGGACGTCATAAAATCCCCTTGGCGAAGGGAATTGATAGCCGAGCGCAGAGTCTCCATGCGGAACTTCTTGGCTCTGAGAAACCTGTTGAGAACCTTGAGATCTAAGATGGGTCTCACCGACCCCTCCTTTTTGGGAAGCGTGAAAAGGTTGGAGTAGTAACCCCTGCCTCTCTCCAACAGAGGCACCGGGCATATAACCCTCATGTCCAGAAGGTTTTTTACTGCTAACAGGAGCCCCTGTGCAGCCTGAGGGTCCGAGGGCACCCGAGACCTTAAGAATCTTGAGGGCGGCCAGTACTCGAACTCCAGTTTGTACCCGGAGGAGACCACTTCCAAGATCCAATTGTCTGTGACCTCCCGGGCCCAGACCTGGAAAAAGAGCCGCAGCCGTCCCCCCACCCTTGCAGGTGAGGGCGCCTCTTCATTGCTGAGCCGGTTTAACGGCAGGCTTGGGCTTGGAACCCAAGGCAGGCGCGGGACGTGCCCGACCTCTGCCTCTGTTCCAGGACGAGCCCCTGACACCTGAGAAGGCCAGACCCCTAGTCGCTCTGGCCCCTCGAAAGAAAGGAGTGAACGAGCCCGCCCCCCGAAAGGGGCGGCGCTGTTTCCTCCGCTGAGGTAACTTACCTCCTTTAGCAACAGCATCCAATTTTTCTCCAAACAGCCGCAAACCCAAGAAGGGAAGAGCTGTGAGCGACTTCTTGGCCCCAACATCCGATGTCCACTGGCGGAGCCAGACCAATCTGCGCATAGCCACCAGTAAGGCTGAAGTCCTACTACACACGACAATCGAGTCTTCCATCGCAGCCATGACAAAATCCATAAACAATTCACACTTCTTAAGTATAGCGAACTCAGCGCCATCTGGATCAAGCTGAGCGTTATTCAGCCAGTCCCTGATAAGGGACCTGGTAGCAAGCGACACCAGGGCAGATGCACTAACCGGCCGCAGGGCCGAGCCCATGTTGGCAAATGCGTGGCACACCATCTGATCAAGGCGCTTATCCTCGCCATCCTTAAGGGAGGTGGCGTCAGGGGTGTTCAGCACAGAAGAGTTGGTCAAACCTAAAATGGGCGCGTCGACCTCGGGAGGCGAAGACCAACGCTTGACCGCCTCCACCGGAAAAGGATACTTCTTATCCTATCCCTGAGGCACACCAGGAAGCCGGCAGGGCCATTCCCATTCTCTACGTATCAGCGCATCAAAATGCCCCTGGGTAGGGAATTCCGGACGGGGCTTGTGAGCCCCCAAAAATTCCCCCTTCTTAAGAGGGGGCGCCTCAGGTGGATCAATATCCAACACCTCCAATAAATATGACAACACAGTGCCGTATCAACGGCATCCCCTGGCACCTGCCCGACATTGGAATTCCCAGGCTGACCATAGTCAGCCTCCGAATCCTGATACAATTCCCCCTCCTCTAACGGGGAATAATCGGACAATTCAGCGGACTCGTCGTCAATATCCCACAAAGGCTGGGCCGACGATAAGTGTCTCTTTTTAGCCTGGGCCTTCTTGCCCACCGTGCTAGCAATCATTTTCTCTATGCTGGCCAACTGAGCCCAAACATGAGAAAGCGACTCCCCCACTGGTACCAATGTCACTTGGGGTACAAGTCAGGTGGGGAGGGGAAGGCGATGAAGCGGGAGAAGCCGACCCAGAAGGCTGGGTACCAGACTGCCGCGTTATGGCCTTTTGTGCGCATGGTATACAAATCAGCACATTCTCCCCCATATGGGATACCCCACACCCCACACATGGCCCAGATTGTCCCAGAGGGATCCCGAGCCCGGTATCCTGCAGAGCCTCCATATGATGAGTTTTTGTGGTCAGTCGCAAGACCGCAGGGAATTACGCAAAGCAACCCGGGATGCCCCTTAAAAGTCCCGGTGGGAGGATTTTAGGGTGGACAATTTTTATCAAGGGACCCCAGGACCAGGAGGGACCCCCTAATATGCACATATACAGGGCCTGTAACACACAAATAAGCCACATAACAGCAGATCAGTGTAAATGCAACATATAATCTAACAGCCACACATAGACACATAGAAAAATTATATATATATATATATATATCACACACAGCCAAGACTAGTGACCAATGGTGGCCCCCGCTAAATAAGGGCCCCCACGCACACACACCAGCTGAAGAAGATGGCCATCAGGCCCTTGCCACCCCAAGTGCGATCTGCCTGTCAGAAAAGATGGCCCCCACGCTGCCTCGTGCCTAGGAAGGGAGAGCAGGGGGAGGGCGGGCCAGCGCAGAACCCGCGTTTCCCGAGGCCACGTCCCCCTCCCAGCAACGCGGACCCCTAGCAACTAGCTTGCAATCGCGCCAAATAAGGGGGACAAGGTATAGGTAAAACGAAATATAGGCCAAAACGGAATATAGGCCCAAACGAAATATAGGCCTGCCCCCCCCCCCCCCCGGAGGGGATTCAGGGACCCGGAAGGGGGGAATCCAGCCAGGAGCCGGCCATAAGTCTAACGGGACGGGGCATCCCACACCAGGATCACCAAAAACCTGGATAACCGCCTACCCCATAGTGAGGTCTCACGGTGGAGCATTGCTCCTGCTGCACCCATAGGGTGCTCCTACCTTCACCAGGACCCGCAGCCTAAGCTGGGAGGCTCAATATGGGGCAATTTAGAAGGGTCCTGGCAGTAATAGGGATAATTAGAAGGCCGGGCGCGAGCCCGGCTTACCTGTAAGTGAAGAAGTCTTCATCTTCTGTCTTGTCGCCTTCCCTGCAGAGAAGGAACTGGGGAATTGGTGGGAGGTCCCAGGTATACATGGACCTGGAGGGGCTTTCTTTTTTGCATATTCATCTCTGCAGGAGTTCGCCCTCTACTGGAGAATGCCCAGATGTAATGATGAAGGAAGTGGAGTGTATGGCATACTTAGAATAAATACGTTTTATCTTGGTAACTGTCCCTCAAGTGCCAAAGACCTGATGCCATCTTGCGAGCACAGAGAATGAATCATCTGAAATCCTCCTGTAGTCCACCATGCAAACCCAGGGGTAATAAGGAGAGGTCATGCAAAAGGTGATGACAATATCCTTGGCCTCATGTTTCTTTGGAACCCAAAAGAATGGAGGCGATATAAACAGGGGCACAAGTCGCTGCTTCTAAAATGACTCACAAGGGTGCCCACTCTGTGGTAAGATGAAGCTAAAGAAGCTATCTGTGCTGTGAAATAATAACTGATATCAGGACACCAACATGCTTATGCCTCTATAGAACCCGCAGTCTGATGGATCCCCATATACCTTTTATAATCCTGTTCTGGAGAGCTTCAAAATGTGTGATGGAACATTTACTTGTAGGACCCTAAAAATAAAGTAACTTAGGGAGATAAGTCATTGTGATGGTGTTATTTTGTCCAAACTATAATAGCCATAAGGTCAACAATGAATCAAGGTGCCATATGAGGGAAAGATAATTAGCATCATATAATGTTCAATAAGCAGAATTAGGCTTGGCTCCTAGATAGGGCAACAGTATAACCCCATTAAAAGTGTAATAAAATATACGCAGACTCAATGAGATCTTTATGATATAACACTGTTATCTTCATGAATTGTGTTTACATATTGGGCAGAATGCAGGTTTTCACTCAAATTGGTTTAAATTGTACTGTTCTACACGTTGGAATAATAAATTTGCATAATTTTATATTTACTCTAAATGTGCAGGGCCCTGGTGCTAACATTAAATGGGGCCCTTTCAAGGCTCATACAGTAACATTGTTTCTGTCTTTTTTTTTGACTTTCAGCGTTTTAATTGGATGCAGCTAAAGACTGAAACCGCGAAGACAAATGCTGCTTCCTTTTTCTAAATCATGCCAAGTGAGCACAAATATAATAAATAAGGTGGAGGAGCAACAATTATTGGGGCCCTCTGACCTCCTGGGCCCACTCAAGTTATACCCCTGATTACTACAGTTTATGGGGTTCATTTTGGCCCACTAGTGGGGGCCTATGTGGTATTTTGGAAATAATGGTGTACCCCACTGAGCACACTTAATAATCAGCCATGCTGCAAACTACTAGTGTAATAGTAGAGTCCCCTGAATAGGGGTGCACCTGGGAGGAGGTCCCCAGAGAATGGGGGGATGCCCTGGGTGGGGTGGATTAGATTAAGCTATAGGTTTAGTGGTTAGAGTAGAGTAGCTTTAATTAAGTTAGGAGGTCACTAGATGACCCAATATGATAATAGAATAGATAGTTTAAAACGGACCAACAGTCAGAGACCAACACAACAAACAGTGCTCATATGCCCCCCTCCCCAGGGTAAATAAGATTGCTGCACATAAACATTCATTTACCTTTTTCTAACTCCTGGTGGGGTCAATTTTAAAAACAAAATGGTGGCTCATGCATTTGCAGGCCACCTGCATATAGAAAGTGCCGCTGGGCTTCCTGTTGCTGTGCATTGTCAGTTATGTCAGTTGGGAGAGGAAGCTCCAAAATGGCCGTTACCTTTCTTTTCCAACTTTGCCAGGCTGTTGGTCCGGTTTAAGTGAAAGGCAGCCTTGATGCAGGGGTTAACTGGTGTACAGCCCACTCACCTGATTGGTTACATTCAGGAGGGGATAAGAGGAACAGAGGGGGTGGGGCTAGAGCGTTCCAGAGAGTTCTAGTGAGACTGAGCTGATCGACGTGAGAGGAAGGATCCCTGATATCCAGGTGTGGGAAGTGAGCCCTGGTGAAAGCAGCCCGATGACCAGGAGAAGCTGGGGACCCGGAGCAGCCGATGCAGGTGGAGATCCTGCCACCCACCCATGAATACTTCAGGGACCTAAGGGAGACCTGAAGTGTAACATGAAGCTGTCTGTGATGCAAGGATGAACTGTTTGTCTGTACCTGAATAAGTTAAAACTGCACTTGGCCTGTGTTTGAGTTCTTTCTCTTGCCTACCGGAGTCAAGAGTGACCACCAGTGACCGCTAAAGTGTGAATACTTCACACCGTCCTTCGGAAACCCCCAGAGCCCACGTCGGAGGTCAGATTTCATTGGGAATCCCCAAGCCATATCCATCATGTGCAATATCATGGCTGCAGGCGGTCACATGCGACATGGAACACAGAGTAGACGAGTATATGCTGCCCCATCTCCAAGCTTCCCCATGGGGAGTGTGTGCTACAAGTGCTAGAGGAGGTCCAGTCTAATTTACTTTAGATATTGAGTTTTTACCTGAATAATGTTGTTTAGCCCATAGATGTCGATAGCGACCATGACTTCCCATTCAGTAGAAAAGCTTGCAGAGCACATGAAGCACAGATAATGTGGAGAAAGCAGCAGTTTTGTTACACTGCATTACCCCTCTGCAAAACGAATGGGCTCATACTTCTGCTCTCCTATGAAATAATTTATATTTGGCACCGATATCACAGGCTTGCTTTAAGGAGTATAATATATAAATAAAGCATAGATCTTTGTATATGAGATGAAAACGGGTTAAAATATAAAGACAGAAATTGTCAAAAGACAGAGCTATTGCTATTTTAGGATCAGCAGTGTGATCAACATTAGTCCTAGTTCGTCCTCACGGTCAGGAGCTTCCACTGCCACTTCTCTGACAAATGTAATAAACAAGCCTCTGCTTCCTCCACTTTGCAATTAAGGCACAGCAAGCAAAGTAATTGTTTTTCACAAAGAACATCACCACCCCCACTACAGTCTGCGTGGCTCTCAAAACTAGTGCTGGCCAATTAGATTTATAGTTTATTATTACTTTTATAGCTGTTTACATTTCATGTAATGGCAACTATTGATTTGATGTCTTTCTGTTCGGTAATCACTGTTTCTTCTATCAGAGCTTAGCTAGAACAATAGGAGGTAATATCTCTAGTTAAATAATCTCTTTGTATAAGTAATTAAAGTGACATTAAAGGCAAAGGCAATTGTTAAACCATTGTCGGGCTATATTTGGCACAGTCCTAAAACTGTTTTAAATGTTTTAATTGAAGATGAAATGGCTGAGATATTAAGGTTTACAGTTTCACTTATGATCTCGCCTCTGAAGCAAGTGGGCGTGGCCCTTGGCTCTGGGATGCTGCATAGTAATGTGGGAGGGGGGGTCTGCCTGAAATCCTGCTTCACACACAGGCATTCTCTACACCCTTGCTGTGCTCCTTCCCTCTCTGCCGGTTGCTACTCCTAAACCAGCACCCCCAGATGCACATGTGCACAACTCCCACATGCGAGCACCTCTAGACACGTATTTGCACGCACTCCCACAGATACGCATACATGCACTCCCACAGCTGCATGCACTAATCCCCACATGCATGCACTCCCATAGATGCATGCATGCACCCCCATATGTGTACACTCCCACAGATGCATGAACACACCCCCATAGCTCGTTCGGCTGCTGCCCCACGTAGACTCACTCAGCTGGCGCCCCACAGGGGCTCCCACGGCTGCCACCCGGCGTGGGCAGTTGGGTGGCAGTGGCTTGAGCAGTGGTCACTCTCTGTCATCACTCGTCCCATACATAGGAAGCGATGGTGCCGTGTTAGCAGCAGCTGATGGCTGGAGGCCCATGGGCCGCCCATCCCCCACAGATGGCGGTGGTGCCGGGGTGGAGCGAGCGCCATGCAGAGGGGGAGGTGCCCCAGTCAGGTGACACATCTCGAGCTTGGATGTCAGCGAACTCCCTGTTCGCAATGACAGGCAGTGGATGGGCAACAGATGCACTCTCTGAGGAGGGGGCGCCAGGCAGAAAGGACCAACATGGCAGCAAGAGGGTTACTGGCGGTGCAGAAATGCCTATTATTATTGTTTATTTATATAGCGCCATCATCTTCCTTAGCGCTTTTCAAAGTAGTAATTACAGACAGGGTGGAAACATAGGGTACATATACTATTTCTAATGCAGTTTCACAGATTTGACAGTGGATATTCTGAGTACAAGATACAATAGGGGAGAGAGCCCTGCCCTTGCGAGCTTTCAGTCTAAAGGAAGAGGGGTGAAGACGAGGGGGAAGGATCACAAACAGTCAGTATTGAGCTTTGTGGCATGTGCCCTTTAGAAGATTGGTTAAGCCAGATTATAGCAAAGGACTCCTTTCCAAATTCTTTCTACAAGTAGGAGGATGCCCAGAAGAGCCGGCGAAGCGGAGGGAGGGGCATGAGGAGGCGGCGGAGGGAGGAGGCCAGCAATTCTGTCCCAGCTGTGCTGAGCTGATTTGGGGACGAAATGTGAGGGGGAATGTCATTGGCTGAACCTGCAAACCTCGATATCTCGGCCATTTCTTCTTCAATTTAAAAACAGAAAACAGTTTAGAACAGTGCCACATGTAGCCCAACACAATGGTGTAACAATTGCCTTTGCCTGCAGTAGCACTTTAAAAGAAACTAAGGGTCAGGGTTATAATCAGGCGATTTTGTTTTGAAAATTCCACCAAAACCTTCAACTAAAAGTACATTTATGTGTTACAGAAAATACCCTATCCTTATACATGCGATACACGGATCAAGTGCCAATATCTATTTTCTAAACGCATTAATGCTACATATGGGTATTCAGCCAAGGTTTTAACCCGCAAGTGCAGTTTATCCTTAGTTTTTATGTCTTTACTGTGTAATAACGTGTTTTTGCAATAAATTTGGTTAATTTAGACGGATTATGCTATGTTGGAGTTAATTTGGGCAGCTTTTCTTCCCACATATGTTGTTTACTCACAACTACCCTGCTCTAGCTGTTATATTTGGGGTGCCTCTTTTTGTTTGGATAAAGTATAGATAGGGGACTAGGTTGGGGTACAGGTCCTTCGAGTTAGCGGCGGACCGGCCATTGAGAGACCTGGGAAAATTCCAGGTAAGCTATAGTGCTTTGAGGCCAATTGGGCTGCTGTTTGGTCACTGTACCCTCCCAGCCAAGAAACCTTTTTTGCTCAGAATAGCATCAGAATCATGACTGTGTGTGCCGGGGGGGGGGGGATTGTCCATCCCTAGAATACTAAAGATTCAGAATGAGAATGAAATCTGTTTAGTCTTGAGAGGAGACGGCTGAGGGGGGACATGATTCACTTGTATAAATATATAAATGGCCCATACAAAAAATATGGGAGAACTTTCAGGTAAAATCCTCTCAAAAGACAAGGGGGCACTGCCTTTGATTGGAAAAAAAGAAATTTAGTCTCCAGAGGCGACAATCGTTTTTTACCATAAGAACTATAAATCTATGGAATAGCCCCCCACAGAAGCTTGTTACAGCATCAACTGCTGACAGCTTCAAAAAAGGATTAGATGCTTATTTAGAAGAAAATACCATTAACCGTTACTATTAGCGGTTGTCAGTAAAAAAATAAATAAATGAAATAGCTTCCCCTATAAAATAAAATAAAAAATAACTTCCCCTACCCCAACACCCTTGGTTGAACTTGATGGACATATGTCTTTTTTCAACCGTATTAACTATGTAAGTACCATCCACCACAAACCATCTCATTTTTAACCTCATAACAGGTTTGGCTGCCAGGTCTCACTCTTCCCAGCAGGATAAGTCATGCATGGTTACACACAAGCTGCCTCCTTGTCACAGGGAAGAAACCAACAGCTCTGTGCCTACCAGTCCACTTTTACAGGGGAGAACTGCTCAAAAACAGAAACAATTAAACCGTTTACCATCCACCCAAAGTACATGCTCTGCAGTGTAAAAATCATCTACACACAGCAGAAGCATTAAGCCACTATTGCAGCACGGACTAGTTTGGGAGACAGATCACTAGAGTTGAGCAGATGTCTCCTTTAAAAGCAGAATACTATGTTCAAAATCACCCTTCATTCATCTAGTAAAAAAAAAAACAAGCTTGCCTGTTGCTATTTAACATATTTATATGGATTTTTAATTTTGGATTTATTTTGTGATAGTGCTCCTTTAAATGTTAACTGTATGTTTAAACCTCATTAAAATCAATCCAGCTTTATCAAAGTCATACCAGCTTTATACCTGTAATTAATATGACATAAGATTCATTTACTTATCCCTATTCCAGTAATCTGAATTCAATACTTGTGTATAGGTTTATAAAGCCTTAGTCCAGAGGGATGCACAGCATCGTCGTCACATGTCCTTGTTTCTGACTTTTGTGAGTTTCAAAGCAAACAATTCCTAGCATGCCTTTCACATCCTCCCCCTGGTTCTGTGACAGTGAGAACAGATATGTGTGACTTCTGCTTGTTATAAGGTCATAGCAAGCCCTTTAGGGGATGCATGCCAGGCTCGATATAGTGGGCCAAAAGAGACCTATTTACTGGTAAAAGGAAAAGAGTGCTAGAAAAAATAGCAAACAGCTATCCAGTTATTTGATCTGCTGAATTTTCATTGATGTTTGGCATATTGGGGGAATGTAATGCCAGACCTTTATAATGGGCTTAATTTGAACCATACATGCATGCAATGTATGAATATTTAAGAAGCATCATAGAAAATGCATGCATGACCATAACACAGCTATGTTAAACAGAAAGGTATTCAGCAAAATAAGGATCTACTGCCACCTATTGCCATATTTTGCTTCTTACTTGACCGTTCCTTTTCCTCTTGAGTGGCTGCATTGATCACTATTGCTTTTAATGGTAGACAGAATGTAAGTCATTAACAGGCTTGCTTTGGTTGGTACTAAGGATTAAAACGGATCAACTGTCAAAAATGACTTAAACTGGACCTTCACCCTGAATCTTGTATGGTTCCCCCACCCTGTCGATAAAGATTGTCTGTCTTGTATGTTTCCCCCACCCTGTAGATACAGATTGCTCACATTAAAAATCATCCTACCTGCACCTACTGACTTTTCTGAGCCTTTAAACATCCAAGATGGAGGCACATGGAGTCTCAGGCTGCGTCTTCTGACTGTGCCGCTCTGCATGCTGTCCTTTATCTGACCCCAGTTCCCGGTCCAACGGCGCATGCGCGAGCAGCGCCCGCATCCCCACTATCGCTTTAGCAGGGCGCGTCCGCATGCCAGACATTTGTAAATGGCTGGCGCAAGCACGCACCCTGTTAAACAGCAGCGGGGAATGGGGTTGCCGCTCAGATCCGCTCGCATTAGATGAGCTCCTGGACAAAAGGACTTGAGCGGATCAGAGCATGCTGATTGGACGAGAGGGCTGCGCATGCGCCGTAGGACCGGGGAAGGATAAGTGAGATCGGGTGACCTCAGGGGCACCCCCCCCCCCCTTTCCTCTGATCAAGGTGCCTGTGAGGGCAAAGACCAAAATCCTGGGTTTTGGTCCACTTTAAAAACAAAGGTCTTGGTCCACACACATCTGCAGAAGTATGCTAAAGATGCACCAACAAACACCAAGGGGCCGGGGGCGTGTCCCGTCATGGTTGGGAGAGGTTGCACGTAATCCGGCTCCTGCTCTCCCAACCCTGAACAGAAGACTTACCGAGCGGTGGAGGGGCTGTCGTGGCCATGCCGATGAACGGAGAAGCAAGAAGGAAGCCAAGAGGAATCAGCAGAACCGTCTGTCCCTGAGAAACTCGTGGGACAGAGGAGGAGAGGGAGCGTCGTTCAAAATGGCGGGCGATGCGACCTGGAGAAGAGGAGCAGCAGAGAAGGTGTCCGGGACCTCCTCGTCGAGTGAGGCGGGCAGCAAAAGCAGTATAGAGGTCTGGAGGCCCCTGCATGGAACTGCTGCTGAGAGAGGTGAGGCCGCGCTTGGAAGCGCTGTTGACACGGCCACAGGAGCCCGGCCGCCGCCTGCTAGCAAAGCGGCAAGTCTGTATGCGGAGGTGGAGGAGCGGAGAGGCTCCGATGACGGTGGGGACGAAGGGGGGGCAGCAGGTGGGCATGACAGGCACACATCCCCTGGGCGACAGTGTGTAGGGGATGAAAGAAGAGCCCCAGATGAAAACCCCTGCCTGGAAAAAAATGTACATCTGGATCTCCCTGATAACGAGGGAGCAGCAGCCAGCCCACAGGCAATCACAGTGAAGTTTCTCTATCCAGGACGCAGATGGCAGGCAGTAAAGCTCCCAGCAAGCACATTGAGAAGCTGGGGAAATATGCATACAGATCCAGGGCAACCGAGGAGCCCTCATATTCGGTGCCATATCGCAGCCCAGCCATGGATTTGGGATGCCCTACAGAGGCTCTCCCACAAAGGAAAGTAAGACAGCGGGAGGAACTATCGCTGGTACGTGGGGAGATGGGGTGGTCGGTGGGTTCCCCATCATCTCCTTTGCCACCCTCTCTTGAAGGAACCCCGGCTAGGCGGAGAGATAGCCCATCCTTGATGTCCCCCGCAGAACCACTGGTCACCCCAACGCCTACTCTGGCTGCGCTGGTGGAGTGGGATGCGACACCCTCAGCAAGGTCAGCCAGCATTGATGAAGCGAATGATCAAGAGATCAGCCTGGAAACTATCTCCCTATTGAAGGGGGGGCCATCTAAGACAGATATCGAAAACCTGATAGCAAAGTATGAAGCGTCCCATAAGCGAGAAATATCGGCCGTCCGGCAGCAGGTGTCTGAAGTAGAATCCAGAGTAGACATCCTAGAAACAGACGGATCCGCACTTATTAACTGCCTTCAAGCACTGGAAGACAGGTGCTCCGGGCGTGTCACCTCCAAGTGGATGACTTAGAAAATAGAAGCTGAAGAAAGCACGGATCCCGCTTTCCCCAGGGACATAGTCTGCAGAGTTCACCATTTCTCACTGAAGGAAGAAATCCTAAGTAAAGCCTGGAATAGAGGGACTGTGACCTGCAACAGAACACCCGTGAGGATTCTTCAAGACCTTTCTAAACGGACCTTGCAGATGAGGAGAACCATGAAACCTCTTCTGAAGATCATCGTTAATAAAGGCGCCACCTACAGATGGGAATATCCGTTTTACCTGATCGTTAAAAATGCGCAAGGATCGTTTTTGCTGAGATCCCATCAAGATTTAGAGGGTCTCTACTCATTTCTCCAGTGTGATCCAATCCATATCCCGCACTGGCTGGATCCTGAGGTGCTCCCGGTCCCTCGGCGCCTGACGGGAGGATCGCGTTGTGGCCCAAGGAACGTCCGTGAGCTTAGATGCCTTGGGGCCCCCTCGAGACCTTCCAGGGCAACATCGAGATGGTTGTCCCAGGAGGAAAAAAATGAAATTAGACGACTGATGACCCCTGGGAATGGTACCGCCCCACGCCCTCTCCTTTCCCCGGCCCATCCATCTGGGGAGAAGGAGAGGATGTCTGTCACGCTCTGGTAACTCCAGCCCTCCAGGTAAGCCCTCAACCCCCAATCTCCGCAGCCAGCTTCACCTGTAGGAGCCCCCGCTTGCCTGGACGCCGAATACGCCTGTCCGTGATCGGTTTGCCTCCAGGACTTCAATGGCTCAAAGGATGAGAGCTTACTGGTTGGAGGTCTGAAGAACCAATGACTAAGAGCGAGTATAGCGGAAGTCCAAGACAGGCCAGAGGTCGATACCGGGAAGTCAGAAATCGCAGCGGTACAGAGGGATGAGGCAGCTCGAGGTCGGGGTACAATGCAGAGGTCGGCAACAGAGATCAGACGGAGAATGGTCGGTTCAGGCAGGAGTCGGCAACGGAGATCAGACAGAGAATGGTCGGTTCAGGCAGAGGTCGGCAACGAAGATCAATGACGGTAATATCACAAGTCAAAGCAAGGTACAAGGCGCTATCACAGGCAATGAGTGACTGACAAGGCGAACCCTATATAGGAACCAGATCTAGGGGGGAGGTGAGTGTGCGTAAGTGCGTGATTGGTGCACACTATGATCCTCACAGCAATTGGTAAAACAAGGGTGAATCGCCCAACCTCTCCCATGGGCTCATTGGCCCAGACATGAAAAGGGGCGTAAAGTCCTCACAGTACCTTGGGCTCATTAGCACTTTAACTTTTCCTCCGGCGGGCGCGCAGAGAGCAGCGCCGCCGGAGGACATAAGAGACACTGCTCGGCAGGGACATAGAGCCGAGAGCTGCACGGCCAGCCACCCGGGGACGGCGCAGGACCGAGGACGAGGTGAGTCAGTCCTGACAATGGTGGCATGACGGCAGCACTCGAGGTTGGTGAGATGGGCTGGAGGCGCACCTACTGCCTGCCAATTCGGTTCTGCCGCAAAGCCCCAGTGGGGAATCCTCCGAAGCCCTAGATTGTTATAATGTTAGTTTTCTCAGGCTATGACCACATGTATCTATGTTCATGCTGACTACCGTTACCAGTGGTGTTCTCTGTGGTTGCCCCTCTGCCGCCCAGATATTACGTTGATAGCATTGTACTGGGTCGGGACGCATAGTCATAGATTCGGGTTACCTCACACCCCCGTGATGGCCACAGCACCCCCAATAGGCTGGGCTATTTGGCACTTTCTGCCTAGAAGACCCAGTATATTCCTGTAGGAAGAGTTAGTCCATTTTTCCCCTCCCCCTTTAATTAACTTACA
Source organism: Gastrophryne carolinensis (assembly GCA_027917425.1). Taxonomy (NCBI): domain Eukaryota; kingdom Metazoa; phylum Chordata; class Amphibia; order Anura; family Microhylidae; genus Gastrophryne; species Gastrophryne carolinensis. Next base: position 287,953,448 of record CM051237.1, on the reverse strand, counting down.
CTAAGGAAAAAAAATACAATTCTGTGAAGTACTCACCTGTAGAATTGGTATTATGAGTATACAGTACGTCCTGCTCCAGATAGATTACTTACACTTGGGTTATCCTCCGCCAGATGGAGCTGCACTGCAGAGACATGTAAAACAGGCTCCTCCCGGCCCCTCAAATACCCAGGGACCTCCCACAAACCCCCAGCATTGAAAAGCAGTGAACAAGAAGCCGGGAGTATTTAACCACCAAAACTGGTAACTATAACAATGATAAAAATCACCATACAGGGGATCCAGAATAATGCAAAAATCAGGGTGGGGTGGAGCAGGACGTACTGTATACTCATAATACCAATTCTACAGGTGAGTACTTCACCGAATTGTATTATTCTTAGTATACAGTACGTCCTGCTCCAGATAGATTACTTACACTTGGGACATCCAATAGCAGTGTCCATAAGCAGGGTGGGATCCCCAACAAAAGGTAACAGCAGGCAGTTTAAACCACTGCTGCCTGCAAAACCTTGCGGCCAAAAACAGCATCAGCTGAGGCCCTAACATCAACCTTGTAAAACTTTGAAAAGGTATGAACAGAAGACCAAGTAGCGGCCTTGCAAACTTGTTCAACAGAAGCCTGGTGCTGGAAGGCCCAAGAGGCACCAATAGCACGAGTAGAATGAGCAGTAAGGCGAAAGGGAGGACACTTCCCCTTAGCAGAATAGGCCAGAATCACAGCCTGACGAATCCACTTGCTAATAGTAGACTTAGCAGGAGTCAAACCCTTCCTAGGACCAGAAGGGACCACAAAAAGAGCATCAGTCTTCCTGAAAGCCGCAGTGACTACCAGGTAATACTTCAGACACCTGACCACATCCAATGAATGCAAAACCCTTTCCTTAGCGTTGCTAGGATTAGGACACAATGAAGGAAGAACAATATCCTGGTTCAAATGAAAAGCAGACACCACCTTAGGCAGGAAATCCGGCTTAAAGCGGAACACCACCTTATCCTGGTGTCTCTCAAAGTATGGGGGCTGGATAGACAGAGCCGCCAGCTCACACACACGCCTGACCGAAGTAATAGCCACCAGAAAGACAACCTTGAGGGTAAGTACAGCCAGAGCAGCATCCTGAATAGGCTCAAAGGGAGCACCCTGCAAGGCAGACAAAACAAAGTTCAAGTCCCAAACAGGGACCATAGGTTTACGTGGGGGACACACATGAGTGACCCCCTGAAAGAAGGTCCTAACCAAGGGAGGCTGAGCAAAAGACTTCTGAAAGAAGACAGACAGGGCAGAAACCTGACCCTTCAGAGTACTGAGATTTTGACCCAACTCCAACCCATGCTGTAAAAACTCCAGAACCCTAGGGACTAAGAACTCCCTACAGGGGAGAGACCTAGACTCACACCAATCAATGTAGGTACGCCATACCCTATAATAGATGGCAGAAGAAGTCTTCTTCCTAGCCTGCACCATGGTATCCACCACCGAGGCAGACAAGCCTTTCTCCATCAAGATGGAGGTTTCAGCAGCCAGGCCGTCAAAGCCAGAGTTTGTAAAGCCCTGAGCCCTGAGTGAGCAGATCTGGCGCCCCCGGCGGGATGTAATGGTCTCCTGCCATTTGTACCACGTCTGCGAACCACACTCTTTTTGGCCACCTGGGGGCCACCAGAATCACTGGCACCTCTTCCAGAGCAATCTTGCGCAGGACCCTGCCCAGCAGGGGGAACGGAGGAAAGACATACAGGAGCCGAAATTCCTTCCATGACATTGACAGAGCATCCGTGGCCAAGGCCAGAGGATCCTGAGATAGGGAGACAAAGGCTGGGAGCTTGTGATTGTGACGGGATGCGAACAGATCCACATCCGGTAGACCCCAACGGTGACACAGGGACTGGAATGCCCTGTTGCAGAGGGACCACTCCCCCTGACGGGAAGTCCCCCTGCTCAGAGAGTCTGCCAGTAGATTCTCTGCTCCCGGGATATACACAGCCGAAATGCATTGAACATTGGCCTCCGCCCATGTCAGAATCCGCGACACTTCCTGGAGGGCACCTCTGCTCCGGGTCCCTCCCTGATGGTTGATGTAGGCAACCGCCGTCCTGCTGTCTGAGCGCACCTGCACAGACATTTCCTGCAGGTGATCGGTCAACTGCTCCAGTACCAACCGGATTGCCCATAGTTCCAGAATGTTGATGGGTAAGTGGGCCTCCTGAGGGCCCCACCTCCCCTGGAACCGCAGGGACTTCCAGAATCCCCCCCCAACCTGACAGACTGGCATCCGTGGTGACCGTCTCCCGGGGGGGGGGGGGGCAGAAAGGACCTGCCCTTTAGCAAGTTCTTGTGGTCCAGCCACCACAAGAGGGACCTTCTGACCAAGGGGGGAAGCACACAAACCCCGTCCAAGGACGTGGGGTCTTTGTCCCATACTGACAGAAGGTGAAGCTGCAGAAGCCTCAAATGGAACTGAGCAAAGGGCACCGCCTCGAAGCTCGCCACCATCAGGCCCACCAGCTGCATTCCCTGCCGGAGGGAGGGCTGGGGGCACGAGAGCAGGAACCTCACCTGCACAGTCAGAGCTTCCACCTTCTGTTGAGGAAGGAATATCCGTGACTGAACCGTATCCAGAATCATCCCCAGGCATGGGGTCACCGACGAAGGGGACAGAGAGGACTTGGGGTGATTGATCAACCAGCCGAAGGACTCCAAGGTGGACACCACCAGCTGAGTGTCCAGCTCTGCCTGCTGTAGGGACCGCGATGTGATGAAAATGTCGTCCAGGTAGGGCAGCACGCGTATGCCCCCTGACCTTATCAGAGACATCACCCCCGCCAGCACCATGGTGAACACTCTGGGAGCTGAAGTGAGGCCGAATGGTAAGGCCACAAATTGGTAATGTTGATCTTTCAACGCGAATCTGAGAAACCTTTGATGTCCCGGGAAAACAGGGATGTGAAGGTAAGCATCTTTGATGTCCACAGACGTCATAAAGTCCCCTGGGCGCAGAGAGCCGATGGCTGAGCACAGAGTTTCCATGCGAAAGCGCCTGTTCTTGACAAGCTTGTTGAGGATCTTTAAATCCAGAATGGGCCTGACTGAACCGTCTTTTTTGGGCACCGTGAAAAGGTTGGAATAGAACCCCTTGCCCAATTCTCTTAAGGGGACCCTGCAAATGACCCCCAGATCCAGAAGTCTCTGCACAGCCTGCATCAAGACCTGAGCTGATACAGGGTCCTGGGGGACCAGGGACCTGATGAATCTTGTGGGGGGCCGCACAGCAAACTGTATCTTGTAACCAGAGGACACTACCTCCTGAATCCACCGGTCTGAGACTTGGCGCCTCCAGACGTGCGCGAAGTGCTGTAGCCGTCCTCCCACCCTGACGGGCGAGGGCACCCATCATGCCTGAGGGGTCTTGGGAGGGGCTTTGGGTTTGGACCCCCAGGAGGAGCCAGGACGTCGCCCTCTGCCCCTATGCCAGGAATCTGCGCGAGCCCCTGCGAAGGATACCCCTTTCCCTTGCTTAGCGCCTCGGTAGGGGACTGAAAGGGGGTCCTGGTTCCCGAAAGGGCCGGGACTGCCGCCTGCGCTGGGGTAACTTACCTCCTTTAGCAAAGAGGTCTAGGTGGTCCCCAAACAGGTGTAGCCCCTTAAATGGAAGCCCAGTAAGGGCTTTCTTAGCAGCATTGTCAGCAGCCCACTGACGCAGCCATACCGCGCGGCGTATAGCTACCGCCAAGGCGGAAGATCTGGCACACGTCCTAATAGCATCGTCCGATGCAGACAGGATAAAGTTTACAAACCCATCACAGTTAGACAGTGCATTAATCGTATCAGGTGGCAATTCATCTGGGCCATCAAGTGCATTCCTGACCATGGCCCTGAGTGCCACCGAAGTAATGGCCAAGGCGCAAACCGGGCGCAGCGCCGCCCCCCCCAAATGCAAAGGCATGGCATGCCAATTGGTCAATGCGCCGGTCCTCAGAGTCCCGCAGCGTAGTAGTGTCGGGAGAGTGCATAATAGAGGTGTTAGACAGCCCCAGAATAGGAGCATCGACCTCGGGGGGGCGATGACCAGCAGGTAAAGGATACTTCCTGTCCAAACTCTTAGGAATCCCGGGAAGTCTACTGGGATGTTCCCACTCCTTAAACATGAGGTTATTGAAATGGGTTTGCTCAGGAAATTCCAATCAAGCCTTAGCAGTATGAAATAGCTCACCCCTTTGCCTGGGAGCCGCAACAGGGGGAGAGATGGACAAAACCTCAAAAAATCTGAACCAACAGTTTGTCAGTATCATCCGGGGTCCAGTGATCATAACCAGAATCGTCATGACCCCTTGACTTCTCGTCAGATGACCCTGAGTCAGAGAACAGCTCCCCTTCGTCCGAGGGGGTATAGCCATATAGATGCAACAACTCATCAGCCTCTGTAGGAAAAAGAGTGGCATCAGGGGTTAAGTGGCGCTTTTTTGCGGTGGCCTTACGCGCTAAGGTATTAGCAAGCAATTTTTCAACACTGGCCAGTCTAGCAGCCACATCAGGATGAGAATCCCCGCTTGTATTGGGGGTTAGACTCAGGCTTGGGAGAGTAGGTGAAGTGAGGCGAGGTGCAGGCCCAGCCACCGGAGGGGCGGGAAGTACCATTAGCGCCTGCTGTGCACAAGGAACACAGACCTGTGCATGGTCACCGCTGATAGGTGAGACCCCACAAGCTACACACAGCCGGGATTGTCACGAAGGAACCCCGGTCACAATATCCTGGGATGCCTCCATATGGTGATTAATATGCACAATAGGCCAGTAGGGATTGACGCTGAAGCTACCCTGGATGCCCCAATGAACCGCAGGGAAGTGGGAGTAATTATACTAGGCCCAACTGGCAATTACACCGGGCCAGAAGAAGCCACTGGATTCAACCGTCTGAAAGACATAATGAGAATAAGGGATGTCAGAACCATGCACAGTAAGCAAGAAGCGCAAAGATCGCCCGCGAGGGCACTTACAGACCAACGAAAGGAGAGGGACCGTTAGCATGCACGCGCGACTATACCTCAAAATGGCGCCAAGCGAACCTCGAAGGGCGGGCCAGACGCCAGGTCCCCGCCCCCCCAAAGAGCACAAAGCTCTAAGACAGCCGCCAATGTTGTCATGAGGAGCGAAGTGTATGACACACTTAGAATAGATGACTTGCCAGGAATGACGGCGCAGCGTCTGAGGCGCCGCCGCGGCCCGGCGCGGCACATCCCATGAAGGAAAAAGGCGCGCGCGGCGGCGGCAGTTACACGAGTAGAAAAGCAAATCAGCACGGCTTCTGACACCACATATACAAGTCAAGGACATTACTAAGGCCGTAAGCGTGTAATCACAATACACTAGGACCAAACGCACACACCCCCACCCTTTCTTTCCCCCCGAGCTACGGGGGGAACGAGGGAGGATGGCAACCCTTTGTACAGGGCCCACCGCTACACGGGGCATGGGCAATAATTCGGGAGGGGAATCCCCTAGAGGCTCACCATCAGCCTAAACCGCCTACCCTTTGGTGGGGGACTGCGGTGGAGCATGGCTCCATAAGCACGCATGGTGCTGCCTACCTTCACCCGACCAGCGCAGCCCAGGCTGGGAGGCACATCATCACAAGGGACGGGTGGGAACAGTCCAACAGGGCCGCAGGCTTTAATAGCCCCGCTCACCTGCGAGAGAGTGATACTTCATGTCTTCGCAGTTAGCACTGCAGAGAAATCTGGGGATTTGTGGGAGGTCCCTGGGTATTTGAGGGGCTGGGAGGAGCCTGTTTTACATGTCTCTGCATTGCAGCGCCATCTGGCGGAAGATAACCCAAGTGTAAGTAATCTATCTGGAGCAGGACGTACTGTATACTAAGAATATAGTTAAAGTTTCTTTTTTCCACCCCCCCCCTTAACTGACTTACCTTCCCCCGTGGTCCCTCCCTTCCACCAGAAGGAATCTACCTTGTCTAAAACTTCACAGCTTCTTAAGTGCTGGTCCCTGGGTCAGTCAGGCCACAAGGTGATAGGTTGTGTGGCGACTTGGATATGGCAGAGATATGTATTATTTCTCTTAATGCAAAGGGCTTGAATAGCCCTGAGAAAAGGGCCTTGGTGTTAAGAAATCTTAAAGGGCTAAGAGCACAGGTGGCATTTGTGCAAGAGACTCACTTTAGAGCTAGGAACCCACCCTCATTCGGGGACAGATCCTTCCCAAGGGCCTACCACAGCCACTCTCCTGACTCCAGATCCAGAGGGGTTAGCATCCTGTTAAATGCGAGCCTTCCCTGGGAACTGGAGAATTATAAAATGGATGAGGAGGGAAGATGGATCTTCCTGAAAGGGAGGATTGCCTCCTTCCAATATACGCTGGTAAACATGTATGTCCCGAATGTGGGTCAGGATGCCTTCTTTGAGCGTGTACTGGACGCACTGTAGTCCTTTAGGGAGGGTGAATTGATTATGGGGGAGATTTCAACATAGCGTTGGACTTACTTATCGACAACTCTAGAGGTAGTCCCCACGAGTCCTACGCTAGGCTGAAGCGGTTAAGGAAGGTGCTTACCCTCCACCAGCTGGTCGACCCCTGGAGGATACTCCATCCAAATGAGAGGGATTACACATTTTACTCCCCCTCCCCATGGATCATATTCTAGGATAGACTTGTTCATGGTACCTCACGCCTCTCTGTGTCGGGTTGCAGATGCCACCATTGGTAACATCACAATTTCTGACCATGCGTCCATCACCCTTATTGTCACATGCCCCCCACCCAATCCCTAGGAGCTGGTCCTGGAGGCTAAACACTTCCCTTATGGAGGACCAAAGTGTACTAGAGGAAGTGCAAAAAGACTTAAAAAATTTCTTTGATCTCAATAATACACCAGAAATAAGCCCAGGTGTCCTTTGGGAAGCACATAAATGTGTAATTAGGGGATCCTTCATTAAAATACGGCGATAAATGCGGCAGGCTCTTAGCGAGAGCTCTGCGAGCTAATCGAGTTAGATCATATGTTCCAAAGATCAGCACCACTGACAGACAGGTTGTGCACCTTACCAGGGATATTGGAGAGGCTTTCCGCAAGTTCTACGAGGCCCTATACAATCTCCCTAAGGAGCGGGGTGCAGACCGCAAGTCACGCCTGGCGCATACCAAGGGAGGTGTTAGAGGGGCTGGAGGACCTGATTTCTCTGTCCGAGCTCCAAAAAGCGGGAGCGGCAGGTGGTAAGGCCCCCAGCCCGGATGGCTTCGGCCTTCCATCCTACAAGAAATGTTTCCCTCTCTTGGCACCCAAATTGCTCAAAGTCTTTAACTCCATTAAAGAGGGGAGATCTCTCCTGACAGATACTCTAAGAGCGTTCATCACAGTAATCCCTAAAGAAGGAAAGGATCCCACCCAATGCGCTATAGACTGATCTCACTCCTAAACACAGACTTAAAGTTATTTGCGAAGGTCTTAGCCTCCAGGATTGCTCCATACTTACACCATGTTATAGGGCTCGATCAGCTGGGGTTTATGCCGCACAGAGAGGCGAGAGACAATACCATAAAGGTCTTGAATCTGATCCATATGGCACAGAGCAGGGAGACCCCTACCCTGCTGCTTGCGACCGATGCCAAAAAGGTGTTCGATAGAGTAAGTTGGGAGTTTATGCAAGCTACACTCGAACAAGTTGGATTTGGCCCGAACGTAATGAGCTGGATCGGGAGCTTATATAGCTTCCCGTCGGCCGCTGTTAGGGTAAATGGTATACTGTCAGGATCTTTCAGAATTTCTAACGGGACAAGGCAGGGGTGTCCACTCTCTCCCCTAATATTTATACTTACCCTAGAGCTGTTCCTTTGTAGGATCCGTCATAATCCTGCGATTAGGGGCGTAGAAGGTGTTTCCACTCACTACAAAGTAGCCGCCTACACGGACGACCTGATCTTTAGCCTGACATGCCCCGAGGTATCCCTTCCGAACTTGATGGCAGAACTGAGGCAGTATGGAGAGCTTTCAGGGTATAAGATCAACTTTCAAAAATCTGAGGCTCTCAACGTAAACATTCCCCCGAAGAGATTTAAAAATATTCAAAATGCTTTTCCCTTTAAATGGGCCAGAGAGAGCGTCACGTACCTGGGGACCAGGATTGGGAGGAATCTGTCAGATGTCTTTGCCACCAACTTCCCACCTCTATTGAAAAGATTTGAAGAAGAAACGGTTAGGTGGTCAAGTGGGAAAATATCCTGGTTTGGTCGTTGCAATGTCATTTAAATGAATTTGCTCCCTTGGCTGCTTTATCTTCTGCAGACGCTCCCAATTATGGTCCCGCAAATCTTTCGCCAGAAAGTAAGAGCTCTCTTTGTCAGATTTGTTTGGGGGGGGTATGAAACCTAGGCTGAATAGAAATGTACTTGCCAGGACTAAAGAGAATAGTGGGCTGGGCTCCCTGATCCTGTCATTTACCATGCCGCGGTCCACTTAAGTAGAGCAGTGGATTGGAGCCTACATGGGAGGCATAAACAGTGGGTGGGCCTGGAGCAAGAGTTCTCAGTTGCACCGTTAACCAATGTAATCTGGCTGGATGACAAGGGCAATGAACAAGCGGTGAAGCATCCCACTATAGGGGTAACAATAAGAACATGCCAGAAGTACATAGTGCACCCGGACATATCCCCAGCCCCCTCTCCATAGTACCCGATACTTGGGAACCCAAGTTTTCCCCCGGGATGCGAGGGGCCAAAGCCCAGGGCATGGTCCAGGATGGGTGTCTACAGGGTAAAACATTTTTGGATGGGAGAGAGGTGGAGTGATCTAGAAGCCCTCAAGCAGGAGAAGGACCTGCCTGCATGGACTGGCTGGCAGCAAACTCAGCTCTCGCACTTTCTTTACTCACTTTGAGGTATCCTACCCCTTTTGAAGGGCTTTGCTCCGGCACAGGGGTGACCAAGCATACGCTCTCTTACATACACAAGTTATGGACATCTCCTTCGGGGGATGACGGGATTCCCTTCCTAAGGAAATGGGAGGAGGACCTGGAAATTACCCTTTCTGAGGAGCAACGCAGGAGGCTTCTTGCCGCCCCACACAAAACCTCCATGTGCACTAAACTACAGGAGTGCAACTACAAGATTCTCACGTGCTGGTACAGAGTGCCAGCATTGGTTAGTAAGTGGCACCCGGAGACATCTGTGGAGTGTTGGAGGTGTGGGATGGCAGGAGGGGACCTGTTACATATCTTCTGGAGCTGCCCCAAACTCAAACCCTTCTGGGAGGCGGTGAGGAGAGTAGCTGAAACAAACGTACCCCATAGCCCGGCTACCTGTGCCGCTCAATGCGGCAAAAGCATGCATACCCCTAATGTGGAAAAAGATGGAACCTCCTTGATTAGCAATGTGGGTTTTGAAGGTTAATGAAACAATGCGCTTTGAGACCGTTATACTGTCTAGAGAGAATAGATTCGAGCAATTCACCGCCACCTGGTATGAGTGGCTAAAGTTTTCTGAGTCGGACGAATGTAAAGCTGCTCCTGGCAGAGACCCAGAGGCCCGCACAGCATCCCCCCCCCCTCCCCCACCCCCTCTACCCATTAGTTGCAGTCTTGCTTCAGAGCTCGACCCCAGGATAGATCTGAGGCAAGGCCTCCGTTGAGTTCTTGAACTAGTTGCTACGAAATGTGTATAAAACTTTAAAGAGCTCTTATTGTATCTTATACAGTCAAGGAAAGTACACTGACATGCATTGTTACTTGGTTTACAGATGCTTTTATTTTGCTGTATTGTATGCATCAAATGATAAATAAAGAATTAAAAAAAAAACACCAAGGGGCCTCTGTGAGGTGCTGTCCTAACTCTATGAGAGCATACAATGCAAAAGGTAAATTGGGAGCAGCTTACCTGCTTACCTTAGCTTTCAGCCAAACCTATAATCTGTCTTTAAATCTGGTTAAAAACAGAGGTCTTGGTCCAGTGTGTCATCCATACCCTCCTATCCCCAAAAGCAGTGTGGCATCCTTCCATTCCATTCTCTATAGGCGGTGTAGCTTCCCCCCATCCCATTCCTCATAGGCAGTGTGGCATCCCCCCATCCCATTCCCCATAGGCAGTGTGGCATCCCCCATCCCATTCCCCACAGACAGTGTGGCATTTACCCTCCCCCATTCCCAATAGGCAGTGTAGCATCCCCCCTTCCCATTCCCCATATAGGCAGTGTTGCATCCCCCATCCCATTCCCCATAGGCAGTGTGGCATCCCCCATCTCATTCACCACAGGCAGTGTGGCATCCCCCCATCCCATTCCCCATAGGCAGTGTGGCATCCCCCTGTCCCATTCCCCATAGGCAGTGTGGCATCCCCCTGTCCCATTCCCCATAGGCAGTGTGGCATCCCCCCGTCCCATTCCCCATAGGCAGTGTGGCATCCCACATTCCATTCACCACAGGCAGTGTGGCATTTCCCCTCTTCCATTCCCCATAGGCAGTGTGGCATCCCCCCATCCCATTCCCCATAGGCAGTGTGGCATCCCCCCGTCCCATTCCCCATAGGCAGTGTGGTATCCCCCCGTCCCATTCCCCATAGGCAGTGTGGCATCCCCCATCCCATTCCCCATAGGCAGTGTGGCATCCCCCATCCCATTCACCACAGGCAGTGTGGCATTTCCTCTCTCCCATTCCCAATAGACAGTGTGGCATCCACACTTCCAATTCTCCATAGGCAGTGTGGCATTCCCCCATCCCATGCTCCATAGGCAGTGTGATATTTTCACCCCTCCCTTTCCCCAGGCAGAAAAAAAAAATAAGCAAAAAAGGAAACTAACATGTCCTGGGCTGCCACAGCCACAAGGAGGCCAGAAGATTGAGTAGCAGCGGGCAGGGTAACTGAACCCATTCCCCAATAGGCAGTGTGGCATCCCCCATCCCATTCCCCACAGACAGTGTGGCATTTCCCCTCCCCCATTCCCAATAGGCAGTGTGGCATACCCCCTTCCCATTCCCCATATAGGCAGTGTGGCATCCCCCCGTCCCATTCCCCATAGGCAGTGTGGCATCCCCCATCCCATTCACCACAGGCAGTGTGGCATTTCCCCCCTTCCATTCCCCATAGGCAGTGTAGTATCCCCCCATCCCATTCCCCATAGGCAGTGTGGCATCCCCCTGTCCCATTCCCCATAGGCAGTGTGGTATCCCCCCGTCCCATTCCCCATAGGCAGTGTGGCATCCCCCATCCCATTCCCCATAGGCAGTGTGGCATCCCCCATCCCATTCACCACAGGCAGTGTGGCATTTCCCCTCTCCCATTCCCAATAGACAGTGTGGCATCCACACTTCCAATTCTCCATAGGCAGTGTGGCATTCCCCCATCCCATGCTCCATAGGCAGTGTGATATTTTCACCCCTCCCTTTCCCCAGGCAAGCCCACAAGGAGGCCAGAAGATTGAGGAGCAGCGGGCAGGGTAACTGAACCACACAAACACAAGGCTCTGTGTAGCGGGTGGGTGTGTGCCGAGTGTCCATGCAATGAACGCTGGTGCAGGCCACATCCACCCACTGCACAGAGCCGGATATTTTCGTGTACTGGCACCCCAGAAGGAGAGGTAGCGGCGGTGGCAGGGACAGCGGGCAAGGTTAAGTTACCAAGTCCGCCCACCGCTCCTCGATCTTCTGGCCCCCGGGACATGCGAGTTTACTTTTTTTGTTAATTTTTTTTTTTTTTACATTTGCTCCATAAGACACAAGCATCCTCCCCCCCCCCCCCCCCCCCCACACACACACACACACACACACACACACACACTTTTAGGGGAATAAAAATGTGTCTTATGGCATGGAAAATACAGTAGAAAGTTCTTATTTTTTATATTCCGGAGGAAATTATAACAGAGGAAAGATACACAAACGAAAACAACAGCATTTGGAGGCCAACAATATATCCAGGGCACATCTGTGTATTTGGGAGTGATAATTATTTTTACATGCCAAGATATCTACACAGATAGCACAGAGTTTCTGGTAAGTGAGTGTGCTGGTGATGGGTTCATGTGTTTGTAAATTATAGGAAGACTGAATAGCTCTGAGCATTTGTCTTGATCTGCCATGATAATGCATTTGAATGCAAATGCTGAATAGTGTTAAAGCGGAGCAAAACCCAGTAGCGACCGGCCTGGAATCTAAAAAGATTCCAGGACCAGCCACTGAATATACCCTGAGGCATCCTGAATTAGGATGCCCAGCTGTGTAAAACCCCCCCAGTTCGGCCATAAACAATCAGCTTTCCCTTGTCCAATGACGCATGTGTGGGCTCTCGTCCAATGACAACTGCTACATCATTCGTCAGACAGCTCTCATTTTCCATTGGAGCATGCACTGCCCATCCTCTGCATCGTGCATGTGCTGCCCATTCAAGTCAATGCGCTGTTGGAACGTGGAAGAGGTGAGTTGTTTAGGGCTTTCTGGGGGGTTTCGCATAACGGGAAGGATGGGGAACAGAACAAAACCCGGGAAAGTGAAAATCCCAATTTTTGTTCCATTTTAAATGAACAAGGTCCTAAAATTGAAAAAAGTGCCTTTGGTGGGACACCACCTAGCACTCCATGCTATAACATCTTTGCTAATTTAAAGCTGGTCCACACATGCTCTGAACACTGGACTTCACTGATATTTAGTTATAAAAACAGAACAAATCAAATCATTATTTGGACTTACCAAACACAATGGAGGCTTCGGTGTGATAGTAGCCACTGGGTCCCCTTTTCTTTAGCATTGAACACAGATCTAATTGATGAAAAACCTCCTCTCCGAAGGAGTGATTTTCAAACTCCTTGTACAGACTTTGATCAATTTTTTTCATCCCCTAAAAAGACAATTCTGTGAGTACTCACCTGTAGAATTGCTTTTACCATGCATGGCATGGCCTGCTTCACGAAGTCATAACATCTGGGTATTCCGCCACAAGGTGGCGCAGTGCACTGCAGAAGAGTTGTGGCTCCGCCCGGTACCATATAAAAACAGAATCACCATAGACTTATCCAGTAGTTGACAAGCAGTGATACAAGAACCAGGAACTAATAAAGATAACAACCTCAACTAATTTGGAACAATCACCATAAAGAGGAAACCAAGAACAACGTAACAAGGGTGGGGTGAAGCAGGCCGTGCATTGCATGGTAAAAGCAATTCTACAGGTGAGTACTCACAGAATTGTCTTTTTCCAAATGCATGGCACGGCCTGCTTCACGAAGTCATAACATCTGGGACTTCCAAAAGCAGTGTCCATAAAGTAGGGTGGGATCCCCAAAGAGTAACAGCAGGCAGTTCAAACCACCACTGCCTGAAGTACCTTGCGGCCAAAAGCAGCATCAGCAGAGGCCTTAACATGAATCTTGTAAAACATGGAAAAAGTATGAACAGAAGACCAAGTTGCGGCCTTACAAACTTGTTCAACAGAAGCTTGGTGCTGAAAAGCCCAAGACGCACCAATAGCACGAGTGGAATGAGCAGTAACCCTAAAAGGGGGAACCTTCCCCTTAGCAGAATAGGCCTGCTTCACCGCCTGACGAATCCACTTGCTGATAGTGGATTTAGCCGGAGGCAGACCCTTCCTAGGTCCAGAAGGAAGAACAAAAAGAGCGTCAGATTTCCTGAAAGACTCAGTAGCAACCAAATAAAACTTCAGGGCCCTGACAACATCCAGAGAATGAAGTGTCCGCTCCTTGGAATTAGCAGGATTAGGACACAGAGAAGGCAAAACAATGTCCTGATTGAGATGAAATGAAATCCGGCTTAAGCCAAAACACCACCTTATCCTGATGCAGCTCAAAATAAGGAGGTTTGATGGAGAGACCCGCCAGCTCAGAGACTCGCCTGACCGAAGTAATGGCCACCAGGAAGGCCACCTTAAGAGTCATAATGGCCAAAGCAGCCCCACTGATAGGGAGGTCCCTGCAGAGCAGACAACACCAGATTTAGATCCCAAACAGGTAGCATAGGTTTACGTGGTGGACGCACATGAGTAACTCCCTGTAAGAAAGTCTTGACCAACCGGTGATTGGCAAAAGATCTTTGGAAGAAAATTGCCAGAGCTGACACCTGTCCCTTGAGGGTACTAAGTTGAAGGCCTGAATCCAAGCCATGTTGCAAAAAATCCAGAATCCTGGGAATAGAAAAATACCATTTTGTGATTACTCACCTGTAAAATGGGTATTATAAGAATGTCACACACCCCGCTTCAGAATAGTCATTACACTTGGGTTATGGCCAGTAGAGGGCAAACTTTGCAGAGATGACAGGAAAAAAAGGAGCCCCTCCAGTCCATAAATACCTGGGACCTCCCACACATTCCCCAGTATAGGAAAGCAGTAAGGGGACCAGGAAGAACCAAATATAAACAATCATAACACTAAAAGGTTCACCATATAAAAGATCCAAACTACCAATAAGGGCGGGATGAAGCGGGGTGTGTGACATACTTATAATACCCATTTTACAGGTGAGTAATCACAAAATGGTATTATTCTAAGTATGTCACACACCCCGCTTCAGAATAGTCATTACACTTGGGACATCCAATAGCAGTGTCCATAAAGGGCGGGGATCCAAAACAAGGCAATAATGCACAAAGAAACCACTGCAGCTTGCAGAACTTAGCGGCCAAAAACAGCATCCGCTGAGGCCCGCACATCAACCTTATAAAACTTGGAAAAAGTATGAACAGAAGACCAAGCAGCAGCCTCACAAACTTGTTCAACAGAGGCCTGGTGCTGAAAAGCCCAGGAAGCCCCAACAGCACGAGTAGAATGAGCAGTGATCTGGAAAGGGGGATCCCTCCCCTTGGCAGAATAGGCCCTAACAATGGCCCGACAAATTCATTTACTAATGGTAGACTTGACGGGCGCCAAACCTTACTTGGGCCCAGAGGGCACCACAAAAAAGGCATCCGTCTTCCGGAATGGTGAAGTAGCCACCATTAAGTACTTAACACATCTAACGACGTCCAGAGAGTGCAAAGCCCTATCCTTGTCACAGCTAGACTAAAGACACGAGGAAGGAAGCACAACGTCCTGAATGAGGTGAAAGGTGGAGACCACTCAGAAAAACACGTCGAACAGAGGTGATAGCCACCAAAAAGGCAACCTTTAGGGTGAAGATGGATAGTGCAACACCCTGCACTGGTTCAAAAGGAGGACCCTGAAGGGCAGACAACACCAAAACTAAATCCCAAACAGGTAACATGGGTTTGTGAGGAGGGCGCACAAGAGTGACCCCCTGGAAAAAAGGTCCTAACCAAAGGACGAAGAGCAAAAGACCTTTGAAAGAAAACCGCCAGAGCGGAAACATGCCCTTTCAGAGTGCTAAGTTGAAAACCCATGTCCAAACCATGCTGAAGAAACTCCAAAATCCGAGGGATGGAAAACACCCGACAAGGGAAGACCCTAGCCTCACACCAATCAATGTAGGTCTGCCAGGTCTTGTAGTAGATATTAGAGGAAGAACTCTTCCTAGCCCTGACAAGAGTCCGGACAACAGCTTCAGACAAACCCTTTTCTTCTAAGACGAAGGTTTCAGCAGCCACGCTGACAAAACCAGCGTTTGCACAAGATCAGCTTTGTTACCTCAATTTACAATCAGATCCGGAACCAGAGGCAGTCCCTATTGATCGACCGCCAGCCGCATGACGTCTGCGAACCACACCTGTCTTGGCCACCTTGGGGCCACCAGGATTGCTGGCACACCCTCTTGAGCCAGCTTGCGCACCACCTTGCCCACCATGGGAAAGGGAGGAAACATATACAGGAGACCGAGCTCCTGCCAGGACAGAAACATGGCATCCACTGCCAGAGCATCCTGGGATATTGACACAAATGCCGGAAACTTGTGATTGCGACGAGAGGCAAACAGATCCACCTCCGGCCTCCCCCACCTGCGACAGAGGGATAGACATACCATGTTGCTGAGGCATTCCCCCCGGCGAGAGGACCCCCTGCTCAGAGAGTCCGCTCCCAGGTTCTCCACACCTGGGATGTAAACTGCCGAGATGCACAGTACATAGCTCTCGGCCCATGAAAGAATCAGAGACACCTCCCGGAGGGCACTCTTGCTGCGAGTCCCTCCTTAGTGATTCGGGTCCAGCCACCACTGAAGGACCGCCGGACCAGAGGAGACAGAACACAAGTCTGATCCAGGGATAGAGGACATTAGTCGCAAAACAATAAAAGATGGAGCTGAAGAGGTCTCATGTGAAACTGAGCAAAGGGAAGTGCCCCGAAGCAAGTCACCATCAAACCTACCGGCCTCATCCACTGTCCGACGGACGGACGAGGCTGGACAGAAGAAGACGAAGTAGTGCTTGAAGAACATCCACCTTCGGCTGGGGCCGGAACACCCTGTTCTGAATGGTATCCAGAGTCATGCCCAGGAACGAAGCCACCCTTGACGGAGATAGAAAGGATTTGGGGTAATTGATTACCCACCCGAACCTCTCCAGCGCTGTCACCACCGTCCGGGTGTCCAACTGGTGGAGAGAGGATGACGCAATGAGAAGGTCATCCAGATAAGGCAAAATGCGAATGCCCTGGACTCTGAGAAGGGCCATCACGCCCGCCAATATCTTGGTGAACACCCTGGGTGCCGAAGTCAGCCCGAAGGGAAGAGCCACAAACTGGTAGTGCTGACGGCCTACCACGAACCCGAGGGACCACTGATGTCCCGAGAATTTCGGCCCATGAAGGTAAGAGTCCTTGATATCCTTTTTGGGGACAGTAAAAAGATAGTTGTAGTCACCCTGACCTCTCTCTATGGGAGGAACCAGACAAACGACCCCCATATCCTGAAGGTTCTGCACCGCCAGAAACAGTCCCTGTGCTGCCCGTGGGACCATAGGAACCCGAGACCTGAGAAATCTAGGAGGAGACCGGTAAGCAAACTCCAGCTTGTACCTGGAGAAGACTACCTCCAGGATACAATTGCCTGTGACATCTAGAGTCCAGACCTGAGCGAAGAGCCGCAGCCGTCCCCCTACCCGCAAGGGTGAGGGCGCCCCCTCATTGCTGAGTGGACTTGGCAACAAATTTGGCTTTTGCACCCCAGGAAGCCCCGGGTCGGGCATGTCCTCTGCCCCTACCCTAGGAATCTCCTCTGAAAGCAGTGAAAGACAATCCCCTGCTTGTCGAGAGCCACGAAAGGAGGGGTTGAAAGAGCCTGAATCCCCGAAAGGGCAGGCGCTGCTTCTTGCGTTGAGGTAACTTACCCCCTTTGACAACAGAGTCTAAGAAACAGGCGCAGACCCGGGAAGGGAAGTCCTTTGAGCGCCTTCTTAGCTACGTTATCGGCCGACCACTGGCGCAACCAGACCGACCGACGTATAGCCACCTGCAATGCCGAGGTCCTGCTACACATACGGATAGTATCATCCAAAGCTGATAAGACAAAGGCAATGAACATATCACAATGAGTCAGAGCTGTAAACTCCTCACTGGAAGGATTCAATTGGGAACCATCCAAAAGGAGACAGCCATCTTCTGACTTGCTCGCCGTCTGCAGAGACAAAGACTGGGGAATGTGTGGGAGGTCCCAGGTATTTATGGACTGGGAGGGGCTCCTTTTTTTCCTGTCATCTCTGCAAAGTTAGCCCTCTACTGGCCATAACCCAAGTGTAATGACTATTCTGAAGCGGGGTGTGTGACATACTTAGAATACACCCTACAAGGCAGAGACCTAGACTCACACCAGGCAATGTAAGCATGCCAAATCCTATAGTAGATAAAGGACGAGGATTTCTTCCTAGCCCTAATCATGGTATCAACAGCAGAGGCCGGCAACCCCTTATCCATCAAGATGGAGGTTTCAGCAGCCAAGCCATTAAAGCCAGCGTTTGTAAATTGGGATGGCACAGTCGTCCCTGAGTGAGCAGATCTGGATCCTTGGGCAGGACATACTGATCTACTGCCAGCTGCACGACGTCTGCAAACTACACCCTCCTTGGCCAACAGGGGGCCACCAGAATGGCCGATACCCCTTCCTGGGCTATCTTGCGCAGCACCCTGCCCAGCAGAGGAAAAGGAGGGAAAACATAGAGGAGCCTAAACTCCGTCCAAGGCATTGATAGTGCATTCGTGGCGAAGGCCAGAGGGTCGTGAGACAGGGAGACAAACCTGGGAAGCTTGTGGTTGTGGCAGGATGCAAACAGGTCCACATCCGGCTGACCCCAGCGGTGACACAGGGAGTGAAAAATACAATTTTGTGATTACTCACCTGTAAAATGGGTATTATAAGTATGTCACACACCCCGCTTCCACTATTCATGACATATGTGTTATGGTCCAGTAGAGGGCGAACTTCTGCAGAGATGAAAGCAAAAAAGAAGCCCCTCCTGGTCCATAAACACCTGGGACCTCCCACACATTCCCCAGTATATGACAGCAGAAAGGGGACCAGGAAGAGACAATAAAACATTCTTAACAATAAAAGGTTCGCCATATATAGGATCCAGAATACCAAAGGGCGGGATGAAGCGGGGTGTGTGACATACTTATAATACCCATTTTACAGGTGAGTAATCACAAAATGTTATTATTCCAAGTATGTCACACACCCCGCTTCCACTATTCATGACATATGGGACATCCAATAGCAGTGTCCGTCGTGGGTGGGGATCAAAATACAGCAAAAAAATGCACAAATTTAAACCACTGCAGCTTGCAGAACCTTGCGGCCAAAAACAGCATCCGCTGAGGCCCGCACATCAACCTTATAAAACTTGGAAAAAGTATGAACGGAAGACCAAGTAGCAGCCTTACAAACCTGTTCAACAGAAGCATGGTGCTGAAAAGACCAGGAAGCCCCAAAAGCACGAGTAGAATGAGCAGTGATCTTAAAAGGAGGAACCCTCCCCTTAGCGGAATAGGCTCCAACAATGGCCTGACATATCCATTTACTAATGGTAGACCTGGCTGGTGCCAAACCCTTCCTGGGCCCGGAGGGCACCACGATTAAGGCGTCCATCTTACGAAAAGGAGAAGTAGCGACCAAATAGTACTTCATACAACGAACCACATCCAAAGAGTGCAAAACCCTCTCCTTGTCATTGCTAGGCTTAGGACACAAGGAAGGGAGAACTACATCCTGATTGAGATTGAGATGGAAGGCAGAAACCACCTTAGGAAGGAAATCTGGTTTAAGGCGAAAAAGGCGAGACACATCGAACAGAGGTAATAGCCACCAAAAAGGCAACCTTTTGAGTGAGCACAGAAAATGCCACATCCTGCACTGGCTCAAAAGGAGGCCCCTGTAGGGCCGAAAGAACCAAATTTAGGTCCCAAACGGGAACCAAAGGCTTTCTAGGGGGCCGAACATGAGTGACCCCTTGGAAAAAAGTCTTGACCAGATGATGCAAAGCAAAGGACCTTTGAAAAAAAAACAGCCAGGGCAGAAACCTGACCCTTCAAAGTACGGAGCTGGAACCCCAGATCCAAACCGTGCTGTAGAAACTCCAAAATCCTAGGAATCGAAAACACCCTGCAAGGTAAGGCCCTAGCCTCACACCAGTCAATATAGGACCACCAAGTCCTATAGTAAATGTTAGAGGAAGACCTCTTCCTAGCTCTAATCAATGTCTGAATAACCGCCTCCGACAAACCTTCCTCCCTCAGGATGAAGGTTTCAGCAGCCACGCCGTC
Source organism: Gastrophryne carolinensis (assembly GCA_027917425.1). NCBI lineage: Eukaryota > Metazoa > Chordata > Amphibia > Anura > Microhylidae > Gastrophryne > Gastrophryne carolinensis. The sequence continues at coordinate 287,933,799 of CM051237.1, read as the reverse complement.
AAAGCAAGCATTTGTAAATTGGGGTAACGTAGCTGACCCTGAGAGATCAGATCCGGAAACAGGGGCAGCCTGTACTGATCTACCGCCAATCTTACGACGTCTGCGAACCAAACCTGTCTTGGCCACCTTGGGGTCACCAGAATTGCTGGTGCCCCCTCTAGAGCCTGCGCACTACCTTGCCTACCATGGAGAAGGGGGGAAACAGGTACAGAAACCCCAGATCCCTCCAGGCAAGTGACAAGGCATCCACTGCCAGGGCCAGAGGATCCCGAGACAGAGATACAAAGGTTGGGAGCTTGTGATTGTGCTGAGAGGCAAAGAGATCCACCTCCGGAGTCCCCCACTTGTGACACAGGGACCGAAACATCCTGTTGAGAGACCATTCCCCTCCGTGAGAGAATCCCCTGCTCAGGGAGTCCGCCTCCGTGTTCTCCACTCCCGGAATGTACACTGCCGAGATGCAAGGAACATTGCTCTCCGCCCATGTTAGAATCAGAGAGACTTCCCTGAGGGCACTCCTGCTGCGAGTCCCTCCTTGGTGATTGATGTAAGCTACCGCAGTTCGATTGTCTGATCGAACCTGAACCGGTAAGCCCTGTAGGTGAAGTGTCAGACATGACAGAACCAAACGGATAGCTCTGAGCTCCAAGACATTGATGGGGGTGTGAGCCTCCTGAGGACACCACAACCCCTGGAACTGATGATCCTTCCAGAAACCTCCCCAGCCCGACAGGCTGGCATCCGTGGTAACCATCTCCCAAATCTCTGGTGTGCTGGGAAAATTGGTACATGAAGGTAAGCATCCTTGATGTCTATGGAAGTCATGAAATCCCCCTGACGAAGGGAACCGATGGCTGAGCGCAGAGTCTGCATGCGGAACTTCTTAGTTCTGATGAACCTTTTGGGAACCGTAAAGAGGTTGGAATAATAGCCCCGGCCTCTCTCTGAAAGAGGCACCGGGCATATGACTGCCATGTCCAGGAGATTCTTTACAGCCAACAGGAGCCCCTGCTCCGCCCGAGGATCCGATGGCACCCGAGACCTTAGGAATCTGGGAGGAGGCCGGTACTCGAACTCCAGTTTGTACCCAGACGAGACCACTTCCAATATCCACTTGTCTCTGACCCCCTGGGCCCAGACCTGGAAGAAGAGCTGCAGCAGTCCCCCCACCCGCAAGGGTGAGGGCGCCTCCTCATTATTGAGCTGGCTTGGCAGCGGGCTTGGAACCACAGGTAGAGGCTGGACGGGAGCGTCCCTGCCTCTGTTCCAGGAATCACCTCTGAAGCTAGAGTAGGCAAGACCTCTGCCCACTCTGGCACCGCGAAAGGAAGGATTGAAGGAGCTTGCCCCCCGAAAGAAGTGACGCTGCTTCTTACGCTGAGGTAGCTTCCCACCTTTCGCCACAGAATCCAATTTGTCACCAAACAGCCGCATACCCAGGAAGGGCAGTACTGTAAGTGATTTCTTGGCCGCTATGTCAGCCGCCCACTGGCGTAGCATGTCATCCATGGCCGCCAACACAAAGTTCATGAACAATTCACACCTCTTAAGGGCTGTGAATTCAACACTGGCCGGGTTGAGTTGGGACCCTTTTAACATGTCCCTAACCTCAGACCTGGTAGCCACAGCCACAAGGCTGAACCCACACTGGCAAAGGCATGGCATGCCTTCTGATCAATGCGCTTATCCTCGCCATCCTTAAGGGTAGTGGCGTCAGGAGTATGTACAATGGAGGTGTTGGACAACCCTAAGATGGGCGCATTGACCTCGGGAGGGGAAGACCATCGCTTCACCGCGTCCGCCGGGAAGGGATACTCCCTATTCCATCCCTGAGGGACACCGGGAAGCTGACTCGGCTTCTCCCATTCTCTAAGAATCATGCTATCAAAATTATCCTGATTTGGGAACTCCAAGCGGGGCTTAGATGACCCAAAGAATTCCCCCTTCTTCGGAGGGGCCTCCGCTGGTGGGGAAATATCCAGAACCTCTAAGAGATGGGCCAGGACTTTGGGGGTATCCACAGCATCCCCAGCGCCTGCCCGGCATCAGAATCAAAGAACTGCAGTTCTTCAGTCTCAGATTCCTCAAACAATTCCCCCTCCTCAAGAGGGGAATAATCAGACCAATCAAGGGAGTCATAATCAAAATCAAGTACCGGCATAGCCGGAGACAGATGCCTTTTCTTAGCAGAGGCCTTCTTGCCCACTGAGCTAGAAATTATTTTCTCGAGGTTGGCCAACCTAGCACATACTTCAGAGTGCGACTCCCCACTAATGACCGTGTCACTTTGAGTGAGTACGGATAATGCGGGGCGAGGAAGGAGATGAGACGGACGGCACTGACTCAGACGCCTGGGACCCCGACTGCCGCTTTATGGCCTGTTGTGCACATGGTATGCAAAATAGTACATTTTCCCCCGTAAGGGAAACCCCACAACCCACACATAGCCGGGATTGACCAGAAGGGAGCCCGAGCCTGGTATCCTGTGGAGCCTCCATATGGTGATTTTAATGGTAGTCGCAATGACCAGAAGGAATTACGCTGATAAGCTACCCGGGATGCCCCTTTAAGTCCCAAGTGGGAGGATTTAAGTAGCCCAAATTACTCTAGGGATCCTAGGACCGGGAGAAACCCCTTTAAAGCAAGGAATAGGGAGTCCTCCTGAAAGACACAAGATATGGGCAATAAGCACATGCACCCACACACATTGTATGATATGAACATGTAATAATAAAACCAACAAGCAGAGGGAGCCAGCGCTGCCCCAAGCGGTGACTGGGGCATATGGCCAGCATAGAAAGAAAAGGGGGGGGGGAGCCCAAAAAGGGCACTCACACAAGTCCAAAATGGCGTCAGGCACCAGCCAGCAGCTCCGTGTGAAGGAAGGAGAGAGAAGGGGCGGGCCAGCGCGGATCGCGCGCCGCGCCAGGCCCCGCCCCCTCCGAGTCCATCAGGGCGGTTCCCATCATTTGGATGGGCCCGCAATGGCAACGCTCGAGCGCCCGGCCCCGCCCCCTCACAAACGCAGCCTGAGGAGAAGCTCCCCAGGCTGTAGCAGAGAGCAGGGCCAGCAAACGTGAAGCACCATGCGCACAAGACACACACACACACACACACACATAGAAAGTAGAAAGGCAAGGCCATCACCCCCCCCCCCCCACCCCGCTGGAGGGTTATCAGAGGGGACCCGGAAGGGGGAGAATCCCTCACCATGAGGTGTAAGGGAAGTAAATAGGGACAGGGCATCCCAAACTGGGATCACCAACCCGGATACCACCTATGGGGTCTCAAGGGGGAGCATGGCTATTAAGGTGTTGCCTACCCTCACCCGGACCTGCAGCCAAGGCTGGGAGGCTAGTATTGGACTTACTGTATAAAGGTCCGGGCAGAAATAAGGCAAAAAATGGCCAGGCGTGAGCCCGGCTTACCTGCAAGGAAGAGCAGCATACATCTTCTGACTTGCTCGCCATCCTGCAGAGAAGGAACTGGAATGTGTGGGAAGTTTATGGATCGGGAAGGGCTTCTTTTTTGCTTTCGTCTCTGCAGAAGTTCGCCCTCTACTGGACCATAACCCATGTGTCATGAATAGTGGAAGCGGGGTGTGTGACATACTTGGAATAACCTTGTTGCTGAGGGACCACTCCCCCAGCCGAGACATCCCCCTGCTCAGGGAGTCTGCCTTCAGGTTCTCCACCCCCGGAATGTAAACCGCCGAGATGCAAGGCACATTCTCTTCCACCCAAGACAGTATCAGGGACACTTCCTTGAGGGCTCGCTTGCTCCGAGTCCCTCCCTGATGATTGATGTAGGCAACCGCTGTCTGGTTGTCCGAGCGGATCTGAACAGCCCGACCCCGAAGGTGTGAGGTCAGCTGAGCAAGAACCAACCTGAGGACCACGGGCCACACACCGTGACGTCATTGCCGATAGGGGATACCCCACACATGAAACACAGCCGGGATTGTCCCGAAGGACCCCTGAGCACGTTATCCCCAGAAGCCTCCATATGGTGATTAATACAGGCACAATATGCCAGCACAGGGTAACGGCTAATAAAGCCACCCGGGATGCCCCCCCCAAGGGATGCCCCCAGAATAGTAAGGGGAGATGAAGGGGGGGAGTAAGGAGCAGGACCGGGAGAAACCACAACCCACGGGTGTCCCGGCTGAAAGACATAACCAAAAATATATAAGTATCCCCGCAGCACATGCCCCAAGGACAACAAAAGAACCCCAGAGGGGACTCGCGGACCAAGCTGGACAAGGAGCGCCCGCCGCCAGACCACCGGAGGAAGCGACACAGGCAGAAATCACCACCGCAGTCCAGGGATGAAGAGGGCCCCAGACACGCAGCAGAAGCAAGATGGCGCCGGCAGAGGAACCTTGAGGTGCAGGCCGCGGGAGAACGACGCGATACACGTCATCCGCCGCCCCCGCACCCCCCCCCCGAAGAGCGCAAAAACAGCGCTCAGGTGACCTCGCCGACGTCATCCGCACAGTAAAAAAACCCTCACAGATATAGCGCTCCGCGGCGCAGTACAAAGCGGCGGCGGAGGCAAAAGTATACAAAAACAGTCTAAAAACACACACCACTACCACCCGGCAACCCCCCCCCCCCTTCGACACTCATCGGGGAGGGAAGAGGGGAGGGAGAGGAGAGCGAGCAGGTAGCGGCGAAGCCCAGGCCAATTGGGGGGGGGGGGGCCCGAACACAGAAAAAACATTCCATAAACTCCCAAAACACTCACCCCCTCAGAAGCCAGGACAGGAACTCCGCATCCCTAGTAGGCTCACCATAAAGCCTATGGCCGGCTACCCTTTGTGGTACAGGGTCTGCGGCTTGGAGCAGCGCTCCTTGAGCACTTGACCCTAGTGCTCCGCTACCATCACCCGATCCGTCAGCCGAGGCTGGGAGGCACAGAGGGTCCGGAAACGGGTGGAAATAGACATGCAGGGCCACAGGCATGGTTGCCCCGCACACCTGCTCATAGAGAGAGAGCCATCTTCTATCTTCGCAGTAAGCACTGCAGAGAACAACTGGATAAATCTATGGTGATTTTGTTTTTTATATGGTACCGGGCGGAGCCACAACTCTTCTGCAGTGTACTGCGCCACCTTGTGGCGGAATACCCAGATGTTATGACTTCGTGAAGCAGGCCGTGCCATGCATTGGGAAAATATATTTTATAAGCTTTAACTAAAAACAAATGGATGATCCACTGGAAATATTAATAATTTAAATAATAAATGATGAGCACCAGTCAGTGTTGCAGCCATCAACTCCACCCATGGAGCTACAGGCCGCCTGCAAAGACGGTTTGCAGTGCAGTGCTTACTGCCGCTGTGCATTGTGGGTAATATCAGTAGAATTTTGGCTGCAGCACAGCTGGGATGCTAAGTAAGGAAGAAGTCTCATGGGTGCTCCAAAATGGCTGCTGATGTTGGTAAGGCGGCGATTCTGCTTTGAGTGGGTGCAGAAGCAAATGTAAGTGCTGACAATGATTCAGTATCGTGCATACAAATCGAGCATGTGAGTTTTGGGGAGTTTTTTTTTTTTTCCTAACTGCGCAAGGCTGTTGATCCAGTTTAATATTTTAAAAGGCCACACGTACCATCTACACTACATTGTAAAAAAAAGAACACCATCTACTTAAAGCGAAACAAAACCCTGGATTTTGACTTTCCCCAGGTTTTGTTCTATTTTCTGGGGGCATCCCGATTGGGGATGCTCTGCTGTGCGGAACCCCTCAGTTCACCCAGTTAAACTCACCTCTCGTCAGTCCAACAGCGAATGCGTGGGCACTTGGCCAATGAGAAGCGCTTGCTCTCATTAACTGTAATGGGGAGCCCCTCCTACATGAATGGCTGGGGTGGGAGTGTGTGCACGACGCTGGAGATGCAGCAGTGCGTGCTCCCCATTTACAACAATGAGAGCCACCATCCGAATTACGACAGTTCAGCAGGCGGCTGGCCACTGGTGGATTTTATTCCGCTTTAAAGAGAGCAAATACCCAGAATTTTAACTATCCTGGGCTATGTGTGCCCAGAGGGCTTTCTGATTGGAGCTGCCCTGCTGTGGGAACCAGTTTGGCAGTATTCTTTCCTCCCCAACAATCCTATGGCACATTTGCGGACTCCAATCAGGTACGTGCGCAGCCCATGATCATTTTCTTCTTTGTGTATAAAACATATTGTCACCCTCTAAAGACTAACGTAATATCAGAATTTAATGCATGCAACAGGAGCGCACCTGCTTCCGTAATTTCGGAGCTCTGGATAGCTTCATCAGTGTTAAATGTGGTACAAAGCTCTTGCTTCCAGTAACAGAAATGCCCTTCTCTTCAAATATCTTGGCCATCATTTCTGAAAGAACACATATCCAGAGATCAGTCTCCATACACCAAGCCTGCCAAACACACCAATGCCATCAGTTAAAGCAGATCACCTACAGAGACCAGCCAAGTCCAAGCATTTTGTAACACTCCACCAGCCGTTTGGGCAATAAAAAAGTAACACTGGGAGACGGAAAATCTAAATGGCAGGTCAGTTGATTGTGCACAGCTGCCATGCATAGTCTTGCAAGGTCCAAAGCTCTCTTCTTCAATTCCTGACTACCGAAGAAATCTTTTAACTTTTTACTGTAGCCAGATACCAGCTTTTATCATTTTTTTTTTTTTGCAAAATCATGGAGAGGTGGTTGGATCGTCACCGCTCCTACATCACAATAGACACATAGAGGCTGATTCACTACTAACGCCAGGTATTGCCAGATGAGTGTCTATATGTATATATAATGTATAGGGGCGCTTAGAGAAACCGCTAGTAGACGCTGTAAGCGGGTATCTGATGCTGTAACAGAGTGCTGTATTAACCTGGCCGGCATTGATGAATATGATGTGTGTGGGGCGCTCTAACAACAGTACAGCATACAGAGCGAGAGGTAGCGCCAACTCAGTGCATCCGGCAATCGGTGCTCGACACCATATTTAACAAAAAACTACATACACACAGCATCGGCGCTCTAGCATAGAGTGCCAGATGCTGTGTTATTAAAGTGGACCAAAACACAGGATTTTGAATATCCTGGGTTTTGGTCCACTCCCCCGGGGCACCCCGAACGGGGGTGCCCCACTATGTGAAACCCCCCAGATCTCCAGCTTCAACTCACCTCACTGCAGTCCTACGGCGAATCCCGTTGGACCGGGATTAAGGTATGTGTAGTGGGCGACCTGGGAGGGAATGGATCTTATAGATTCCTGGCCTGATCCAGCTGGGTTTTGGTCCACTTTAAAGTCTGCTTTTGGACACATATACACCAGAAACAAGACATGTATTTTTGCTTTAACACTGTGACTATAACACTTTAGTGTCAGACCTGCACATACAATTCTGCATAAAAATATTTAGAAAAAAAAATTATAAAAGTGTTTGTTTGCAGCCAGGAGAGGTCACACAATGATTTGAGCAAAAAAAAATCAGTAACACGCTATTTATACACAACTAATGAAAGCCCATTAAAATGTATGGGAGAGCGACAGGTACTACATGGTGCTCCTGAACCTAGAGCGCTGGCGCTATACGCTGAGCTGCCTCTAGCAATACATGTGACGCTACATGGCGCTGTTAGAGTCACTCACCAGATTCGCTTTCTTAAATGTGGTTTACGTACAGCGCCCGATGTTCACCAGACGCTACGAAGCACTACCTGGTGCTATCCCTTCTTAAATAACCCCCTTATTGTCTCCTATAGGAAAAGGTGGCAAAGAGTTGCAAGGCAGGGTGTAGGTCTGCTTTAACACACACATTTGTTTTTTCTATGGTTCCTTTATTCATTATAGGTTGAGGTACAGTTGATTAAGGCTTTACAAATCCTCTCTCAGTCTATAGTATCTGGGAAACATTGTTACAGCACTAAACCTTTATTTTCATAGCAAACACCTGTATAAAAAGAAGTGTCTTACATTTCTGTGCAATCATTCCTTTTCACTAGCAAGAAGTAGGGAGCCATCAGCTGTAATGACTCATCATAGCTCAGGATTAAAGGGACAGTCCAGTCTAAATAAACCATGGGGTCAGCCTTGATGGCTGTGGCCCCATTGTTTTCTTTTGAGATGTATGAGGCAAAGTACCCCCCCCCCCATCCCTTCTCCTGTCAATAGAATCAATGAGGTGGCATGCCGCAGTAATCCATCATGTCTGCTCCCATGACCCTCAACTAAAAAAATTGGACTGTGGAAGTTCAATACGAAAAGCGTGGCTGCTGGGGCAGAAGTGGGATTAACCCTCTTATTTATATTTATACTTCGGGGCTGCTATTGTTGGTGTCTTCACAATCCATTAGGAATTATTGGCTTGTGTATTTATATTATAATCAAGTTTATATAGAAATTATGTTGGTCTGCATGTCACTTTATATGGTTAAGGGTTGGGTTATTGTGGGCGGGGTTATATTCCGTTTTAGGCCAGCTTCACACCAAGGTGATGCATAGTTATATTGATTATCGCAACGCAATGGCCTGTGCACCCAGCGATTTGCAGCCATTTTTGCTGTAAACGCACTTGCGATTGGCTTTTACTATTGAGCAATCAGGGCATAAACACTGCTTGAAGGACTTTTGCGGGGCGATCACAATCATCAAACGTGGGTTTGAACGGGCCCATAGGATCAATAATGGCCGACGCGGGCGCGCTCCCTGTTAGAGGGAGGCAGAGGAGGCGGCCGTCAGAGCCGCAGCTCTTAGACGCGCTGTCGGACCGGAGCAAGGTGAGCTGGGTTTCTGGTGGGTTTCACACAGCGGGGCACCCCCGATCGGGGGCCCCCCGGGAAAGGACCAAATCCTAGGATAGTCAAAAATATTGATTATCCTGGGTTTTGGTCCACTTTAAATATCCAGATCGTAGACAGGAACTACACATTATGGGATGTATTTATTGCATTGTGTGATCAGTATCGTTTAATACTACTCTTTTGTCCCTCTTTCTGGGCCCTTTGCAAACATGTTTTTAATTTGTTTCCCTGGTGTAACACATGTATGGTATTTTAAATAAAATAGTTTGGATATAATCAAAGCTGTAACTAAATCGGACAGGGCCCGGTGCAAACATTAAATGGGGCCCTTTCACGACTTATACGGTAGACTTTCTGTCTTTTAACTCAGCTGAATGCAACCAGCAAGCTAAAGACTGAAACAGCAGAGATAAATGGTGCTTCCTTTCTCTAAAGGATGCCAAATGAGCACAAATCTGATAAATAAGGTGGAGGAGCAACAACGATAAGGTCATACCTTCCAACTATTCAGGGCAAGAAAGAGGGACAATTTGTAAATTAAGCCACACCCCCAAATTTAGCTATACGTAGGAAATAGGTTGTAACAGTTACATCATAAACACTTTGAATAGGTGAATAAATAATTTATTAATGCCAATCTGCATGTTACACCTTAAAGAGAGACAAGTGAGAACAACAAGGGGCAGGGGTATATGGCCTCAAAAGATAAACAGTCTCTCCAAATGAGGGACACTTGGGAGGTATGGATGAGCCCCCCCCCCTGGCCTTCTGGGTTCTGGTGCACCCCTGCACCCCCTTATTATGCCACTTATGCCCCTGGATATAAAAGACTGCAGTGCGTCATTTTTGTGGATTTACTCCGCTGGTCAGCCAGTTAATCTGCAATCTGAACAGCTGATTTGCTTAATCTCCCAGGCTCACAATAAAATCTCCTGGTGGGCCGCTGGACTCAGGAACCCATTTCATGGGCCTTCATCACCAAGACCTAAACTATACATAGTTTATTTAGGGCATTCCAAGTGCACACACAGAGACAATATTTTAGCATTCTGTTTCTGTGCATGGGTTCTGAATACAAGCCAGTGATATTTATATCTAACTGTGGGGTAGGCCCACAGAGTTGGTTCTACTGTCGAGCCAGACAATATAATCTCCTATCTTTTGCTTGGAGTGAATTTCATTTTTAATTGAAAGTATAAATCCTTAAAAATGACACACCCAACAAGCCCCAATAAAAACACTTACCAGTTATTTGTTTAAGTGTGGATATGGGGTCTCCCTCTGCTGTCTGCGCAAACACAACTTCATGTTTAAAATCAGACAGTCCACAAAATGACAGAACCAAAACTCTTCCTTGCAGGATTTCTTCAACTAACTTTTTACTCTCCATTAAAGCCTTGGCTGCTCTGTTAAACAAAGGGACACAGAAAGTAAGAGCATTAGGAGCTTTCTTACACTTTCTGTTACTGCATATGCTTTTAGCATTTGCAGTGTCTGAAATGATTAATTTATGATACATTGAAACATACTTTAATAATATAACACACTAAAATACCATGGCACTAGCACAATGGTAACCATCAAGTCATTTTTAGAGAGCTTATTACCCAGCTTTAACCTGCATAGATCTTGGTGGTGTAACTGAGAGACTAGACCATGAAAGCAAATACAATACAAGCACGGAGCTCAAACATAAATTCACATTAAACAAGTCCTGCAGGGGTAATAGTCCAGTGTAGACCAAGGTAACAGTTCACAATGAATTATCCACAATAATGTCACTGGTGATCAATTTCATCTGAAATGCGTGTGCCCACCACCAATGTATTTCTCCGCTTACCAGAAATATACTTGTATCGGGCTCATCAGATCCCACTCTAATGCCAAGCTGGATTTTCAATAAAGGTTAGATTTCAACTTTTACCTGAACAGTTATAGCTAGGAATTAACTGGAATCACTACAAGCAGCTTTACCTCCAAGTATGGATTTCAATACATTTCAGACCTCCCTTAATTAAACCAGTGGCCTCCCAATAAACATGTTAAAGCTAGAAAGATAATATAGCGTAATCCCGTTAAAATACTCAATTCATTTATTAAAAAACGGTATTTCACTCACATGTATCCCAATAAAAAAGCACTTTAAGAATATTTTTGCCTTGTTGGGCTCCAACTGACAATAATACCATTTTGTGAAATACTCACCTGTAAAATGGGTATTATAAGTATGTCACACACCCCGCTTCAAGATATCCATAACACGCGGGTAATACCGACCTGAAGAGGGCGTTCTGCAGAGATGATAGGAAAAAGAAAGCCCCTCCCGGTCCATAAATACCTGGGACCTCCCACTCATTACCCAATATAAAGAAGCAGTAAGGTAAGGGACCAGGAAGAGGCAAATATAAACCAAAGCAACGCAAAGTTCACAATATAAAGGATCCAGAATACAAGAAGGGCGGGTGAAGCGGGGTGTGTGACATACTTATAATACCCATTTTACAGGTGAGTATTTCACAAAATGGTATTATTCTAAGTATGTCACACACCCCGCTTCAAGATATCCATAACACGTGGGACATCCAATAGCAGTATCCATAAAAGGGCGGGGATCCAAAACAAGGCAACAAGGCACAACTTAAACCACAACAGCTTGCAGAACTTTGCGGCCAAAAACAGCATCTGCTGAGGCCCGAACATCAACCTTGTAAAACTTGGAAAAAGTGTGAACAGAGGACCAAGTAGCGGCCTTACAAACTTGCTCAACCGAGGCCTGGTGCTGAAAAGCCCAGGACGCTCCAACCGCACGAGTAGAATGAGCAGTAACACGAAAAGGGGGACTCCTCCCCTTAGCAGAATAGGCCCCAATGATGGCCTGACGAATCCATTTACTAATGGAAGATTTGGCAGGTGCCAAACCTTTCCTAGGCCCAGAGGGCACCACAAAAAAAGCATCAGTCTTACGAAAGGAAGACGTAACCACCAGATAGTATTTCACAACGCTAACTACATCCAAGGAATGCAGCGCCCTTTCCTTGTCGTTGCTAGGATTAGGACATAGAGAAGGCAGAACAATGTCCTGATTCAGATGAAAGGCAGAAACCACCTTAGGAAGAAAATCCGGCTTGAAACGAAAGACAACCTTGTTCTGATGCCTTTCGAAGTACGGAGCTTTAATGGACAAAGCTGCCAACTCAGAAACACGCCTAACAGAAGTGATAGCCACCAAAAAGGCCACCTTTTGAGTAAGTGAAGAAAAGGCAACCTCATTCAAGGGCTCAAACGGAGGACCCTGAAGAGCAGAAAGAACCAAGTTCAAATCCCAAACTGGAACCAACGGCTTCCTAGGAGGCCGAACATGCGTAACCCCTTGGAAAAAAGTCCTGACCAAGGGATGAAGTGCAAAGGACCTTTGAAAGAACACCGCCAGGGCAGAAACCTGCCCCTTCGGCGACCGCGGCGCCGGTACATGTAAGACAAGCACACAGGCGGGCCGCGGCGTTCGAGTCAGCGCCCGGCCCCGCCTCCAAGTACCAGGCTGAGGAGAGGGATCTCCTCAGCCAGCAAAAATACAGTGAAAAGCACTACACTACACCTTAATAAAAGCCCCTCAACACCCCCCCCACCCCCCCACCCCCACAAGGAGAAGGGCATCCGCAGAGGGGAACACTACCTGGGGTAAAGGGCCGAGGGACAGGGCATCCCAAACCGGGGTCACCAGCCCGGATAACCGCCTACCCTTTGGTACAGGGTCTCACGGTGGAGCATAGCTCCTGAGCACCTAATGTGCTGTTCTACCCTCGCCCAGACCTCAGCCAAGGCTGGGAGGCATGTATAGTAATAAAAAAGGGGGATCTGGGCGGAAATAGAAATCAAAAGCGGGCCGGGAAAGTCCCGGCTACCTCAGTTCCCCCTGTGCAAGGAGGAGGCATCATCTTCTGACTTGCTCGCCGACTGCAGAGATGGAAGACTGGGTAATGAGTGGGAGGTCCCAGGTATTTATGGACCGGGAGGGGCTTTCTTTTTCCTATCATCTCTGCAGAACGCCCTCTTCAGGTCGGTATTACCCACGTGTTATGGATATCTTGAAGCGGGGTGTGTGACATACTTAGAATATACCAAGTAAGTCCTTCTTTCGGCCGTCGAGATTCCAAAAACTTTGACTACAAAAATACCTTATACAGGTCTCTGCTATCCCGCCAACGCATTTCACTCTATATTGGAGATTTTTCAAGGCTGGCGGACCCTGTTGGACTTCATATATTCATAAAAAATATAAAAATGTATGTTTGAGCTCTCTGTTGGTACTGTATTTGCTTTCAATAATGCTTTTTTAATATTATACTTTTGTACCCCCCTCCCATTTTACAATCTGAGAAGTGAGCCGTGCCATGTGAAATGATGGTGCCCCCTTCATCAAGAAGTTCTGCCGAGTGCTCACTGCCTTTACACCCACAGTTTGCCACAATCCTATGTGTTATTTCTATGCTCAGCATTTCTCCTCAGCTTTGGACTTCAGAGAAAACATCCAGAGAAGACACATCAAAGAAGCCATACAACTCTGTAGTAGAAGAAAGCTCAATGTGACCATTTCAGAATTAGCAGGAACAAAAATTAATTGTGACACCTGTCTGTCAGTGGGGCACAGTGAGCTATAGGTCTACATGCAGACAAACAGTAGGACTATAGGGAGTGGATAGAAAAGACTGTCTCTATTTAGCTCAGCTGAAGGGCACGAAACCAGATCTCCCCTGGCATACATACAAAACTGCAACTTTTAAACACTCTAACTGTTAAAAAATATATATATTACCACATGTCCAAGCTCCCACTTCACCCTACATCACAAAGTATTTTCCTAAAATAGACTTATGCTAAAAATACAACCCCCACATAATATTTATTTAGGCCAGAGGTTCTGCAGGTGTATCTTGGCTAGTGTGATTGCTCTACTATCAAGAATATAACACGCTGCAGACATGTTATTATGCAGCCTACCCGACACATACACTGCACTGATCAATGTGCTGGAGACACAGCCTGAGACAAATCTGACACTAGACTTTGTAAAAACCAGGCTGATAGATGAGTATCAGCGAAGAAACTGTGCATGACTCCACAGAAACAGACCTTGATGCTTCTATGTCCTTAAAGTGGACCAAAACCCAGGATTTTGACTATCTGGGTTTTGGTTATTGTCCCCGGGGCACCCCTCTTCCCTGTCCTACGGCACATGCGCGGCTGCTTTGCAAATCATCGCACTCAGATCCGCTGACGTCACGCTGTCTAAGCCTTCGTCTAAGGCAAGTGGCTCCGAGCGCGCTGGTGGCTGCATAACCTGCTGCCCTCTAACAGCGAGTGTGCCCGCGCCGGCCATTTACAAATGCCTGCCGCGGGCACACGCCCTGCTAGAGGTATAGCAGGGATGCGGCTGCAGCTCTTGCATGTGCCGTTGAACCGGAAAAGAAGGTAAGTGTATGGGCGACCGGATTTTGGAAGGGGATCGAGATTCCCGGGCCGACTGCCATGAGTTTTAGTCAACTTTAAGGAAGGCCTTTGTCACCCAACTGCTCCAGCAGCAAAGTACTGCTTCTACAAGGTATGGGTTATGAAGGTCTCAGCAGGAAGTAGCACAGAGCATTCAGCAGAGCAGAAGACTCTCAGTGTGGACCAGGTGAGTTAATTTTTAATTATTAGGTTAATCAGATATCGGATGGGGGAAGGATGGAGTTTTACTTGTACAGCATAAAACTGCTTGAAAAACAACTGATGGTTGTCTGCAGAACACACCATTGTACAACAGTCAGGCTCATGTCAATTATCCTTGGTTTTATGGCTTAATTTAAGTGGGGTTAACTGTTGATCTTAAAGCTGCTGCCAGCATTAACTTTGGTTATCAAAATGCAGTGTCCCTAAAAGTATTGTAAAGTGATGCTTACAAATCAACATCCTCTTCAACGGCTAAATACATCACAAAAAGAGTGATATGGTAAGAGCCCTTTGGTACCATAGCTTTGGTAAGCCGATTATCCTTCTTTATTACTGTATCCTGAATAGTCTGGATGTCCTCATGAATCTAGCCAAAAGAGGCAAAGCAAAGTAAATGCCACAAACTTATACTGCAAAACAGAAATAAAAGAGTAAAACAAAATGTTAAAGACATAAGGTCATGTTTGAATTTCATACAATATTATGAGGTAGTCTTCATCACCAACTTTACCAACAAACACATTAGCTTTGTTGCTGTGTGTCTGTGTGACAGTGCGCTGATTAAAGAGGGACAATTATCTGGTCAGTCAACTTCCTCATTCATTGTATGATGAGTGAACTGGCCATAGGGAGACCCGGGAAAATGCCTGATGCACTTCACAGCTTTGGGGCTAGTTGGGCTGCTGGTTTGATACCTCCCCCCATTTAATGCCTGCCCCCTTAGTCTGCCTCTCAGCCCCTTGTACCCAGCCCCACTGTACAAGAAAGGAACCCCAACCCCCAATGCTATAGTCCTGCCATCATGGTTGGTGGGGCCTCAGCAGGAATGTCTCGGGCAGGTCAGGGCCTGGTAAAATCCAGGACTGATTTATTGCCTCAATCCATCACTGATTATATGGCTGCAAATCACATGACTGCTGCTGTTGGGTGAACTATCAAGATTTACAGTTTTATCTCGTGATTTCTCTCCTGAAACATGTGGGTTTGGCCCTTGGAGATGTATTACTTCATAATAATCTGCATTTTGGGTGGGGCGGCACTGGAAGCCATAGCAGTGTTTCCTAGGCGAAGGCTGGGTGGGAAGGACGGAGGGTATAGCTGGGCTTGAATAGCTCCGAGGGTGCCATTCAAGCCATCAATATAGAGGGGGTGTGGTCTGGACAAGCTCCTCAAGCTAATATTGTTGTCCCACATCTGCAGAGTGGCGCTGGAGGGGCAGATGAGGGAGTATAACACAGCACTGAATGCTTGGCAAGGTACGTTCCTGTTTAACCTTTTGCTTGAAAAATCCCTTTAATAAACCACACCACAGGAAAAGCAGGGCACACCACAAAGTGGGCTACAAAGCAAAGCAATACTACCTAATTTTCTGCTCTGGTCATTGCCCCCAAAGCCTGAACTCTAGCAATTATAGGATCGCTCGCAAACGCATTACCTTTCCGCCAGTTCCTCGCTGCGATTGCAGGCCACAACCGCATCCCTGGCATTCCTGCAGGTGTGCCCCCCTCCATGCATAGCCATTCAGATAGGCCAGGTGCAGGGGGTACCCACTCCACAGCTCCCTATGCCACCATGTCCAAACCACCGGCTTTAGGCACTAGGGCTAAGCCCACACATGCACCGTGGGAACATCGGATAGGTGAATGGGAGATATGAGTGGTTTCATACAGCAGGGCATCCCAAATCGGAATTACCCAGGGACAATATAACCAGAATAGTAAAAAGCCAGGTTGGTTATATTTTCCTCCATTTCCCCTCTTCACTCCTTTTAGTAATTTAAACTGTGCTTACTTTTAAATGCAGAAAATACAGTTTTTGTGATTACTCACCTTTAAAACGGATTATAAGTGTGACATACACTCCGCTTCAATTCTTCATGATATTTGGGTTATTCTCCAGTAGAGGGCGAACTTCTGCAGAGATGAATGCAAAAAAGGAGCTCCTCCCAGTCCATAAATACCTGAGACCTCCCAGCAATTCCCCAGTGTAAGATAGCAGTAAGGGGACCAGGAAGAACCAAATATAACAATACTAACAACCAAGAAACAATGGTTCACCATATAAAGGATCCAGAATACCAAAAAGGGTGGGTGAAGTGGAGTGTATGTCACACTTATAATTTCCATTTTAAAGGTGAGTACTCACAAAACGGTATTATTCCATGTGTGACATACACTCCGCTTCAATTCTTCATGACATTTGGGACATCCAATAGCAGTGCCCGTCATGGATGGGAACCATAAACAGTAAAGAACGCACCAACTTAAACCACTGCAGCTTGCAGAACCTTGCGGCCAAAAACAGCATCCGCTGAAGCCCGCACATCAACCTTGTAAAACTATGAACGGAAGACCAAGTAGCAGCCTTACAAACAGAAGCCTGGTGCTGAAAAGCCCAGGACGCACCAAAAGCATGAGTAGAATGCGCAGTGACCCTAAAAGGGGGAGTCCTTCCATTAGCAGAATAGGCCCCAACAATGGCCTGACGAATGAATTTGCTAATGGTAGACTTGGCGGGCGCCAAACCTTTCCTGGGCCCGCAGGGCACCACAAAAAGGCGTCCATCTTGCGGAAAGAAGAAGTAGTCACCAAATAGTACTTCACACAGCGAATGACATCCAAATTGTGCAAAACCCTCTCCTTGTCATTGCTAGGCTTAGGACACAAGGAAGGGAGAACAATATCCTGATTGAGATGCTAAGCAGAAACCACCTTAGGAAGGAAATATGGCTTAAAGCGAAAGACCACCTTGTCCTGGTGTCTTTCAAAGTAAGGGGCCTGAATCGACAGAGCCGCCAACTCAGAGACACGCCGAACAGAGGTAATAGCCACCAAGGCAACCTTTTGAGTGAAAACAGAAAGAGCAATATCCTGTAACGGCTCAAAAGGAGGACCCTGGAGAGCCGAAAGAACCAATTTCAAATCCCAAACAGGAACCATAGCCTTCCGAGGGGGACGAACATGAGTGACCCCCTGGAAAAAAGTCTTAACCAGCGGGTGTAAGGCAAAAGATCTTTGGAAGAAAACAGACAGAGCAGAGACCTGCCATTTCAAGGTACTAAGCTGGAGCCCAAGATCCAGACCGTGCTGAAGAAACTCCAAAATCCTAGGGATCGAAAACACCCTGCAAGGCAAGGCCCTAGCCTCACACCAGTCAATATAGGACCGCCAAGCCCTATAGTAAATGCCAGAAGAGGACCGCTTCCTAGCTCTAATCAAGGTCTGAACCACAGCCTCAGACAAACCTTCCCCCTTCAAAATGAAGGTTTCAGCAGCCAAGCCGTCAAAGCCAGCGTTTGTAAATTGGGGTAACGTAGTTGACCCTGAGATAACAGATCCGGAAACATGGGAAGCCGGTACTGATCTACCGCCAGCCTTACAATGTCTGCGTACCAAACCCTTCTTGGCCACCTTGGAGCCACCAGAATTGCTGGTGCCCCCTCCAGAGCCAGTTTGCAAACCACCTTGCCCAGCATCGAGAAGGGAAGAAACAGGTACAGAAACCCCAGATCCTTCCAAGCAAGGGACAAGGCATCCACTGCCAGAGCTAGAGGATCCTGAGATAGAGACACAAAGGCAAAGGTGATTGTGCCGTGAGGCAAAGAGATTTACCTCCGGAGTCCCCCACTTGCGACAAAGAACCCGAAAAACCCCGGGGTTGAGCGACCACTCTCCTTGGCGAGAGAACCCTCTGCTCAGGGAGTCCGCCTCCGTGTTTTCCACTCCCGGAATGTAGATTGCCGAAATGCAAGGAACACTGCTCTCCGCCCAATGCAGGATCAGAGAGACTTCCCTGAGGGCACTCCTGCTGCGAGTCCCCCCTTGGTGATTGATGTAGGCTACCGCCGTCCGATTGTCTGAACGAATCGGAACCGGAAGACCCTGTAAGTGCGACGTCAGCCGTGACATCAGCCGTGACAGGACAAGCCGGATGGCTCTGAGCTCCAAGACATTGATGGGGTTGTGAGCCTCCTGAGGACCCCACACCCCGCTGAACTGATGACTTTTCCAGAAACCTCCCCAGCCCAACAGGCTGGCATCCGTGGTAACCGTCTCCCAGCGAGGAACCAGAAAGGATCTGCCCCTCAACAGGTTGCTCGACTCCTGCCACCAACGAAGAGACTGCCGAACCCCGGGAGGCATCTTGAACGGTTGATCCAATGACAGCGGACACCTGTCCCAATGCGTCAATAGATGAAGTTGAAGAGATCTCATGTGAAACTGCGCAAACGGGACCGCCTCGAAGGAGGCCACCATCAATCCCACCAGTTTCATCCCCTGTCGGATAGAGGGGCAAGGATTGACCAGAAGAAGGCGGATCAGATCCTGAATCCCCTGCATCTTGGTCTGGGGTAAAAACACTCTGGCCTGAATGGTATCCAGATTCATGCCCAGGAACGAAATCACCCGTGATGGCGAGAGAGAGGACTTGGGGCGGTTGATCACCCACCTGAACCTCTCCAGGGTTGACACCACCTGGTGGGTGTTCAGCTCCGCCTGATGGAGGGAAGACGCTGAAATCAATAGGTTGTCCAGATACGGCACAATGCGAATTCCCTGAGCTCTGAATAGGGCCATTATGCCCGCCAGAACCTTGGTGAAGACCCTCGGCGCTGAGGTCAACCCGAAGGGAAGGGCTACAAACTGAAAATGTTGATCGTCCACCTCGAACCTGAGGAATCTCTGATGCTCTGGAAAAATTGGAACATGCAAATATGCATCTTTGATGTCTATGGATGTCATGAAATCCCCTTGACGAAGGGAACTGATGGCCGAGTGCAGAGTCTCCATACGGAACTTCTTGAATCTGATGAATCTGTTGAGGACCTTGAGGTCCAAAATGAGTCTTACAGAACCTTCCTTCTTGGGAACCGTGAAAAGATTGGAGTAGAAACCCCTGCCTCTCGGAGGCACCGGGCATACAACTCCCATGTCCAGAAGGTTTTTTACTGCTAACAGGAGCCCCTGTGCCGCCTGAGGGTCCAAGGGCACCCGAGACCTTAAAAATCTTGGAGGAGGCCAGTACTCGAACTCCAGTTTGTACCCGGAGGAGACCACTTCTAAGATCCAATTGTCTGTGACCTCCCGAGCCCAGACCTGGAAGAAGAGCCGCAGCCGTCCCCCCCACCCGAGCGGGTGAGGGCGCCCCTTCACTGCTGAGCTGGTTTACCCGCAGGCTTGGGGTTGGAACCCCAGGCAGAAGCGGGACGGGCCCGACCTCTGCCCCTGTTCCAGGAAGAGCCTCTGACACCCGAGAAGGCCAAACCTCTACCAGCTCTGGCACCTCGAAAGGAAGGATTGAAAGAGCCTGCCCCCCCAAAGGGACGGCGCTGTTTCTTCCGCTGAGGTAACTTACCTCCCTTTGCCACAGCATCCAACTTATCTCCAAACAGCCGCGTACCCAAGAAGGGAAGAGCTGTGAGCGATTTCTTGGCTGCAAAGTCCGCCGTCCTAGGGACCCCAGGACTAGGAGGAACCCCTTATCATGCACATAAACGATGCAATCTGAAACACACAATGAAGCATCTAAGTCAAAACTGCCTCACAAAATATATATATATATATATATTAACATATATCCATACACACACATGCGAGAAAACAGGAGGTCCCCCTGCTAAAGAGGGGACCCCGCATAAGCTAAGGAAGTGGCCAACAGGCCCTTACCGGCCAGGAGCACACAGGATCCCGCAGCAGCACCAAGATGGCCCCCGGAGAAGAGCCTCATGAGAAGAGGAGGAAGAGGAGGGGGGCGGGCCAGCGCAGAGCGCGCGTCGCCAGGCCACGTCCCCCTCCCAGCAACGCGGATCCCAGCCATGGGCTGGCCCGCAGCATCGCGCCAAACGAGGGGCCTGAGGGGGAGATGCTCCCCAGGCTGAATGAAGGAGGCCAGTACCGTTATGGCCCTAAGTAAAAGCAAACACCTGTCAGCACCAACACAAATAAAAACACTCAAACACACACACACACAGTGTCATACACACATAAAAACCAACAGGGTATAAAGGCCAACCAGCCCCCCCCCCCCCCCCCCCCCAGGGAAGTAAGGGACCCGGAAGGGGGGAATCCCAGCCAGAATCTGGCCATAGGAATGAAAGGGACAGGGCATCCCACACCAGGATCACCAAACCCGGGCAACCACCTACCCCTTGTAATGGGGTCTCACGGTGGAGCAATGCTCCTTGCACACCCATAAGGTGCTACCTACCCTCACCAGGATCCGCAGCCAAGGCTGGGAGGCTCGAATAGGGATAATTTACTAAAGGTCCTGGCAGCAATAGGGGCAAAAAAATGGCCGGGCGAGAGCCCGGCTAACCTGCAAGTAAGAGAAGTCTTCCTCTTCTGTCTTGCTCGCCTTCCTGCAGAGAAGAAACTGGGTAATTGGTGGGAGGTCCCAGGTATTTATGGACTGGGAGGAGCTCCTTTTTTGCATTCATCTCTGCAGAAGTTCGCCCTCTACTGGAGAATAACCCAAATGTCATGAAGAATTGAAGCGGAGTGTATGTCACACTTGGAATATATATATATATATATATATATATATATATATATATATTGCCATCAAGATGCATGAAGCTACTGGGGTCATCTCTAGCCACTTTCATGCACAGTTTAAGATCACAGTTAGAACAAATACCTTAGAATTTGTAATGGGCAAGGACACAAAATAATTGGCCCTCTTTTGCTTTTTGCCTTTATCATCATCTTCGCTTTCTAATTGGTGCCTTTTCCTTTTCTTTTTCACCATTTTCTCCACTGATCTTGTGACTGAAAGAAATCACTGCAATGCATTATACATAACACTATTTATACACATAATATCCCTTCAAAGCCTAGATAACATAGGCTGGAAAGGCATTAATGACATTCTGTTTGTCCTGTGTGCATATGTAATGTTGCCCTTTATGATAAAAGGGCAAAAAAATAATAATCTACACATAAGCTGTAAAGAAAGACATTACAATCTCCTAAAAATAGTTGACCCTGCGGAACCTCCAGCAACAGCTCCAAATAGTAGAACAACCGGCAAGTCAATTATGATAAACAAAGCACAAAAATACACAAAGCCACATAAAAAAAAGCTTTTGTCAGTCCATTTATATGCTAACTGAACAGACCACTTTCTTTTAACCTCCCTCCTTTATAGTCTGAATTAGTTACATAGTTACTGGATGGGCAAACCGTGTACACACACCAATACAGTTGTGCTCTTCCTAAGAAATGTTCCAGTATCACATATCTGTTAGTGGCAAAATTATTGAATTATGTGAACCTTTAGGATTAGCAGATCAGGTGAAGGTGAAATTGGACTTGTGTGTTTCAATCAATGGGGTGATAATTGGGTATGAGGGCCAGCCTGTTTTATATAAAGAACAAGGCGCTATTAAAGTGTGATCCTAACAACACTTGTTGGTGAAAGCGTATCATAGCATGAATAAAGGAAATTTCTCTGGCCTTAGAAGAAGAGTTTCTGATTCATTAGGCTGGAAAATATCACAAAATCATTTCTAAATACTCAACCAATACACAATCAAACAGTGTGTGTACAAATGGAAGTAATTCTTTAACGCCTCAGGAGTGGTTGACCAACAAGGATCATGCTACCACAAGCACCACCAAAGTCCACAAGGTACCAAAGGAAACTGAAATAACCTCTAGTTCAGCAGTACAAAACTGCTCTGAATGGTGACGCAAACAATGTATGTAGCGAGTTAGGTGACAGACAACCCATATATACCACCAAGGTGGTACTTGAGATACAAAATGGAAACTGGTACTTGATAAAAAATAGTTGGGAACCCCTGCTCTAAGTAACTAAAGGCCTTTCTGACATTAGCTAATGTTCATGAGTCCACTATCAGGGATACCCTGAACAGCAGTAACGTGCAAGGCAGGACTGCAAGGAGAAAGCCCCTGTTCTTCAAAAAGAAGATTGCAGGCAGTTTGCAGTTTGGTAAGGATAGCCTAGACCAGTGGTTCTCAACCTTTCTAATGCTGTGACCCTGCAATACAGTTCTTCATGTTGCGGTGACCCCAAACCAAAATATAATTTTGGTGGCTACTTCAAAACTGTAATTTTGCTACAGTTATGTTTCAGAATGTAAATACCTGATATGCATTATGCATTCTCATTGCTACAAACATCATTTAAACATAGTGATTAATCATAAAAACAATATTTAATTATATGTTGAGAAATATTTATTACTAATTCCAATAAATAACATTTCACCATGGCATAGCATGTGTCGGGAACTGTAATTTTTCCGCCTCTTATTGAAATTAATAGGTGGCTGCGGCGGATTGTGTGGTAACTTGAGATTCTTGGGAGCTCTCTTCCACAAAATCCGCTGCACTCACAATGAAATCAATAGGAGGCGGATTCAATGCCGGAAACCGCTGATTTCAGCAGTTTCCTCATTCAGAATATGGGAAAATAGTGGGAGATATGGGAGATAATTATACATTGGGGAACAGTGTGAACTACATCTTATAGTGGTCTCTTCAGAATATGGGAAAATAGTGGGAGATAATTATACATTGGGGAACGGTGTGAACTACATCTTATAGTGGTCTCTCATAGCATAAGACACTGTGTAAATGTATGGTGCTTTGTGTAAGTGTAAGCTGCTTTGTGTACTGTGTAATGATTACACACAAAGCTCCTTACACTTACACAGTAATGTGTGTATGTTGTGTGTACTGTTTTTACATCATTAACCTTTTTTACACCAGCAGGCTGTCTCGCAGGCTCTCTTGCCTCTCCGCCTCCTAGGCTTCTGTCCTCCGCTTGCTGCGTCCGTCCACTGATGATGGGTATCGCTTGACAATTCGGAATAGGACCAATCATCGGGGGAGGGGGGAAGCATTTGTTATTTGCCTGGACAGGGACTTTGAATTTAAGTTTTGAAATTAGCCCTTTACAAGAAAAATTCCTTAACGCCAGGTGCAGGACTAATCAATACTTACTGGAAAACGTTAGATGCAGTTATTGCTGCACCAGGGGTTCATTTTATATACTGAAATCACATACCATTTACAACTCACAGATGTGTGACACTGGATTTTTTTTCCTCAAAGTGGAACTTCAGTTAAAATTGACACCCCCCCCAACCATCCTATGCTGGTGCTGAGGCTGGACGGGAGGGTTACAAGTAAAATAAACCCTTACCTTAGCCACATGCCCGCGCTGCTCCTCCGACACTTTAGATCCTGGGCACCGCCACCTTGCATGGAAGAAGCAGAGCCGCATTTCCCAGCTCTGTGCGCTCCCGCCGACCATTCAAATTAATGGGTGGCAGGAGAGCGCACAGAGCCGGGGCGT
The DNA here is from genome assembly GCA_027917425.1 of Gastrophryne carolinensis. NCBI lineage: Eukaryota > Metazoa > Chordata > Amphibia > Anura > Microhylidae > Gastrophryne > Gastrophryne carolinensis. The sequence goes on along the minus strand of CM051237.1, from coordinate 287,909,980 downwards.
GCGGCTTTGCTTCCTCTCCTGCGGAAGCCGTAGGAGACCAGGAGGATGGCGCAGGCGCCTGGTTAAGTTAAGAATTTTTTTTGTTTTTTAACCCCCCCCTTCCTGCCTCAGCTTCAGAAAAGGATGGCAGGGCGTCAAATTTAACTGAAGTTCCACTTTAATAAATTAATGACCGAGTCGAATTTGTTTGATTTGGTTCTTGGTATCTATGCTTAGGTCATATGTATGCAGAAATACAGAAATTTCGAAAGATTCACAAACCCCTGTAACATACACATACATATACACTGTATGTTGTGATTATTTGCTTCCTTGTAACAATGAACAATAAAGGAAGCACCGCCATATAGGGCCTATAGGGCCTTTTGTCACGGTTTTCTAGTAATAATGGCGTGTTTCACTTTAACATAGTGGGCAAAATATAAAGGGAGAAAAAAGCAAGAAAGGGGAAAACATTATTTGTCTGTGGGAACTTAAAGGGAATTAGCAAATGCAAAGATAGATTCAAGCAGACTCACACTCAGGAAAGCTCTCCTGGACACCCTGGGTGGGGGGTTTTTCTATCACTATATACAAGAACGAGGCAACATACGTACTTTCAAATACAGCACCGATATCGACATCTGCAAATGGTAGCTGGCGTAACAAGGATTTCCCTGATTCATTACTGCAAGATCTTTGCTTCTTAGGTTTATTTTTTTTCTTCTTCCTCTGATCTTTATCAGGTTTCCTACCTTCAAAGGCTTGAAGAAGAACAAATAGATACATTTACTGAGTTTATATTCAAAAGACATAACACTCCAACGTTTAAAATACTGCCTAGCCTACTTTATTCGTCTGTTCCAGCACCGAACCTTTGAAGTTATTACACAAATTTAAAGTGGCCCAAACCTGGATTTCACTATCCTGGGTTTTGTCCATACTCTGGGGTCCCTGGTTTGGGATGCCCACTGTGTTAAAAAAAATTGCCAGTTTTTTTTACCTTTTCTTGAGCCCACGGCACATGCACAGTGAGTAGCAGCATCATTCTGCTTGACCAGCCACATATATTATATATATATATATATATATATATATATATATATATATATATATATATACGGCCAAAGTGGGGCTGATTGGACAAGAGCCGCGCCTGTGCCATGGGTTGAAAAAAGGTAAGAATAGCTGGAAATTCAAGGGGGGGGGGGTCACACAGCAGGTCAACATAAACCAGGGGTGCACAAGGGGGACAAGCCAATACCCGAGATAGTGAAAATCCGGGGTTTTGGTCCACTTTAATAAAGGAAGCTAAGGCCTGGGTGGTGCTGGATGTCCTGTATTGAGAAATTATACTTAAAGTGGACCAAAACACACAGTGATCGGCCCGGGAAACTATAGGATTGCCGGGCTGATCGATTCCCTCCCCCAGGGCATCCAAGATCGGGATGCCTCGCTGTATGAAACCCCCCAGGTTGCCCCATTCCCTTACCATGTTTCCCAGTCCAACGGTGCATGAGCAGGAAGCGTGCCCGCACCAGGCATTTGAGAGTGGCCGGCGCGGGCACGCTTCCTATTAGAGGGTAGCGGGGGATGCACCCACCAGAATGCTCGGAGCCGCTGGCCTTAGACGAAGGCTTAAACGATGTGCCACCAGCGGATCCGAGTGCGCTGATTGGACGAGCGGCCGTGCATGCGCCGTAGGACCGGGAAGAGGTGAGTTGCTTTTGGTGACCTGGTTTCACACAGCAGGGCACCTCCGATCAGGGTGCCCTGAGGGCAAGGGCCAAAACCCAGGATATTCAAAATCCTGGGTTTTGGTCCACTTTAAAGTGATTGTGTAACCAGAAAGGAAGTTGATGTCGTCACCTTCTATACCGTTTTATATTCATAAAAACGCTAACAGGAAGCAGTATTATGTCTGAATGGCAGCCATATGCTAATTCGTTGATTCACAACTAAACTGTCACATAATGGCAGTTAGGTTGAAGTTCACTCCAATGCCAGGCTGTGTCTACTGTAACAATGTATAATCACTGGAAAGCACAAGGGGGGGGGGGGCTGCTCGACCAGGGAGCAATATGGCCGACTGCATCCAGTTTGTGTTGTCATGAATATTGGACAAAGGCTTTAGTAAATAAGTACCGTAAATAAAAGAAACACAGGCTGCTTTAGGGCATTGGGCTGGGGATGAAAGGTGACGACAAACTTCCTTTAAATGTATAAGAAAATAATGGTACCATTGCGCTATTTACTAGTGGTCATGTGATCCAGCATGCTTGGGATATTATGCCCACCAAGCTGTATGATGTGCAGCCCCTAACTTTTTACTTGAGTGACCTGTTGGGCCTGTCGGGAATAGCACTGACCTACCTTTTGTTCTATAACTAATAGAAAGTGTAGCAGTTATTCAACCAAATATATCCGTTCAAATATTCTTCTTTAATGTAATTGTGCGGTTCACAAAAAGTATCACTAAACACGCCCACCTGGAAATACACCCTTATCACCAATATATCTTTGGATCACAGTGAGACCAGATGCTGCAAATGCAGATGACAACCCTTGTTATAGGAAGAGCTGCCAGCTGCCATCAGTATCACCCAGAGTGCCAGAGGTGGGTGGGTGAGCTCAGCTGTAGGGCTATGGGAGGGTGTTCACACATCTGAAGGTTCATTCTTCTATCCTAGATTGCAGGTTCACTCAAAAGCTGTTCAATACTATTTATCAATGCTGTGGTTATTGAAAGAATTCAATTCTCAATACTCCCCGACTTCATACTCCATACTACATGGTGGAGAGTTGTTTGTTGTTGTTGCTAGTGACCATATCAGGGGGAAGAATAAAGTGCCCCAAGGGGTTCAGTATATTCAAAACTGATATAAGGGGTGGGGGAGAAATCATAGGTTTGCTGTAACAGAAAATCCATGGGTGCCATGAGGGCTGAGGTGGCAGAGTAGCCCACGCCAGCTGGCTGCTAATAAGCCCTGTAATAAAGAGATACAATAGCTTTCAATTACACAGCTTGGTCCAACAGGGAAATGGCTGCACATTTCAGCGCCGCTTAAAGGGTAAGTCAACTTTCGACTGAATTTTTGAAGGTCTATATATTGTTTGCCATAATGATGTCTTCAAAGTGGTGAGCTGATTTAGTATTTTTTAGCAAATGTGTGTTCTATGAAGGCAGTTTTCACTACCTGTATTCTGTTGCCATTGGCAACAAACACCAAGTCTGTACACCGAGAAGAGAGAAGTGAGCCCTGTACACACAGAACCCTTCTGTGTAAGGAGTGAGCTCCCAGTGACCATATCAGCAGCGTTCTGTGTGTACAGGACTCACTTCTCTCCTCTTGGTGTACAGACTTGCCGTTTGTTGCCCATGGCAACAGATTACAGGTAGTGAAAACTGCTCCCATAAAACACACATGTTCTAACGTAAAAAGAAAAATGTAAAAAATAATAAATCAGCTCAGCACCTTGAGGACATCATTTTGGCACACAAATATATATGCTTTTATAAATTACAACAAAAGTAGACTTCCGCCTCACCTATCGAACTTGTGTGCAGCTGTTGTGGTGTACACCATCCTCGGTGAGCCCTAGTGGTGGAAGGAGGGGCATTAGATCTCTATGGGGTCCCTGCAGACCAGGACCCTCCCTAGCACACCCAGGAAGGTTTAGGTCTGCTTGCACAGTGGTGAGCAAGCCAGAGCTTGCTGTGCCAATGACACGCTGCTGATCCCTAGGACTTTTCTGTTAGAGGTATAAAGTCTCTAAAAGTCATTAATATTCCCCTTCATCTTTTCCAGCCTTAGTGCGGGTAAATCAAATTGACCAAAGAGCGAGCCCTGCAGTGTCCCTTCTCATTGGTGATCTCCATTACATGAGAACAGCTGCCCTCAGCTCTGGGGCTGGTCACACCCTCTCCAATCACTGCAAGAGAGGGGCCAGGCCTCCATAGAATGAATAGAGATCAGTCATTGCAACGGAAGGGAATAAGAGACATGATTCTGGGGGACCCAGGACGTCTTATTCATCTGGACCAGGGCTTAAAGACTGCAGGAGAGAAAAATAAATAGAGTTTTGCCTGGACTATCCCTTTAACTCCCCCAATGCTGCTTGCACAAAAGCCTTTTGGACCGGCCCAGGGGTCAGAGGATTCCTATTCCCCAGTTTCGTTACCCTGGCGCGGTCCCGCAGTATATATGCCGCCTGGTTGATGCATGTGCACTGCTTAGCTTTACTGAGCTGCTCTGACGTATGAGTGTCTTAGAAAGCTGATTGGGGGAGTGCGGTGGGATAGTGGATGAGGTAAGTAGACAAGGTGATTCTGGGCAATCCCAAATCGGGATGCCCCAGGAAGAAGGAACAAAACCCGGGATTTTGAAATTGTTTCTCTTTAAAGCAGTCCCAAACCCATTATGTAGGTAATAGGTCGCATTGTGATTGCTGGAGCCCCCAGTGCATAGACCCCCATAATCCCTGCATCCTTACCTGAACCCCAATCTTGCCAGGCAAAATGCAGCCCCACAATTGCTCGCTGGTGGTCACATGGGTCACGTTCCCTTTCCTGGCTGCGGATCCAGGCTGGGCACATGCCCACCCCCTCCCGAGACACATTGCGACCCCACTCCCATTAAGTAGGAACAGCCAGAACATGGCAAAGAGAGATAGACTGTAAGTTAGAAAAGAAAGAGAGAAGCAAGGAAAAGTGGAAAAGATAGAGAAGGGGGAGACGGGAAAAGGATAAAGTAAAAGTAAAATAAAATAGAACAAGATGTAAAAAGAAAAGGGGATGAAACAAAGGCAACAAGAGATAGAGGGAATGTGGAGAGGAGGGACTGTTGAAAAGGCAGAAAGGGAATGTGGAAAAGAGAAAGAGAAGGGGTAATTATACAATAAGAGAAAGATGGAAGGAACGTGAGAGAGAGAGAGACAGAAGGAGGGAATGTTGAAAAGAAATAGAGAAAGGGGATGTGGAAAACAGAGATAAGTAGCAAGAGAATAATAAAACAGGAAAAGGAGGGTGAGAGAAAAAAAGGAGGGAATGTTGAAAAGAAACAGAGAAAGGGGATGTGGAAAAGAGAGAGAAGTAGTAAGAAAATAATAAGTGAGAGATGAATGAATGTGGAAAAGAAAGATGAAGAAAAGGGGATACAGAAAGAGAAAAAAAGGAAGATGTATGAGATGGAGGGAATGTGAGGAGGAAACATTGAAAAGAAAGAGAAAGGGGGATGTGTAAAAATGAGTGAGGGGTACAGATAAAATAAGAATAAGATGTATGAGATGGGGGGAACATGGGAAAGAGAAGGATGAAATGTTGGCAAGAAAGAGAGAGAGGGGGATGTGGAAAGAAGAGAGAGATGGAATGAATGGAAGGAACGTGACAAGAGATAGATGGAGGGAAAGTGAGAGAGAGAAGGAGGGAATGTTGAAAAGAAACAGAGAAAAGGGATGTGGAAAAGAGAAAGGAGTAGTAAGAAAATAATAAAAGGGGAAGATGAGAGAGATTGAATGGATGGAAGGAACGTGACAAGTGATAACTGGAGGGAATGTGAGAAAGAGAAGGAGGGAATGTTGAAAAGAAACAGAAAAAAGGGACATGGAAAAGAGAGAGAAGTAATAAGAAAATAATACAAAAGAGGAAGATGTATGAGCTGGAAGGAAGGTGACAAGTGAGAGATGAATGGAATATGGAATAGAAAGATGAAGGAAAGAGGATGCAAAAAGAAAAAAAAAAGGAGTATAGATAAATTAAGTGGAAGATGTATGAGATGGAGGGAATGTGAAAAAGAAAGATGAAGGAAATGGGATGCAGAAAGAGAAAAACGGTGTAATGATAAAATAAGAGGAAGATGTATGAGATGGAGGGAATGCGGGAAAGAGAGAAGGTTGGCAAGAAAGAGAGAGAGGGGGGTGTGGAAAGGAGAAGAGATAACATGGATGGAAGGAAGTGACAAGTGATAGATGGAGGGAATGTTGAAAAGAAACAGAGAAAAGGGATGTGGAAAAGAGAGAGAAGTAGAAAGAAAATAATAAAAGAAGATGACAGAGATGGAAGGGACTGTGACAAGTGATAGATGGAGGTAATTTGAGAGGAGGGAATGTTGAAAAGAAACAGAGAAAGGGGATGTGGAAAAGAAAGAGAAGTAGTAAAAAGAATAATAAAAGAGGAAGATGTATGAGCTGGAAGGAAGGTGACAAGTGAGAAATGAAGGGAATGTGGAATAGAAAGATGAAGGAAAGAGAATGCAAAAAAAAAAAGAAGTAAAGCTAAAATAAAAGAAAGATGTATGAGATGGAGGGAATGTGTGAAAGTGAGGAGGAAATGTTGAAAAGAAAGAGAAAAAAGGGATGTAGAAAAAATAGATTTTTACAGATAAAATAAAAGTATAATGTATGAGATGGAGGGAATGTGGGAAAGAGAGAAGGAGGAAATGTTGGCAAGAAAGAGAGAGAGGGAGATGTGGAAAGGAGAAGAGAGATAACGAATAAATAACAACAAAAAGCAGGAAGATGTATGAGATAGAAGGAAAGGCAACAGGAGGGAGAAGAAGGGAATGTGGAAAAGAAAGATGAAAGATTGTAGTAAAGAGGATGAACAGATGTGGAGAAGAGAAGAAGGGATTTTTAAAAAGGTAGATAAGGAAAAAGATGGAAGGATCATGTAAAAGGCTGGAGACAGGGAAAAACCAAAAAGGAAAAAAAGGATAAGAGATGCAGAAAATGATAGAGGCAACATGCCAAAGAAAATGTGAAAGAAGGATTTGCTGAGCCAGCTTAGAGCTCTCCCTCTGAAGAGCTGTGTGAATGGTGTTTCCTGTTACCCCCTGACAGAGATATTGGGATAACAGCCTGTGCCTGCCATGCCACATATGAACATTCCGCCATATTTTCAACAACCTAGTGGCTTTTTCTTAGCAGCGGGGCATCCCAATTTGGATTGTTACCTCTCTAGCAATCCCACCAGCCAAACAGTGACTAGCACTCAGCCCATGCATGAACAGTAAACAACAGTAAGTGCTGCTAGACTGCCCCCTAGTGCTCAAACTCCAATGCTCTAATATATAATGTGGCTGGATTGAGCCGTGCCACTGGGGCAAGTATCTGGGGGGCGATGCAGATTGCGGTGGGCACGTGAGGGTCGCGCAGGCGCTGTGGAGGCGGGGCTCACATGTCTGCACGAGCTGGGCGGCTGCCCCGGGCACCTTGCTATCCTCCTTTATGGGTGATGGTGGCGCAGGTAGAGGAGAAGTCTCCATGACAGGACGGGTGCACAGAACGATTCTCGCGCCCAAACCGGAGGCTCCAATGGCGTCAGCTCGGCTCCAACTACGGGAAATACGAAGCGCTGTGTTTACAAGCGAGCTAAACAGCGCCCGGCGTCCGCCCCACATGGCAATACAGGCGGCTATGGGGCGCTGGAGGGGACAAACCTGTCACATTAGCAAAGCGCGTATGCTGTGTCCTTCTCCACATGACATCTATATGTCCACGTACATTAATAGGTTATCGCTCCGATTCCAGTTTTACTTATTTTTATTATTATATACATGGTGTGCAGACATGCATTATGTAAATGAAAACTTTGCTTAAAATGCAATTGTTTCCAATTCAAAGTGAACCAGAACCCAGGTTTTTTATTTACTAGAATTTAGGTATGCATTACAGGGGCGTCCCAATTCTGATTGGATGCTGAAAACCACAGTACCCTTGATTCATGCTCCCATGGCACATGCACAGGCTGTCCAATCAGACATCACTCATACCTTCCAACTTTTCAGTGTGGCAAAGAGGGACTGTTGTTAAATCAGGCCACGCCCCCTCATTGATTGATTGATTAATATGAGATAGTGTGTAACAGTTACAACAATATAAATGCTTTGAATAGGCAAATGATGCAGATTTGCATAATAAACCCTCAAAGAAGGACAGAGAAGAACAAGGAGGGACATGGACTCAAAAGAGGGACAGTCCCTCCAAATCAGAGTCAGTTGGGAGGTATGAACACTGTCTTGCATAACTATGCCTGGCAATGAATTCTGTTTGGAACCAATTGCTGGACACTCCTGTTGGCGGCTCCCCTCTGCCTTATATTTGCCATAAAGAGGAGCTTAGGAGGCCCTGGATTTTAAAAGACTCCGGGGGCATCTGAGACCCAATCCTTGGGGCATCCCAGATTGGAATGCCCTGCTGTAAGAAGACCCTCCAGATTGCTGGTTCCACTCACCTGGGGGGGGGGACTTTCTAGGCTAACTGTGGGGATACACACAGCGGGGCATCCCATATGGGTATGTCCTGTCTGAGAGGAACAACCCCCAGGAAAGTGACCCTGATTTTTTTTTTGTGCTTTAATTTCTGGAAGGATGCAGATTTTAGAGTGTTAGGCACGCTCTGCTGTGGTCAGAGACGGTTGTGGAAGTACTGTGGCTTGCCAGGCTTGCTCAAACTAGGGCATGGTATGAAGTCAGCTGCTTGCTAGCTAATTATGGCCATCCTCGGGTCACAAGCCACATACTTAAAATTATACTAATACATATTGAGTGGCAGTGGCTGCAATTCAGACTCCTTTCCAAGTCTGAATCCTTCTAAGTCTGCAGCGAATTTAACCTGAATTCAACCGGAAGGAAACCTGCCCCGGATTCTGCTTGTCTGAATAGCCCAGCATCAACAACAATGATTACCTTTAATTTCATCACACTACTTCCTCTTACCCTCAGAATCCTAGCCTCACAGTATCCCCCTGCTCCTGGTAAGTCCCTATTCATCTCCCCCTCTCTGCTCTCCTCCCCCTACCTCTCTGCTCACGAATTCCTTTCCGTGGCAAAATCACTCACCACCTCTATATCCAAGCACAAGACATATTACTCCACCCTCAAAAGCCACAACCATCTCTTCTCTCTCCTTTTACTTACCGCCGGCGACATCAGTCCTAATCCAGGCCTGCTCTCTCCACCCCCTCCTCCATAACTATTCACTTTTCATCAAATTCAAAAATCTGCAGCCGTGTTAAACCTGGATACACACGCAACCCATCTAATCTGATTCATCTTACTCCCTCCCCACCCCTTCCCCACACTGTCACCTGCGCACTGTGGAATGCACGCTCAGTGCGCAATAAACTCACCTATATTCATGACCTGTTTCTCTCCAATTCTTTTACCTTCACAGAAACATGGCTGACCCCATCAGACACAGCTTCACCCGCTGCCCTCTCACTTGGGGGACTACATCTCAGCCACACCCCTAGATCCAACAACAAACAGGGTGGGGGTGTGGGCATCCTTCTATCCCAACTCTGCTCCTTTAACCCACTCCCCGCCTTGCCATCTCTATCCTCATCTTTTGAAGTTCACTGTGTCCGCTTATATTCTCCCTGTAACCTGAAACGCAGTCATCTACCACTTTCCTGGAACTACTACTCTTTTCTTCTACCACTTTTCTACCTGGCTCCTTCAGTTTCTGTCCACAGACATCCTCGCAATCATCATGGGTGACTTCAACATACCTGTTGACACTAGCAACCCTGCTGCCACCAGACTACTGTCACTAACCTCATCCTTCGGCCTCAAGCAATGGTCTACTGCACCCACCCACAAAGACGGCCACACAATTGACCTCCTCTTCACTAACCTCTGCTCTTTATCAAACCTCTCATCCTCATTGCTCCCCCTCTCTGATCATAATCTACTGACTATGACCCTCTCTCCAATGCCTGCAAACCCCCCTCCACACAAACCCGCAATTCAACGCAGGGACTTAAGAAACCTAGATCTTCGGTCCCTATCTGCCTCACTTCAACCTCTTCAGACCTTGACCTCATTCACGGACATAGACGCTGCATCATCACACTACCATAACACACTCTCCTCAGCTGCCGCCCCCCTCACCTATAGCCGTCCCTGCCCCAAAAACCGCCAACCCTGGCTAAATGCAAGCACAGCCAGATTGAAACAGCTGTCTCGAGCTGCTGAACGACAATGGAGTAAAACCAAAGCCAATCGTGACTTTCTGTTCTATAAACAAGCCCTTCAGGAACTCAGGACGGCCCTTTCATCTGCTAAGCAAGCATATTTCTCTTCATTGATTTCTGCACAAGCCCGGAATCCCAAACAACCCTTCAACACTTTCATTTCCCTACTCCGCCCACCACCCTCTCCTCCAACCTCCCAAATAACAGCAGAAGAATTTTCTACATTCTTCAAAGAAAAAAATTAACAACATTCAACTTGGCTTTGCCCCTCAGAATCCCTCACCACTTCAAACAACCCCCCTGCCTTACTCTCTTTCTTCACTCCAATAACTGAGCTTGGACTAACCTCTCTCATTTCTAGGGCCCACCTGACTACCTGCTCCCTCGATCCTATTCCATCCCACCTTATTCCTCAACTGTCTCCATCCCTCACTCCAGCCTTAACCTCTATATTCAACCTTTCTCTCTCCACTGGCACCTTTCCTTCCTCCTACAAACATGCAGTTATTACTCCGATAATCAAGAAACCCTCTCTCGACCCCTCTTCCCTCTCCAGCTACCGCCCTATCTCACTACTCCCTTTCTCCTCCAAACTTCTTGAACAACATGTCCACTCAGAACTGTCACAATACTTATCCACCAGCAACTTACTTGACCCCTTACGGATGACACTCAGATATATCTCTCAGGCCCCAATCTCTCCTATCTCGTCTCCCCAACTGCCTCTCAGCTATTTCTTCATTCATGTCATCTCACTACCTCAAGCTAAACATGGACAAGACAGAACTGGTCATTTTCCCACCCTCTAACTCCCCTCCCTTCTCTAACACGTCTATTTCTGTCAACAATTACACAATAACAGCAACTCCCCAAGCTCGGAGCCTGGGAGTTATTCTGGACTCTGCCCTCTCTTTCAAACCACATATTCACTCCCTGGCCACCTCCAACTTAAAAACATCTCCCACATCCGTCCTTTCCTCTCACCTGACACCACTAAAATGCTAGGGCATGCCCTGGTCATATCCCGTCTGGATTACTGCAACATCCTTCTTTGTGGCTTACCAACTAACAGACTGGCACCCCTCCAATCTATCTTGAACTCTGCTGCTCACCTCATCCATCTCTTCTGTCGCTCCTCCAGTTCTGCGCCTCTCTGACAAATCCCTACACTGGCTGCCAGTCCCACAGCGAATCCTGTCCCACCCAACCCGCCACTCTACAACACTCAAAACCTTCAAAGGCGCCCTCAAAACTCACTTATTCAGACAAGCCATATAATCTGGCTTAACCAATCTTCTAAAGGGCACATGCCACAAAGCTCAATACTGACTGTGATCCTTCCCCCTCGCTTTCACCCCTCTTCTTTTAGACTGTAAGCTCGCAAGGGCAGGGCTCTCTACTCTATTGTATCTTGTACTCAGAATATCCACTGTAAAACTGCATTTAAAATAGTATATGTACCATATGTTTCTACCCTGTCTGTAATTACTACTCTGTAAAGCGCTACGGAAGATGATGATGCTGTATAAATAAACAATAATAATAATACTAAAGGCAAGTCCCAAAGACCCTGTAGTTCTTAAGTAATCTTTAAAAGTGATTACAAAGCAAAGGGCCGCACCAACAACAATTAATCAAAGAAGTGTGCAGGCTTGGGTACCTGAATCCAACATATATACAACAAGGAGGCTTCCACACAGCCCCCAACCCCAAGACACAATCTGCACCACTCCGTTTACATGATAACAATCACTTTTATTAATTCATCTAAACTCTACACAGGTTAAAATACATTAAAAACTGATTATATGAACATTCCACTAAAGGGCGCTGGTGGTAATGCACAATTAACTAGGTCAGATATCAAGCATACGTCCCTATGAAAACCGACTGAATCCTAGTGTTTCAAACAAAAAGTGCTATGTGCTATATATACAATTAATAAACAACTCTTATGATACTATAAGTGCTAAAGTGTCCAACTGGACTCCATTTGCCCTGAGGAAGCGACGTTCTGTCGCGTAACGCGTTGGCTGGGGGAGGGGCGCGGTGACGGCTGGCACATGTAAGATTTATGGTTGGTTGTCCCTCTTGTTAACCTGCTGTGTCCCTTGGTATGGTCATTTTTACTTACCTTTTATGCATATGAAGGTTTACACTGCTTAAATTGTTCTTGTACTTAGTCACTTTAGCACTTATAGTATCATTAGAGTTGTTTATTAATTGTATATATAGCACATAGCACTTTTTGTTTGAAACACTAGGATTCAGTCGGTTTTCATAGGGACATATGCTTGATATCTGACCTAGTTAATTGTGCATTACCACCAGCGCCCTTTAGTGGAATGTTCATATAATCAGTTTTTAATGTATTTTAACCTGTGTAGAGTTTCGATGAATTAATAAAAGTGATTGTTATCATGTAAACGGAGTGGTGCAGATTGTGTCTTGGGGTTGGGGGCTGTGTGGAAGCCTCCTTGTATATATAATCTTTAAAAGTATTAGAGTATTGAAGATTCATAGAAAAAATTAAGAGAAGCAGTCAAGAAAAGGAGCTGCTGCCACTGGCTGCTGGTAACCACCATTACACCCAGCATGTACTCTGTTTCCCCGAAAATAAGACATCCTCCGAAAATTGTAACCACTAGGGGGCGTAATGACGGGGCACGTAAGGGGGGGGCTCCAGGGAGGTGGAGGAGACGCACGCTGTGCCATATTTCCGGGGAAAAATTAATCTAAGACAGTGTCTTATTTTCGGGGAAACAGGGTATGAAGTAGTGGGACTGGAGTGGGTGGTTACAGAGGTTCTGGAGGGTGAGGAGTTTCTCTGAAACCAAAGCCAGAATATAGGTTTCTATTAAAGCGGAACTAAAATCAAATTAGCCAATATTTACCACCCCCTCCTTCTATCATATGACTGCCAATGACAACGCCACACAGCGGGCAGAGATTGGAGAACGTATCTATCACCACTAGAACACCCTGCTGCTTATCACTGATTGTTATACGCAAGGGCCTTAAATTGAGAGAACATAAATATATATTTATAATGTTTCTAAACTACCTATGAAAGATACATTCATTATATAATATAAGTAAGAGATTTTTAGTCGGTACATTATTTCTGACTCCACATCCCTGGTTCACTGGGACTTAAACTGGACCAACAGCCTGCCACAGTTGGAAAGGAAAGTTAGCGGCCATTTTGGAGCTTCCTATCTCAACTGACATAACTGAAATGCATAGTAACAGAAAGCCCAGCACGACTTCCTGTTTGCAGGTGGCCTGTAAGCCCATGAGTGGCCATCTTGCCATCCTGCTTTTAAAATGTATCTCAGTAGGCGTTAGAAAAAATGATTTTATAATAAATTATTTTTATATGCAGCAATCTAAATGCATATGAGGACTGTTTGTTGTGTTGGTCTGCTATAATTTATTTTCGATTGTTGGTCCGCTTTAAAATAAAATATAAAGCAAGCTGAATGAAAGATGCCACCACTTACAGTCAGCATTTGGAAAGCAGGCTGATTTAATCTTTTGTCTGGAATGTCCCTTTCATTTGGGGCAGTAACAGTTTGGTCCAGAAATTCCTGAAGGTGCCAAAAAAATGCAAGCACATGTATCAAAAGCATAGCACATTTTTTGATACAATGCACCTCTGGCAAAGCTAAAACCCATCACAAAACTCATATTAATGCAGTGGTTAGATAGTAATTGTGACCTTACAAGTCCCCCTCACTATCACAGTAACTGACATTACAAAATACAAGCCCCCCCCCCCCCACTAGGGGGGATAAGCCATACTGTGCCACTGTGCAGCTGTAGCACCCAGCATTGCTCCCACTATTGCAAAAACACACATATTACCATGTGGCCTCTGCCAGCCTTTTCACACAACATGTTTTTGCTCCTGTTTTTCATGAGCTGAACTCAAAGATCTAACACCGTACACAGAAGGTATTGTTTACCAATTTGTCTAAATCTTTGTTTAGAGCGCTTCTCTTTTTCTGAGATAATCCATCTACCTCACAGATGTGGCATATCAAGATTACGATTATTGCATAGGTGTGCCTTAGGCTGGCTGCAGTTTTATCACAGATGCCTCACGAGAGTGTGCACTTGGCATGCTGACTGCAGGGATGTCCACCAGAGCTATTGCCTGTGAATTGAATGTTCATTTCTCTACCATAAGCAATCTCCAATGGTGTTTCAGAGAATTTGGCATCCAACCGTCCTCACAAATGGGAGCAGAAACAAAAGTGTTGCATTTATATTTGTTTTAGGTATAGTTCTGGAACACAGTGCTTATTGGTTTTCTGGTGCCAATTAGCCTCTGCAATCATTACACACTCAGCTGGTCATTCAGGACAATTCAGGTTGCTGCACATAAAAATGTATTTACCTTTTAGGTAACTCCTGTCATGGTCAATTCTCCCCCCTAAATGGTGTGCTATGGAGCTGCCAGTGGTCTGCAAAGAGGAAGTGTCGCTGGGTTTCCTGCTGCTTTGCATTGTGGATTATGTTGGTAAGGTCCAGGCAGCAGCACAGCTGGTATGCTAAGAAAGGAAGAAGCCTCCCCAGTGCTAAGATGGCTGCAACCAGGAGAAAATCGGTGGCCCGGCTTTTCAGGTTTTAGTGGATGCAGTTTTTTGAATTTTTTTTCAACTGTCTAAGGCTATTTGTCCATTTCCACATACAGCATGGTGCTATTAAGAGGAAGTATTGGGAATATGTTTCCTTCATATTTATACCAATTGTAAGGTCTCACAGCAATATGTGGTCACAAGTGGTATGAAATCTCAGCAAGGGCACAGATGACAATTCAAAGCTGGTAAGACAGAGAGGAGACCCCCCGCTCATTCACTTGAAAGGACAGGAACGCACACAGAACATGGCTGCCACATGAGCTCCACTAAGATGAGATGTTTTTCTGTAACCCCTCCCTCACCCTGCCTGGGAGGGAGGCAGGTCGGGGGGGGGAGAGATTGGAAGACTAGGCTTTCACTATAAAATCCCTGTTCAGACAAACCCTTAACCACTTCCCACCCTTTCCCCCATGGGAACAATGTGAATTGAGCTATTTCAAGGCACCTCAAAGTCTCAGATTATATGTAAATACCTTATGTATTTAAAGCAAAGCCACTTCTGGGTGGTGGCTGAGCTGGGAAGGGTGTGTCATGGAGCAGCTTTGTAACTCATGCATGATCACTCACTCTAAAACAAGGGACAGAGTGGCTGTTAGACCAATTTTTTTGTGTGGTCCTTGAGGAATGGAATTGAAAGGAAGGCAAACTTTGGAGCTATAGCTTCTACCCGTAGCTACATAAAATGAAGGAATGATACATGTGACCAGCATCAGTTAAGCTACCTGCTGCCCTATAATTGCCATTGAGTTTACAGTCCCTTTAAACTCAGGGGTTCCTTAGAGTAAATCTAGGCTGCATTTCCTATGTGTTTTCTGGCCTCCATTTACTCAGTTTGATAGAAAACACATGGGAGTGCATTTTACTGTACTGTAACAACACTACTAAAGCTCTGTGGTTTGCCCATGTCTGCATTTACTGAAGATAAAATGTTAAATTGGTCCCTGATGGAGTAAGTCAGGCTTTACCTGAGCCTGTAGGGATTGCATATTATTACTAAGTGCTTTACACACTGTAGTTACAGTAAACGTGATGGACATGTGTATCTTATTTTATTTCCATTAATCATAAAACCAAGAATTCACAATGCAATGCTATTTTGTGTTCCCATATTCAATGGGAACAAGTTGATACAAAGTAGATACATTTCATGTCCTTGTTATCTGATCTAAAGATTTCTTTTCTTCTTCCCATTTTAGAATTGACATATTTTACTGAAACTGGCTTTACAGTTTCCATGGAAACTTTTTTTAAGAAACCACAGAGATAATAAATCACTGGGTTAGATAATATGTTAGTGACTAAAATCTGTCACTGTAACAACAAATGATCATTTGTTTTGCTGGAGATTGTGACTGGTCTACCATTGTTGGCATGACAAACGCTAATAACTGCAATACTTTGTTTAGACAGCACAGATGGATTCCAATTAATAAATTTCATGTGAAATATGTATTCTCACTGTGATTTAAAATGCCCTCCTACTTACAGCACTAATGGTATAGGGCAACCTCAGGTAGACTACTGTAGCTCACAATGTATTCATTACTGTGGATGTCCCAAATGTGGGGCTTTCATAGATTAGTACAGGGGCTCTTACATAGAGGCACCAAGGTATGCAGCTTCCTCATTTAGTTACAACGGTGTGCAAAATTCAACCAGTTTTTTTCCCCAAAATAATATTAGAATAATAGTATTACAGGTAATCATTTTCAGCATGCCATATACAGAGGAGACAATCTCTTTCCCATCCCACAACATGATGCACACATCACATTGCAAATTAAGCAATCTAAATTCCAATATTGGGCTCATGCCTGCTTTAAAACAGCAATTAAGATACATTAATTGCAATTTGGCTTGAATAATGTAACACAATGGAATCTCAGCAGGGAGCTGGCTGGCTTTTCAGAATGGCTCATCTTGTTTGTTATAGACCTAGCAAGAGGGAGAAATAGTCCTTCCCAAGGTTTTTACCTCCAATTCCAATATATGGCTATCTGAGCAAACACTATCACAGTTGCCTGTCAATAGGCTCGATTCAGAGAGACAAAAAAAGACTTTCGTTTTAGTGCCGATCTGTTTTTTTTTTTTTAAATGTTCCCGCTCTCGTATGAGTGTGCGAGCGATTCTATGCATGCATTGCAAACCTTCTGTAAAGTTTCCATCCGTTTGTACGGCAGAGTACGAATACTAGGATGTCATTTTCCAGCGTGACTTTTCCGTTTCATTTTCTCATATTACAACGTAGGCTTTCGTTTTTGCCCATTTCCCATCGTATCCTCTCACGAATCCTTTACGTTTCCCGTTAGTTTCTGTTTCCCTTTTTCAATAAATAATCGTCCAGACGGAAATCCTTACGATCTTGCGCCTGCGTACTACAAACTTAACTCATTAAAGTGCTTGCCTACATATTTGCCATCCTCACTTCTACTACAATGTTTAGCTAAATTACTCAGCATTATCCTCCATCTTCCCTTTTGGACCCTTAAAGCTCACACAGACCACTTCGCGGTTAGGTTCTTCTTCCATTTTAGCCCCCTAAAACTTACCCAAATCACTTCTCGGTCATGTGAATATTCATCTTTAAATATTTCTGGGCCCATTAGTTTTGTGTTAATGTATTTTGTAAATGAAATGACACTAAAACATATTTTTTTTTATTCCATCATAAAATATAAAATCTTAAAATATTTTGAAAATTTCAAATTTTTACAACTATAAAAAACTAAATACATAGCAATGGCAGGCCACATAACATTATTCTTCATCTGTGGTCCCCAACGAGTTGCGCAGCTCCTGCATCTCGCCCACCAACTGAAGGACCCTGACACTCAGTTGTGCCACTCTGGCACGTGTGGTCCCTGTTAAAAAAACGTAAATTAAAATATTGGTATAACTTTGTTGGGGTCATACTGCAGTGCCCCTCCTCCCCCCTGTATGGTCCAAACACCTAAATCTGGACTTCAAAAGCCAGAGGGCCCTCGCCACCACAGCCCGGGTTTTGCATAGTGCCCAATTAGAGAACCCCTGGCCCGCATTCTGCAGGCAAAGAACGGGCATCAGGAGCAAGGGCAGGAGTGGATATCCAGAATCCCCTGAAGTAATTTTAAATTACTAACATAAAATACACATTCTAAGCTACAATATTGTTTAACATGTCCATAAAGGGCTAAAAACAGCTATAGGTTAAGACATAAGTCATCAACTATATTCATTGCCATACAGTGAAAATGGATTGATGGAATGTGAGCAAACTTACCCAGGAGCCATCCACCAGATAATTCTCCTGACTCAAACTGACGAAAAAAGCCGGAGCTCTGCAATATATAAGCATCATGGGACGACCCTGGATGCCCTGCAAGAACACTGAGGAATCGCATAGCTGGACCAAACACTGCTTGTATGTTGTGCGAGTGGCACATCTTGCGGTTCCTGCAACCAAATATAAAATAATTACACAAAGCAAAGGTAACCAACTAAAACAACTCCTACAACAAATTAAGATTCAAGTTCAACAATCCAAATAATTCACAAAGGACATAAGTCTAAAAAAATATAGCAATTATATGGATGTGTAGGAAAATAAAGGTTTACATGCTAAGGACTAATTAAGGTCAGCATTAAAATGCTTCTATAAGGCATACATGAAATGTATTGATTCAGGTATGCATTGCTATACAATTTATGGCCTCGGCCATGCTGATACATGCAATGCCTTGGTGCTAAAGGCGTGCAGACTCCTCCACATAGCCGCAAAACATGTTCAACAATAGCAATCCGAGCCCTCAAAGGTCCCGTAAGTGGATCGGAAATGAAAAGGTTTAATAGGGTGGTGGTCCGTCGGCAATCCGCTCTCTGAATCAGACACAAGCCCATCCCAACAACGTAAGTTATCTGAACGAACGAAAAATATCAGATTTTGTTTGGAAAATGATCCGAACTAACACAAATGATCCGATTTGCTTTCGTTCATCGAAAGCGCATATGCTCATTTTCCCGAACGTTCGTACGAATGAAAAATGAACGAAAAAAAACAAAAAAATGACAAACACCCACTAAAACTTTCACAGACAGCTACGGAAGTGCAGACGAATGTGCCTCTGAATCAAGCCAAATGAGTACATTCAAGCATTAAAATAACAACTGGACCTACAATTTAAGTCAACATACTCCCCATTAGGCAAAGGTAGATAAGGGCAAAAAACTAAAAAAGGCAAAGCAAATACATTGGAATAGTAAAGAAAGCAAATTAAGATATAGAGATTCAGAAAAAAATGCAGAATATCGGCAACAAAGAAGTATATCTTGTTGAAATGTATCTTTTGTCAATGTGGCCTTCAGAGCTGTTTAATTTTCTATGGCCTTTATACTTTATGGCAGTCACTCTTGAAGTGGGGGCTCACTATCTGAGGTTTAGTTTCTCTTTAAATTGAGTTTTCAAGCTGTCTCCCTTTGATTAGTGCACGCTATTTGCCATTGCTGTGGCCCTGATCAAACTGTAGCTGCATAGGTCAAACCTCCCTTGGACATTGACTAACTCCCTCTGTTTCACTTTAGCTAGCAATCTGACCTGTTTGTAGTGTTTTCCTTTGTTACCATGCTTCCCAGATGGATTACATACCTCGTGTGTATTTTGACAATTCATGCCCTGTTGATTACCACTTCTATGCTGATGACCTCAAATATACCTCTCAGGCCCAGATCTCTCTTCTCTGCTATTTCGTGGTCCAGACTTCCTAACAGCCATCTCCTCATTCATGTAATCTTGCTCTCTCAAACTGAACATGGACAAAACAGAGCTTTTCATTTTCCCATCATCCTTATACCACAAGCCTAATCACTTTTTAAGGCACCACAATAATCCTATTTATCATGAGTACCTCAGTATGGAGGATGTGCTGATGTAACCAGGTGGGCGTCACCTTTGAGTGCAACCGGCCAGTGTGGGACCATACGTCCAAACCGTTGACTGTGGCAACTGCCATTATCACGCCAATAGATGGCACATTTAAAGCCCAAGGAGGATACCCCCAAGGAGGACCCCCCCCCCTGTGGTTTTAGCTCCACCTGTGAAGTATGCCTAAGAAAATTACGTTTTTACTTGCATTTAGAGTTGTATCTCTCTCTCTTTTAAGAAAATAGTATTTTAAAAGGGTTGTGCAAAAATGGAAGTGGAAATGTACTGCTCTTTATCACTTTTTTGTTCCTTTTGGGAAAATCTATACTACTACTAATTGGAGTAGAGCTTTGATTGATGGAGTTTCTAGTGCATATATATATAAGCCAATTTTGGGGAGTCAAGCAGAGCATGTTGAGAAACTGGGGATATTGGATTTATAGGACATTTATTTCTTTCCGTGCTAGTAAGCATACAAGTGAGGTGGAGGGCACCAATTCCTAATCCTATTAAATTGCTATGATACAATGACTCATTGTATGACTCATCCAGGTGGTGTCTAGGCAATTGGCTTTGAGCATTTTTACCCAATTTTCATCCCATTAATTCGCCACATACTTTCTTAATAAATAATATTTCATATAAAAAACACACCTCCATATTTTCATGTGCATACTGAATTGTGAGACCATGATGTTGATGAGATTCCGTACCTTTCCTAAAAAGGGTGATTTTCTTGTATACCAGTAGGTGGCACCAACTGAATGTGTTAATAAATCTGCTGTAAACAATGTGGAAAGTGAAAAATTGCATAGATACAAAAAAAGGAAATCTTGAATGTGTTTTATTTTCACATCTTAAATTAATAGTTGCTGCAATTCGAATAAGTGTTTTGGGAGAAATAGACAACCCAGATATTTTGAGATCAGATTAGTTACAGACTAGAGCAGGGGTTCTCAACCTTTTTCCACGAAGTACCACCTACCACTTTTCAAATGGTCTTAAGAACCACCCAATACATATTATTTTTTAAAAGTATAAATACTCAGAATAATCCTCTCACAATACTTTTAAGCCTATTAAGTGTATCACTACACCTAAACACCTTTTCTATCACTGCCAGTATTACTGTTTATCCATAGACAGACCAGAAATGACAGGAAACACCACAGCAATACAAGGTATATCAAACTAAGACAGTGAAATAGGCTTCCCCATTGGAACTTTTAATAGGGACCTGTAGCCTACCTTTGCACCTCTACATCTAAACATCTATTTTACCTCTGCCAGTTTCCAATTAGTTTGTAGGTTTTTGTCGGAACAATCATATCGTCACAAAATTTTATGTACAAGGACACACAGTCAGTCCAGTCATCTAGGTTGTTAGCCTGTTCAAACTCGTCCCAGACTGTACACTCAAAGCAGGATCACAGGACCTTTGTAGCCTCCTCTGTCCTTTTTGTAGATGGACAGCTTGTAGATGGGGACCAGCTGGACCACACAGTGATCTGGCCCAAAGGCTGCCTTGGGAACAGGTTTGTAGGCACCCCATATTTCTATATAGCAGTGATCAAGAGTACTCCCTTCCCTTGTTACACAGCTGACATTCTGTCTAAACTTAGAAAGTTCCTGGCTAAGATTTGCTTTGTTGAAGTCTCCGATGATAACTAACATAGCTTCTGGGAACTTCCTTTCCCACGTGCATTGAACAGCCCTTGCCCAACATCTTGGTATCTGAGCACCAATTGTTATTGATGTAGAGACAGACTTCCCCCGCCTTTAGTCTTTCCAGTGATGTTGTAATCTCTATCCACCCTAAAGAGAGAGAGAAGCTTGGAAGATCCAGCACGCAGTCCGGGATGGACTCCTTTAGCCAAGTCTCCTTAAAACAGAGAACAGCAGATCTTGAAAAGTCAGTCTTGAAAAACGCCTGCGGCAGACCAGTTGCAGTTCCTCAATTTTATTAAGTAAGGAGCATAGATTAGCCAGATGTATACAAGGGAGCGATGAGAGAAAACCTCTTCTTTCTCACCCGAACACCTGCTCTCTTGCCTCTCTTATGTTAGTGCCTGGATCTCCTGAGTGCCTTAGACTGCATGGATTTCCTTGTCATGGATCTCCTTGATGCCAGATGTTCAATGTGTTCTGTTACTATATTTTCACAGGTGTGCCATACTCTAATCATCAGCATAAAGCTCTGATTAGAGTATGTGCATGCACCATGGGAACGACATAAAGGTGAGTTGAGTGGGCGATCTTGGGGGTTTCATAAAGCAGGGCCAGGATACTACAGGGACAAGGACCAATTACCAGGACAGTGAAATTCCTGGAGATTGGTCCACTTTAGGCTCAGATGTATGGCCATTTATTGTAAAACCTGGCAGCATTGTTTCTAAACTGGAGGGGTAGAAACAGGTTTCGAGCTGCACCACAGGTTCAATTGGGTTCTAAAGAGAAATAGCAGGTATGTTATGGGTCAGGGTTGTCTATCAACAGCAGTGGGCCAATTTGCAGGAAATGAATCACCATTCATATTTCACTAGACAGCAAATATTCTGATTTATTTGACTAAAAGGGTATCAGTTACTTGAAATGAAGAACAAAACAGTGTTGTCTGGATAGGGCTAATGATGGATGTAGAACTAGGCAGCATGCTGAATACATGAAATGCCACAGAATTAGACTTTCTGCTCTTCCCTTAACATTACCCAGCTGCATGCTAGTCAATAATCGTCACCCTGTCCTAAGTCGCATGCATTAATAACGACAATAACTTCTTACATTCACTGCCAAGTTTCACTTGCTCTTTTCAGAACCAATGTTGTGCGTCTAACTGCAATTTATGTACAGCATTTCCTTTAATTGATTTTAAATGTATGTATTATTTTGGCAGGAGTATTTTCTCAGTTATTAGGTTGCAATAGATGTATTTAGAAAAAAAAACAATTCTGTCCTTACACACATATGTACAGGGGATGTTCATTAAAGTGGACCAACACCCATGGCTGATCGGCCCGGGAATCTATAAGATTCCCGAGCCGATCAGCTCCCTCCCCGCGGGGCATCCGAAATCGGGATGCCCCGCTGTGTGAAACCCCCCCGGACGCCCACAAACCTTACCTTCTCCCGTTCCAATGGCGCATGTGCGGGCCGCTGCCGCGCGTCCCTCTAGCAGGGCGCGCGCCCGCGCTGGCCGTTTGTGAATGGCCGGCGCGGGCGCGCTCCCTGTAAGAGGGACGCGCGAGAGGCGGCGGCGGCGGCGGCCTCAGCTTGTCCGTCGCTTGTCCGTCTGCGGTGAGGTAAGTTTTTTTGGGGCTTTCTGGGGGGTTTCGGGGTGCCCCGCAGAAGTGGACCAACACCCAGGATAGTGAAAATCCTGGGTGTTGGTCCACTTTAAGTTATCCACCGGAATAATAACATTTTCTGAGAAAATTTAACTTTCCCTTTTTAGATGTATTCCCCCTTGCATCAGAATACCTCGCCTTTAGTAACTGGATGCCCTCCAGTTACTTGGTGCTGCAGAAATCCTGTTACTGCCTCTTTGTTTGCATCATCAGCAGGATTTCTTCAAGTTACTTAAAGCGGAACATGGAACAAAACCCATTGGCATGCTCCGCTGTGTGAAACCCCCAGACCTCCCATACAAACTCACCTTTGCCTGGTCCTATGGCACATGCGAAGGCTCTCATCCAATCAGAGCAGTTTGCCATCCATGGGTGTCATGCCCAGGTGAACTAAGTTGCTGGGCATTCTGGGAGGCCTGGGGATTTTTCTTTGCGGGAGTCTGGACACAGGTAGTGGACCAGATAGCAGAATACCTTGCTAGGAACTCGAAGGATGGAAGACAAACCACAGACTGGCGCAAATCCTGTGGTGATTGCAGATTTGGAGAGGGGAAACACAGGTCAGACGTACAGAAGACCAAGAACGGATGGTCTGGGCCTCAGAGCAAACAATAGTGGAGTGGGTCCTAGGCAATGGAGCACAGTTGAAGGCTGTGGGCCCCAGTTCAGACGAAGCACAGACATTGAGGGCAGTTGGCCGTGGTGCACACACAGCACAGACGATGGAGGGTCACAGACCCAGCACAGACAATGCTGGAACATGGAGCAGACACAGCATGGACAATGCCAGGCTTTGGGCCAGATGCAGACAATGAAGGGCCGGGGCCCGAAAGCACAGACAATGGCCGGAACAATGAAGTGTTGTGGGCAAGACAAGAAAGCCCCAATACAGGATTCAGGAAGGACCGTAGGCCCAGCAAAGACAGGGGGGGTGTAATTCCCAATACAAGATTCAAGAAGGTCCGTGGGTCCAGCCAGGTCAAGTGGACAGTGTAGCCAGGCAGTAGGAAAACCGAGCAGGATGCTCGGCTGCATAGCTTAAGGCATCACCAGTAGGAAGAGGAAGGTTGTGATGTACCTGTATCGATCCCTTGTGAGGTCACAGGTAGAATACTGTGTGCAGTTCTGGAGACCTTACCTTATGTCTTTATTTTACAATAGTAGATGCTTGGAACAAACTTCCAGCAGAGGTAGTTAAAAATCAACAGTAAGTGAATTTAAAAATGCCTGGGATAAGCACACATCTATCCAAAGATAAAGAGAACATACACATAAGGGCAGACTAGATGGACCGTATGGCCTCCTTCCGTCAACCTTCTATGTTTTATTGAGCAATCTGGGGGGGGGGGGGGGGGTTACACAGTGGGGCTTCCCAAACTGGAACAAAAACCAAAATCGGTGCTATTCTGCATTGGGAGCCAGGTCTAGACTTCAGGGTGAATTGTTAATGGTTGTGATTTGCAAGGCTTACAAGCTGGCACATTTTTGTGAAGCTGGCTCTTGTTTGGTCTCAGGATCATGGTGGTGGACCCATGTTTCATCACCCATAATAATTCCGAATGCAATTCTCCTGGATATTCTCTGTTTTTTGCCTCAACATTTGTGGCACCCATCATGAACTGACCGTAAACTGACCATTGAATGATACTGGAAATCACGCCAACTGAAATGCCTAATTTATTAGCTAAAATGCTAATTTTTGAGCCAACAATCTTCTAAAAGCATGGTCTCCACTTTACAGAGCATTTCCTTTGAAGATGTTTCAACAGATTACCCTAAATGAGGGTCATTGCTTCCCTAACCAATTCAAACTGCCTGGCCTGTAAATTTATTGGATGATCAATCACCATATACAGCAATTATCTTTTCATCAATTTCTTAAGGCTTTTCTTCCTTTGTAAGGAATTTAATCACAGAATGAAGCTTCAAATCCCTCACTTTCTTTCTTCCCCTGGCCTGGGACACTCTGTACTCACCTCTGCTGGAAGTGCTCAGGTCTCTCTATCTACCTACCCATCCACCTGCCTACCTACCATCTTGCCCACTAAACTAGCTGCCTACCTGCCTACTGATCCAGCTCCCAGCATGTCCACCTACCTGCCCACTCACCAACCTATTGATCTATGAGTGCACACATTCGTGGTCTTGGATGCATGCCCGTGGGTGGCTGGTAGTGCGCGCATGCGCACCCGTTAATGCACACATGCTCATCCGGGAGTGCGTGCATGCATGTCTGGGAGTGTGCACATGCACAGTGAACCGATCCCAATGGAAAATAGAGTGTTTCAACATTACATAATAAGTTGAACAATAGTAAATCCTTACAGCCAACATATATGCACAGGTTTATTTCTGTGCATATCTTAGTTAGTCTTCACTATTGTTGTATACAGGTAAATATTTTAGGATCTGCAAGAATTGTTGGTGCTTTGTTGCATGCCGGTAACTCCTATTAATAATAATTAACATTACTAGACATACAAAAGAAAATGCTGTATATAGAAAGAACATTAGGGAAAAAGAGAAAGAGAAAAATAAATTAAGGGACTAACAGAAAAATTGAGGATGGGGGATAGAATTGGAAGGGTTGGGGGGATGGGCTTCACACTCAGATCGCATGACTCAGGCTATGAACTTCCATTGCCCTGTAATAAACAATGTATTCTGTTTCCAGGAGTTCGTTGTTATTACTTTAGCAGCCGGGATGATTTGGGTTACCATTCTTGGTGTATATTTTGTTTTGATCATAGGACAATAACCCCTCCCACGCATTAGATTTAACTTGGTGTAAACTCCTTTTTTTTTTTTAACTGTTAACCTGCATAACTAAGTTAAGATGGTGATGCCCAGCAGAGGGTGTGTCCCTTGGGCAATCTTCTGATTTTTGCCAATAAAGATAACATGAAACTACTTCGTGAACCCCCAAGTTGTGAGTAAAGCTTTGAACAATACAGGCATAAAAAACGTAGGTGTCTAGTACTGATGATATTTTGTAAGGCCTGTACATTCATGTTTTATGTAATAAAACAGGCAGTGTTATAGATACAGTAGTATTTTTACAGTGCACAACCCTATGTCATGAAACATTGATGCTAATATTATATACTGTCTATTATATACCCTCCAGCAAGAAATGTTGGCTAAAGTCTATGTTTGCTACATTAGTGACTGATAGTGATGACACAAGATGCTACTTTAATATTCTTTTTATATCAGACAGACAGATGGCGGACCCAGATTATACTCCCTTCTAATCACTTAGGAAGTCTACGGACGCTTGCTTGGAGAATTAGTCACCCAGTGCCCAGTAACAATGCTATGATGGAAGCTTAAAATCCTTTAACCCTGTTCAAAATAGAGTCTGTTCGCTGTGTCAGACACACCATTTATGTTACCTTAACATGGGAAATGCCTGACCAAATGTTTATCTATAGATAGATCTATAGATCAACTAAAATTACTTAAAGTTACTTATAGCATAATTATTAGATAACTGCTATCTCTGAGAGCACAACAAGCAAAATTGCTGTACTTATTACAACATCAGGCTAAAAAGCAACTACCCCTGTAGTAACCACTGTCTAACCAATGCTCTGTGCCAGCTAAAGATGGTAGGGGTGCCCACCAGGGTGTTGGGTATTGGGTTTAACATGCAGAGGGTAGTGTTTTAAACTACCCTAAGTGTTTTTAAACCAGTGTTTTTATAGTGGACCAAAAGTCTAAATAGCACTTTGTGCTTTTTAGCCTGATGTCATAAACCACTGAAGACTGTGCTTCAGACAAGCTTGTTTGATCCCTCAAGTGCATCCAATATCCTGTAGACTTCCTGCTTGTCAGTACTTTCTTAACCCCCTAAGTGATTGCCCCATCTTCAGCACGTTCACAGAATGGGCTTGATTTATTAAAGGTCAAATTCAAATTTTGTTGTGTTTTTTTTTTTTTTTGAGAAAAAGGGGCAATTCAACTTTGAAAGCGTTTTTTTCTGGTTTTTGCAAGAAAAAGCAATCGAAAATAAATTGATCAGGTGCCATGGATTGGCTCCACATATGAGTTAAATTCAAGTGTTTTGCACAATTTTTTTATAGCAGCTTTTAGGAGAAGGAAAGTCTGTCCCCTGTGCCTGGAGTCCTTTTGTCCCCAGTGCCTGGAAAAAGCCCATAGTACACTTTAGGGAGGCCTATGAACATGAAATTGTGTAAAATTATATTTAAGATAGGCCACCACAAATATTAGCAAAAACATTTATATGAAATAAAAAGCAATTCTGTGAGTACTCACCTGTAGAATTGTTTTTGTTCTTGCATGGCACGGCCTGCTTCGGTATTCATAACAGTTGGGTTATCCTTCCACAAGGTGGCGCAGTGGTACTGCAGAAAGCTGTGGCATGTCCCGTCCCCCTATAAAAACGGGATTAACCATAGAGTTCCCAGCGTAGACAAGCTGTGAGACAAGAAGCCAGGAGAGAATAAAGGTAAAAATTGTAAAAAAGGTAAAAAACCCCAATTAACTTGGAACAATCACCATAAAGAGGCAACAAAGAATAACAATAACAAGGGTGGGGCGAAGCAGGCCGTGCCATGCAAGAACAAAAACAATTCTACAGGTGAGTACTCACAGAATTGCTTTTTTCTTTATTGCATGGCACGGCCTGCTTTGGTATTCATAACAGTTGGGACATCCAAAAGTAGGGTGGGATCCCTAATGAGTAACAGCCGGCAGTTCAAGTCACTACCGCCTGAAGCCCCTTGCGGCCAAAAGCAGCATCCGCTGAGGCCTTAACATCAACCTTGTAAAACTTTTCGGCCTTGCAAAATTGTTCAACAGAAGCTTGGTGCTGAAAAACCCAAGATGCACCAATAGCACGAGTGGAATGAGCAATAATTCTAAAGGGAGGTTCCTTCCCCTTAGCAGAATAGGCTTGAACCACCGCCTGACGGATCCACTTGCTGAGAACAAAAAGGGCATAAGATTTCCTGAAAGGCTCAGTAGCGACCAAATAAAACTTCAGAGCCCTGACCACATCCAGAGAATGCAGTGTCCGCTCCTTGTAATTAGCAGGAATAGGACACAAAGAAGGCGAGACAATGTCCTGATTGAGATGAAAGGCAGATACGACCTTAGGCAAGAAATCCGGCTTAAGCCGAAACACCACCTTATCCTGATGCCTCTCAAAGTATGGAGGTTTGATGGAAAGTGCCGCCAACTCAGAAACTCACCTTACAGAAGTGATAGCCACCAAAAAGGCTACCTTAAGAGTTAGAATAGGCAAAGCAGCCCCACGGATAGGCTCAAAGGGAGGACCCTGCAGAGCAGACAACACCAGATTCAAGTCCCAGACTAGTAGCATAGGTTTACGAGGTAGACGCACATGAGTAACACCCTGGAAAAAAGTTTTAACCAACCGGTGGATGGCAAAGGATCTTTGGAAAAAAATTGCCAGAGCTGAAAACATGGTCTTTGAGGGAACTTAGTTGAAGGCCAGAATCCAAACCATGTTGTAAAAATTCCAGAATCCTGGGAATGGAAAAAAACAGACAGGGAAGAGGCTTGGACTCACACCAGGCAATTTAAGCATGCCAGACCCTGTAATAGATAAAGGACGAGGACTTCTTCCTAGCCCTAATCATGGTATCCACAACAGAGGCAGGCAACCCCTTCTCTGTCAAGATGTAGGTTTCAGCAGCCAAGCCGTTAAGGCCAGCGTTTGTAAATTGGGATGGCGTAGCTGTCCCTGAGTGAGAAGATCTGGATCCTGGGGCAAGACATACTGGTCTACTACCAACTGCGCGACATCTGCGAACCACACCCTTCTTGGCCAACAGGAGGCCACCAGGATGGCTGACACCCCCTCCTGGGCTATCTTGCGCATGACCCTGCCCAGTAGAGGGAATGGAGGGAACACATAGAGAAGCTGAAACTCCGTCCAAGGCATTGCCAGCGCATCTGTGGTGAAGGCCAGAGGATCCTGTGACAGGGAGACAAACCTGGGAAGTTTCTGATTGTGACGGGACGCAAACAGGTCCACATCCGGCTGACCCCAGCGGTGACACACGGAGAGAAACACCTGGTAGTTGAGGGACCATTCCCCCAGACGAGACATCCCCCTGCTCAGGGAGTCTGCCACCCGGTTCTCCACCCCCGGGATGTAGACCACTGAGATGCAGGGAACATGCTGTTCCGCCCAAGACAGAATCAGGGACACTTCCTTGAAGGCTCGCTTGCTCTGAGTCCCTCCCTGATGAATGATGTAGGAACCGCCGTCTGGTTGTCTGAGGGAATCTGAACGGGATACCTGATAGCCCTCAGTTCCAGGACGTTGATGGAAGCATGGGCCTCTTGTGGGCCTCACCGACCCTGGAACCTCAGGGACTTCCAGAAGCCTCCCCAACCGGTCAGACTGGCATCTGTGGTGACCATTTCCCAGCACGGGGGCAGGAAGGTCCTGCCCCCAGAAGGTTCCTTGAGTCCAGCCACCACGAGAGGGGCTGCCTGGCCAGACGAGACAGAGCAAATTCCTGATCCAGGGATACAGGGTCTCGATCCCAAACTGACAATATGTGCAACTGAAGAGGTCACCATCAGGCCCACCAACTGCAACCCCTGACGGATGGAGGGATGAGGACACGATAGCAGAGCCCGAGCCTGCATCTGAAGACCCTCCACCTTCTGCTGAGAAGGAACACCTTGACCTGAGAGGTATCCAGAGTCATGCCCAGAAAGGACCTCACCAAGGACGGGGACAGAGAAGACTTAGGATAATTGATCACCCAGCCGAAGGACTCTAGAGTGGAGGACACCATCTGAGTGTCCTGCTCAGCCTGAGGAAAGGACCGAACCTGTAAGAAACTTACCTGGGGCCCGTTCCCGCCGCCGCCGATGCCGAGGAGGCGGTGGAGGTTGAAGCCCAGGCAGAGGAAGAGGAGGCGGCTGGGGTCCCCGGCGTCCCGGGCAGTTTGGACGGTTCCTCCGCCTCTTCGGCTGGCGCGGCACCTTCCCCTTTCCTCTCGGGGGGCGCGCCCGGCCTGGTGTCACAGGCTCGTGCGCGTGCGAGCACATTCTTCTTATTGGAGTTAGGCTCCAATCAGGGTCCTGGGTTCCCGCAATTATGAACCCAGGGACTGGACTGCCTGACTGGTCAGGGCGGTCCAGTCCCTGGGGCTTGTCCTATTAGCACTGTGATCCTAGTTGCACCAATCACTTGTTAAAGTACACCAATCATTACACTCCCCCCTTCCCATTGGCCAGCTCCCCTTTAAATATGGCCTTGACCTGACTACCAGTGCCCGTTATAGCCATTATTAGCTTGGGTGTGCTGTTGGAATTGCGTTTAGTGTGTTTGATCCGGCTTCGTCTTTGACCACTCCTGTCCGCTGCCTGCACCGACCTTCCGCTTGTCTGACCTTGCTTCTGCTTACCCCTTGGATACCGCGCCCTGGGACCACCCGGCTTTGACCCCTGCTTGTCTCGACTATTCTCTGCCTTACCCCTTGGATACCGCGCTTCTGTGACCACCCGGCTTTGACCCCTGCCTGTTTTGACCATTCTCTGCCTAACTCCTTGGATTGATGTTTCGGACCCTGTTCGCTTGAACTCCTGATTTGGGATACCCCGCAGTTCACCCGTCTTTACCATAAGCCAGCAATTTTTGCGCCAGTAAGTCCTGGGGGCAACCGAGTCTGGAGAGGCATTACCCGTGTCTCCAGTGAGCGGGGGCTTGACTATAGGCACAAGAGGTGGTGGAGATTGGGGACTGTTGGCTTATGCAAGAAGGGTGTCCGGCGATCCCTGAGAGTACCTTAGAAATCTCTGATGACCTGGGAAGATAGGCACATGAAGATAAGCATCCTTGATGTCCACAGTGGTCATGAAGTCGCCCGGGTGAAGGGAACTGACAGCAGAGCGTAGCGTCTCCATACGAAAATGCTTGAATCTGACAAACTTGTTGAGGCTCTTCAGGTCCAGAATGGGCCTCAGAGAGCCGTCCTTTTTGAGGACCGTGAAAAGATTTGAATAGTACCCTTGACCCCGTTCTTGATAGGGCACCTGACTCTAACAGGCATTGAACCATTGAGCAGACAGGGGGGACAGCGCCATCACTGTATCGCTCTGTGTGTCAACTCAAAAACGACAGCAGAGATGAACACATTAATTGATGGAGAATAGAACAAGAATAAAGTATAATAATCACAAAGGGAACCAACGGACACCATAAAAAACCTTGAGGCATGCCCAAACTAGAGATAACCGATGGCGTGTACAATTCAATCTCCCTAATCCTTTCCATACAAAAAGGGGGGGGGGGGGTAAGAATCTAAAAAAGATAGGGATCTC
This sequence comes from Gastrophryne carolinensis, assembly GCA_027917425.1. Lineage (NCBI taxonomy): Eukaryota > Metazoa > Chordata > Amphibia > Anura > Microhylidae > Gastrophryne > Gastrophryne carolinensis. Next base: position 287,878,810 of record CM051237.1, on the reverse strand, counting down.
CATTAGGTGAGAGCTGTTTCAAAAATAAATACATGATTAAAAGACCTATTACAAACAGCACTATGCAAAGAATAAAACAATAATAAAATATACAAACAATTGATATATAATAATCATCCTAAAACAGATCAAACAATCATTAGTAATGGACCCCAACTATGCTAAAAAGTGTTAAAAGAGAATATAAAATATATTATATACATTTTATTAATGATATTTAGTTTAAAGAGATGTCAAGGAAGCAATTGAGGTCAAACTCAACATTAAGGACCGTCAGGTGTGATATATCTAGGTCATAAATCCATCGACTTTCCCTCTGAGATAGTTCTCTAGTCATGTTAGCACCTCGCCAGTTGCGCTTTATCCTATCTACACCCTGGGCATGCAATCGTTTAAAATGAGCTGATAAGTCGTGCGCCTCATATCCCCATCTAATATTATACACATGTTCCCGAATACGTATCCTCAATTCACGGGTGGTCCTCCCTATATAGACTAAATTACAAGGACACCAGATTGCATAGACCACAAACTTTGAGCAGCAAGTAATGGATTTTGTGATCTTAAAGGACCTACCAGAAGGTATGTCCTCAAACATTTTTTTGGGCCTCTCAATTCTCAAGTCCGTCTTACAGCCACAACAGACACCATATCTGAAGAAACCGATTGGTGAATTGGTAACCAAGGATAACGGCTATGGTTCGGTGCCCTTCTAAAGATACATGCTGGTTTCTCTGGCAAGGCAGGGGCCAGGATCATCCTTCAAGTTATGCCAGTGTTTGTTCAAAATGCCTTTAACCTTTTGATACAGCTGATTAAAGCCTGTTATAAAGGCAAACTGGCTTCTGTTGTTATTCTTTTTAGGATCTCCTCGTGGTTTTAGAAGAGTGGTGCTTTCCAATCCTCTAACTGATCTATTTTTTTGATCAATAGTCTCAGCATCATATCCCTTCTCTAGAAACCTTTTAGATAAATCCATGGCCTGCCTATCATAATTCATAATGTTACTACAATTGCATCTCAGGCGCATAAACTGCCCCCTAGGAATAGCTCGTAACCAACTAGAGTGGTGACAGCTATCCCGTGGGACATAGCCACTCCTATCGGTGGACTTAAAAAATGTAAGTGTAGACAACATGGAGCCTTCACGTCTGATCTTTAATTCTAGGAAATTCACCTTAATGGGATCAATCTCTGCAGAGAACTCCAAGTTCTACCGGGTTCTACCAGTTTGTTCGCTCATCTCTATTTCTTTTTACATATAGAAACACAGAGCTGTTGTCAATAATAAAAGACATGAAATTGGAACTTCTCCCCGGTGTCCAGTTAACAGCACTCTGTGAAATCCACCACCGATTATGCTAAAACTCTTACCAAGAGGTTATCATATAGGAGCACAGTCAAAAAGAAGAAGGAACACAAATAGTGCAAAACCTTCAAAAACTTCCAAACGCATTTAATAGGTAAAGTATTGCACTCACACAGAAAGACAGAACATCAAGCAAGGAAATATACACAAGGTGTTGCCAGCAGCAGCTCTCACTGCCTGGGGTCCCGATCCTCCCGTGTGCCTCATAAACAGAAAGACTCCTAGTTGATAGAAGCAATGCATATAGCCAAGTCCCTCCAACGCCTTTCGTCCCCATGGGGACTTTAACCAGGTTACTTGGCGAAGCCGGTATTTAAACCGGAAGCTGAAGCTCATACACACAATACATGTACAGCCGCTTCCGGTCGGCATATATTAAGTCTGTGAGTAATCAGAGGACAGAGGCAAAAGCTGTCACTCTTCTAAGTCTGCCTCTAGAAGGCACCCAATCACATTTTTTCTCCAAATCCTTAATACTTCTAGATATGGAAAATGGATATCTTCTATGCTTAATTTGAATTCTTTTAAAGTCCTTCATTACAGACCTTTTGAACACATCCAGTTGAGAGTTAGCAGAGATAAAAGGGTTGAACAAGGAACTATTTTTAGGTCCCGTATGTTTAACTAAGCCCACATTTAGGCCCAAGATCGGGTCCAAACCTACAGTCTGGGAGGGCTCTGCAGGTGCTTCTGATATAAATAAACCATCTGCCTTACTAAGAAAAAACTTTTTTATAGTCAGCTTCCTTATATATTTCAGAAGATCAATATGCACAGCAAATTTATCAACATTAGTTGGTGGGGCATATTTCAAATCATGGTCAAGAATCCTCAATTAATTATCCATTAGTTGAATAGAACTCAAATTAAAAATACCTTGGCCTAATACTGTCTCTGCCTTCTTGTGTTTGGCCCCACCTCTTCTACCTTCTCGTCCCATCCTTTTCTTTTTAGAGCCATTCTCCCTTTGGGTTGGGGTCCTGTTGGTTTACCTCTCTGGGGGTATCTCCTCTTTGAAGTTCGGGGATCTCCAGGGGTCCCTGGATAACATGTGTATAATATCAGATGGGGATATGAGGCGCACAACTTATCAGATAATTTTAAACGATTGCATGCCTCAGGCCCCAAATATATGTCTTTCCAGGGTGTATATAGGATAGAGAGCAACTGGCGAGGTGCTAACATGACTAGAGAACTATCCCAGAGGGAAAGTCGATGGATTTATGACCTAGATACATTACACCTGGCAGGCCTTAATGTTGAGTTTGACCTCAATTGCTTCCTTGACACCTCTTGAAACTAAATATCATTAACATAATTTATATAATATATTTTATATTCTTTTTTAACACTTTTTAGTATAGTTGCGGTCCATTACTGATAATTGTTTGATCTGTTTTAGAACGATTATTATAATCAATTTTATTATTGTTTTTATTCTTTGCATGGTGCTGTTTGTAATAGGTCTTTTAATCGTGTATTTATTTGTGAAACAGCTCTCACCTAATGGAGATCCTTATCTTTTTTAGATTTTTATCCCCCACCCCCTTTTTGTACGGAAAGGGTTTAGGGAGATTGAATTGTACACACCATCGGTAATCATCATTGGTTTGGGCATGCCTCAAGGTTTTTTATGGTGTCCGTTGGTTCCCTTTGCAATTATTATACTTTATTCTAGGTCTATTCTCCATCCATTAATGCGTTCATCTCTGCTGTCGTTTTCGAGTTGACACACAGAGCGATGCAGTGATGGCACTGTCCCGCCCACTCTGCTCTCTCCGCTCTCTGAGCGGCTGGCTAGACTTGAAGGAACGATGGTGCTTACTCGCCCCTTCCCGCTTACTCTCTGTATGTCAGTGGTAGGCTGCGGGCTTGAATGTGTAGCGGTGACATGGGGATTCTCTCCCCGCTCACTCTCCTATAGTCGGCAGCTAGCGGCGAGGAGAATGTCTGATCTTGAAGCGAGAGTGAGACGGCGCTGTTCCGTCCCCCCTGCCACTGTGGAGCATGATTGGGTGCCTACTAGAGGTGGGCTTAGAAGTGTGACAGCTTTTGCCTCTGTCCTCCAATCACTCGCAGACTTAATATATGTGGACCGGAAGTGGCTGTACATGTATTGCGTGTATGAGCTTCAGCCTCCGGTTTAAATATCGGCTTCGCATTAAGCCAAGTATTCTGGTTAAAGTCCCCATGGGGACGAAACACGTTGGAGGGACTTGGCTATCTGCATTGCTTCTATCAGCTAGGAGTCTTTCTGTTTATGAGGCACACGGTTGATACAGGAGGATCAGGACCCCAGGCGGTGAGAGCTGCTGCTGCCAACACCTTGTGTATATTTCCTTGCTTGATGATCTGTCTTTCTATGTGAGTGCAATACTTTACCTATTAAATGCGTTTGGAAGTTTTTGAAGGTTTTGCACTATTTGTGTTCCTTCTTCTCTCCACATGGCTTTATGCTAACTGAAATGCACTACTAACTTGGGGAACCTATGTGTATCTGATACCGATACTTGGAGATTACTAACATTTAAACACCCCTTTGAAATGTGTTTTTGACTGCGCTCTTATATGATAACCTCTTGGTAGGAGTTTTAGCATAATCGGTGGTGGATTTCACAGAGTGCTGTTAACTGGACACTGGAGAGAAGTTCCAATTTCATGTCTTTTATTATTGACAACAGCTCTGTGTTTCTATTTGGAAATTGACTGTTATTCCTTGAGAAGAAGGACTGAATTTTACACGTTGAGGTTGTCACCTATTTCTTTAGTGCCGCCCAGTATTATACTAACATTTTTGTCCACCTCTATTGCTTGGTCAACAAAATAGCTTATTAGGCTGTTGCAATTAATATGAGACTGGCACAAAGGAGGGCTAGGTGTCCAGAATAGAACCAACATTTTGCACCTTGCATAATGGTCCTCTGTCTCCTCTTCCTGCAGAAAAAAAGGTTCTGATTAGGCTTAAATCTCCCATGGACAGGGTTTCCACTGCATGTGAGTCCTGTTTGAAATGAATCACAATGGGGTCGATTTAGAGCCAGGGGAGAATTATCACTACTTTTTATTGGAGAGAAAATCGCCATACACATTCATTGTCTACTGGGTATAAATGTTCACTTGGCTCTGTATCAGCCTCAAGGTAGACAATGAAAGTGTATGGTGATTTTCTCTTCTAAAAAAGGAGCGAGAATTCTCTCCTGGCACTGAATCGACCCCAATGTAATCATTTTCTGTAAGTAAACAAAATGGGTCTTCATGCTAAACAGCAGATTTCAGGATGCTCTGTTTTTCTTCTGTAAAATTATCCAGATTGCTGTTAGGAATGACATGAGTTATGTTGTAGTGAGGTCTGTTGGTTGCTGTTTCCTCAGATAAGCCTAATACAGAGCTAATAGGTGCACAGATGTATGAATCACGCTAAGCGAGTAAACAAAGCATACTCTAAAATCCTTTCATTGCTGGCTACAAATAGCACTTGGCTCCAGTGCTTCTCTACTGTCATGCTAACCCTACCAGCCAATCGGGGATTTAATGTCAATGCTTGTCTCAGGATGTATCCAGAAAATCTTCAGCAATACCTGATGCCTAATAATGATTTCCCCCATAATATTCACAACAAAATATCTATTCAAGAATGTGTGCTGTAAAAATGAAAATATTCATGTGTGCCAACTTATATATGTGATTATGTCAGTCCTAGTAACAAAGTCATGCATATGTTGATATTATCAGGATAAAACATAAATAGTTTAAGGGCATCTGTAGACAAAAACTTTAAAGCTGAACAAAACTCTAAAAGACTCCAAGGGTCGGTGGCTCCCACTGCAATATAAACATCAGCAGCCACATCCCCTGCATCTCTGGTCTGAGGCGCGGTCCCACATCCAGCTATTTAGATAGGCTAGACGCAGGAGCGAGGAAAACCAGGGATGTGACTGCCCCCAGTCCCTATGTGTCTTAGCCCCTTGCTAAGCATTAATGTGCATGGCATACTGCTCTAATTGTGCAATATATCTTTATTAAGTTTTAGATAGAGATGTATAAACTTACAGACAGAAAGAACAGCGCAAAAATAATACAGAACCTCAGCGCCTCGAGCGTACAAATAAGATGGCCAGTACAAGCATTGAAATAACAGGATTGTTGAAGGGTTTATGCTTATAGTAATAAAACTAGTTATCCAATTAGGTCTACAACCCCCTTCAATTGTATTCAAATGCCCAAGATGACAGCATCAAACGTTACAACAACCTCAATAACAGTAACCGACTCACCTCGAGCCTGCAAGGCCATCCCGTTTATTGGGCTCCCCGTTTTGTTAAAACAGGAGGACCCAAGGGGTACCTCCATCGTCAATGTCCGAAGAGACCGAAGAAAGGGGAGGACCCGACCTATTGGAGGCTCGAGAGTGACTGCCCGGTGCTAGGGAACCCTGCTCCTTGAACAACCGTCAACCCCTCCAACTGTGGTTCCACCGGTATTACTATGGACAGCTCCATCCATCCCTGGGTAAATCCAGGGAAGGCGGAGAAAAGAAGAGATAGAGAACACAAGAAGAATAGATGAAGAAGGAAGAAAGGAAGGAAAAGAGAGAAAAGAGAATGAACGCCTACATTACCCATCTCTCTCCAGTAAACTCTGGATCTCCGGGGAGCCCTTGGAGACCTCCCATATCGTCCATGTCCCGGAGTGTTTTTCGGCCCCGCCCTCAACTCCATCAAGAGCCAATTCCTCCATCCTTTTGATATTTTCCAACTCCCCATACCATTCCATCATGGTGGGTACCGTGTTGGAGCGCCAATGTCGGGGGATCACTGCCCTGGCCGCTGTAAGCATATGCCTCAGTAGGCCCCTCCCCCCCTCCGCCACTGAACCCGGAATCATCGACAAAAGGGCCACTTGAGGGGAGTTGGGGATACTCTCAAGGGTCGTATACTCAAACACCCTCAACACTCCCTCCCAAAAAGTATTTATAGCAGGGCATTCCCACCATACGTGGGTCAAGGTCCCATGGGCCCCGTTACATCTCCAGCAGTTACCTGTCTCCACTCCCCCGAACCTCACCAGGTCCGCAGGGCTCCTGTACCAATACTGCTCTAATTGGATAAGAGCCTGTGCATGCAGCATGGACCCGTGGATAGGAAAAATGGGATCCCCTGGGGCAAGAAATATGACCCGGGATAGTGAATATCTGTTCCACTTTAATCAGAATTCGGTACCAGATATTAATAATGTACTATTCCTGGCACCATCAGGTGCCAGTCTTTCTGTCGCAACAGTGCGAGTGTGCTATACACAGTACAGAGTATGCAATCCAGCAGTTAACTCGAAAATCCAGCAGTTAACAGCGGAACTCCAGTCAAAAAGTAACCTTGGGGCATTTTAAAGTGGACCAAAACCCATGGTTGACAGCCTGATTCCCTCCTCCAGTGCATCCAGATTGAGGATGCCCGCTGTGTGAAACTCCCCAGTAAACTAGCCTCCCCCGATCAAACGGCGGATGCGCGAGAAGCGGCCATCGCCTGCTATACCTTTAACAGGGCGTGTGTCCACGGCAGGCATAAGTGAATGGCTGGTGCAGGCACACACCCTGGTAGAGGGCATCAGGGATGCGGCTGCTAGTGTGCTTGGCTAAACTCAGTTGGAGCCCAGTCTTAGACAAATTGAGGTGTGGATCCGAGCATGCTGATTGGATAGTTGGGAATATAAACAGTTTGTTGGTTCAAGCATGTGAATGATTTTTCAGCTCACCTCTTCTGGCTGAACATGTGCCTGTGAGGTTACAATATATTCCGGCGGGAGAGACCAGAACACTTAAAGTTTGTAGATTGAAAATTGGTCCGTACCGGTTGTTGTTGAAGCTGGAGGAGCGCAAGATAGTGCACTGAATGCTGGAGGCACCCAGGTTGTGAAGATTCATAAACTAAAGCAAGCAGCATCTACACGGACTAGTGGAAGAAGCCAAGGTCCTGGTACCCTTGAATAGTGGGAAAGGCTGCACTGTGACTGTTCAGAGCTGGCAAGGGAGACCAGGCCTGGTGAAGAAGTGATTGTGTCATGTTACTGGAATACATCTGAAGGATCCGTGCTGGAATTGTAATGTTGTGTTGTTGGAAGTGACATTGACTTCTCTAATATCACGCTCCCGGAACCACAATTTACCACTTGGACAACTCCAGCTCTCTTGGTAAGGACCTCAACCCCAATCTCCGCAGCCAGCTTCACCTATAGGAGCCCCCGCTTGCCGAGACGCAGAACACGCCTGCTCGGGATCGGTTGCCCCCAGGACTTTATGGCTCAAAGGTTGAGGTCTTACGGTACAGAGTACTGGAGAGCCCGCGGCTGGAAGTGGAATCGGGTAGCCGGTATGTGAGCGTAAGGTGGGAGTCCAAGGACAGGCAAGGGTCGGCAACAGGAGTGAAGATCGAGGATGGTCAAAGGCGAGCAAGGGTCGGCAACAGGAGTGGAGATCGAGGATGGTCAAACAAGCGAGGGTCGGCAACAGGAATGGATATCAAGGATGGTCAAACAAGCGAGGGTCGGCAACAGGAATGGAGATCAAGGATGGTCAAACAAGCGAGGGTCGGCAACAGGAATGGAGATCAAGGATGGTCAAACAAGCGAGGGTCGGTAACAGGAATGGAGATCAAGGATGGTCAAACAAGCGAGGGTCGGCAACAGGAGTCAGGATCAATATCAGGGATTAACAATGGCTAGGGTCTAGGCGCTATCACAGGCAACAACCAACTGCGGGGAAAAGAGCTTTATAGGGACAGACATAGGAGGGAAGGTATTGTGATTGGTGCACACAGGATCCTAATAATGATTGGCCAGAACAAGGAGTGCACAACAGGAGGGGGGCGTAAGCCCCACTGAACCCAGGGCTCATTGGCCCTTCAACAATCCTATCCACTGATAGGATAGAGGGCGTGCTGCCCAGCTGGGCTCATAGGCCCTTTAACTGAAAAGGGGGCGTGCCCCTTTTATAATTTATTCACCTCCTCCGGCGGCCACGCTGAGTGCAGCGCCGCCGGAGGGCATAGAAGGAACGTGCTCGCGCACCCGGACACGCCGGCAGAAGGAGAAGGAGGGGGCGCGCCCGCAGCCACGCGAGCTGCCGCCCGGCGCGGCCGGCGCCTGGATGGCGGGGCGACGGGGACACCGCTGGAACGCGGCACAGGTAAGCTGATCGTGACATCTAAGTTGTTTAATCTCAAAGCACATATCTCTGTACTTTCACCCTTAAGTCAACTCAGGACCGAAATTGGCCTCACCCCCCTACTGATACCCTTAGGTGTGTGTGTAACATATATATCCAAAAATTGTGTGTGTATATATCTCTATATCAAAAAATCTGAGATACCAAGTCTGCTGGATAAAAAGATAACCGGAAAAAAAAAAGCATAGACCTAAAGTCTATTTTATGGTTGTTTCCTTACACCCCTCTCGCACCCTCAGCTAAGCCTAATTTGAGCATAGAGAATAAAACTATGCTTGACGTTTTCATTCTCATTTTACTGTTGGTACCATTCGGCTCAGCAGCCACAGAGCACGGACCCTAAGAGACTCCTTAGTCACCCAGTCACTGCAGCAGCAGAGGCCTTTTCCTTGCACAGGCTTGCACAGCGATGTGTGCCCAACCAGCTGGCGAACCCATACGGTTGCTGTTGGCGATGTGGACCAGCAGACTAACAAACAAAGCAAAAGAATGCAGTAGGTAAGCATCTGGGGCTTCCAGCTGCAGTATGTAAAGGCATCCCTCATCCCCTGCTGCCTAGCTGCCTGTCCCTTTTTGACTGGATGGTCACTTTAAATGAAAGAGTAAAAGAAACTAATTTGTTGCTTTGGGTAGGTGTATGTATGTAAATGTCTAAAAAAAAGCAGCTGACTTGGCTTTCATATCTGGCCATGGCTGAGCTGGAAAGGGCATGTCATGGTGCAGCTTTATAAATCTTTAGCATGCTCTTCTGTGGTCAGAGCTAGCTGCAGGACCACTGTAGCTTGCCTTGTTCTCTTGCACTGAGAGAATGTACAGAGTGGCTGTTAGACCAATTTTTTCATGGGTCTGGAGACAGGCAGGAGGCGAAGCATCAGGTGAGTTGCTTGTTGCCTTAGTATTGCTGTTGCCTGGACAGTTCCTTTAAGCTCTACTGTCATTTTCTTGAGCCTGGCTTAATACATGTTCCCCACAATGTCACATAGTGCATGCATCTTCTAAAAGTTCTGCAGACCCATAAAGAAGTAAATTTCCTGAGGTGTTTGACAATCCTCAAATATCCAGGTACGGTACAGGCTGGAATACTATTATTATGCAGTACTGCAAAATTTCTTGTGTTATGTTTTATAGCAAACATTGTCACTGTCACACCTTTTTCAATAACAAGCGTCATGGATCTATTTACTCAGGGAACATGGCCTTTGGCCCAGAACAGTCTGTTGGCAAGAAAAAGATTCTCATAGAAATGAATTATGTTTCTACTGTAGATAGAAAAGTTTAAGGACACTTATCACACCAAGTGTTGCGTTGACTAAATACAGCAGATGTTTCAGCCTCCCAACATTCTGTTTCAGCCTTCCAAAATTCCTTTCTAGGTTACCTGCTTTATTTTTTACAATGTTTTGCTAATTCAGAAACATCATGTGAGCAATATATATATATATATATATATATATATATATATATATATATATATAATGTCTTATTTCATTACCCTTTGTCCCTGAGGGGACTTGAAGGATAGATGTCGTCTCGCAGCTAGGAGTCAATTTTTTGCATGGAGTAACCCAAGGGCTTGTTCGGTTTGCAAATCTGTGTTTGCTGATGCTCAAGCTGATTCTTGTCATGTTCTATAAAAATAAAAGGGTGATTCTAAAAATATGTTGAAGCAACAGCTGTTACATAACAAATGTCAGTATTAACCCTTATTACCTAATACACTACCTATGATTTTATAAAAACTATACATGCTTATAGAATGTGTCAGATCAGTAGGCCTCTTCCTTCAGGCAGTCAGGAGATCGTGCAAGGATTAGGTTAAGTCTATGTCTTGTGGTCTCACTACTTCTGGCTTTCTCCACCACAATATGGATTTAATTATACCTCATAGAGTTGTGTTGTTTTCTCCTAAAGTCTTTTTGAGATATCAGCAACATGCAACACAGCATTGTGATCTCTGTAAAAGGGAGCAGGTATTGTCTTCTAAGAGGTGACATCCCCAAACTATGCTTTGTGCCACAAAGAAGGGAAACTCTTTGGGAAAAAGCTTGGAGAACATAAATATGAATCCTGCTGTGGCAAGACTTCTAATCCACCCTAGAACAGGGTCTCTCCTAGAAATAAACATGTGGGCTCTTTTAGTGACTTTTGCCAACATTTTGCTAGAGACAGCAAATTCTTCATTTAGTTGTAACTGAATGAATTAAAATATGGCTGCCATTCTGACATCATACTACTTACTGTTGGTGTTTTTATGAATATGGGGAAAAGGCTTTAGTAAAAAAAAAGAAACCTGGGCTGTTGTGTGGCACTGGATTATAGTGAGAGTGATTAGCTAAAGGAGAGGTAGTATGATTTTCTTCATTTAAAAAGTCTATGAATTAACCTTAATGGACAAACTACAATAAGTCTAACACTATTAAAGAGGACCTCCAACCAACACCCCCCCGTTTACCAATGCACTAAGCCGAACCTGGCAATGAGTTGGAACCTTGAGTGACAAGGTTAGGTGATTGAAGATCCATAACTGGCTGAGGGATTTAGTTGGAGGTCCTATTTTAAGTGGCTCTATCAGTCAGAGTATTTATGATAATTTACTAGGGAGTTGGGTCTCCCTAGTAAATTGTAGTAACTGTGAATTAGGTAAGTAATTTTTCTATTTCTATTGATGTTAATTTAAAGAATAACAACAATCAAAATATTTTCATTCAGCATGGTGCAAGTGATAACACTATAATCTTTCAACACAGTAAACACTTTCATCTAGTGTTTCAAGAGATTAAGATGTCCCTATTTTGTGCAATAAATCCTGATATGCTAATGTGGTATCCACTGCCTCACTTTTCATAAATTCCAAATTTGTTTGAGGTTTTTCTGTGCATATAACCATATAATGTTTTCCTTCTCTACCTCACTATTGTACCCAACTGTCATATCAGCTGTCATATCCACAGCTTCAATGAGTAAGGACACTCCTAGTGCTAGCACTGCCAGTTGGCAATAGAAGTATCCTCACTCATGGGAGCCAGCTAGTAGCCCAGGCTTGGGACAATTCCAAAGGAAGCTGCTGCTGACAGGAAGAGGATAGTGGGACACAGGTGATTTCACAGCAGTGCTTCCTCCCCTGCCACACACCAAAATTTGGGTCTCCATTTCAATGGGGACCATGTTCAGGCCCTTGAACATTTAGGCCCTTATTTCTCAAGGGCTAGCGCCAGGTACCGCCAGCTAACGGCGGCTACCGACTCAAGTACGCCCGGCGGCGGTCACAATGACGCATTTATCACGCTAAATGAGGCTAGCGCCGGCGAGAGCAACAGCTAGCGCGGGATTCATCATGTAGCCAACTGCAACGAACTGCGCCGCTGCTAATCCCATCACAGCGACAGGTATGACCTGTCGCTCCCTGGCAATGTCCAATGCATTTCAATGGAGCAATCTTTAATTAATCATAATTAATTCCTATTAATGTTTTTTTTTTTTTTTAATGTCAAAAATTATGTGACCACTTCTGCAATGTTAGGATTTTTTTTTAAGGTAAAAAAAAAAAAAAGAAAAAAAAATTTGTGCAGAATTGATATTACAGGTCTGATATTAATGTATTCATATTACAAAATGTTTTTAAAAACTTGTATAATTTTACAATCAAAAAATATGGTTGTTTGGGGGTTAAAAACTATTTTACACCCATCGCCGCCAGCGCTCTGGGGTCTAAACAAGGAATTCACAGCGCAAATAAATTCGGAGCATGTTTTGTTAATGAATCTGCAGCAAGCCGTTCGCTCTGGCCATTCGTTGTCAGGCGCACCCATACAACGCTGAACCTGTGAAACAGCGACCCCCCAGCCCGTATTCAACATTACCGCACACCGACTGAGTCGCTGTCAACAAGCAAACCCCGGCCAAGCACAGCGAATACTAGCTGGCGCTGAGAAAATCACGCTACTGGCGCTATTAATGAATCGGCCTCCCCGTATACCACTTCGGGAGGTTCTAGACCACTGGTTCTCAACCTGTGATACCTATACCCCTGGGGGGTACGTGGGGATGTTTGGGTTGCACCAACAACAGGGGTCTGATGGGTCTATTATATTATTTTAACAGTAATAAATGATTCATTTTTGCTTTAAAAATGTTGTGAACCCTGTGTCCTACTTACTTCAGTCAAATTTCTCGGAGTACTCTATCGGAACTTCTTGTCTATAGGGAGAACTTGGCGCAAAAATTTTGAGAACCACTGATCTAGACAACGGGCATCCTAAATCGAGATGGGGAAGAGGGTTCCATCCTGTAGTCTTGCAAACCCAAGGCTGGCCCTGAGCCTTTCCTGTAAACCTTTAAAGAAAAAGGCATTACTTGCTTTTCAAGTAAATTAAAAGATCTCATTAAAGTCATTATCCAGGCTGCACATAAAAAACACTATACTCACCTGTTGCCTGGACAATGACAATTTCTACTCACACACACCATAATTTTGTTGTGCCAGATTATGTTTCTAGTAAGTAATACCGCTTTCTTTATCTAAACTGCTGCTTGCTAAACAGTGGATTAAGCTTGTTGTTCCTGCATCATGTAATAATGTGATACATATCAAATGAGGCAGAAGATATCTCATGGGGCTTTCGTGCTCTAGACTTAATTGCTTTGGCCGCCTAGCCACCCTTGAAATTGAAGATGTTGGCTGCCCTAACTGTGCAACTTGTGCAATATTAGGCCTCAGAAGAATAATATACACCTAGTGATGTCACCCCAAGCATCTTGTCTAGGAACACAAAACTGATTTTTGCCACCTTTCTATTTGGCAAGGTTCTCGTGACCATAATCCCAGGGCTCTTTTACCTGCCGTAACTCTTTACATGCAAATATTATTTAAAAGCTGGGAAGAACCATGGGGAATAATGCAGCTGATGTAATGAGGTATTCTTTTCAGCGCCTTGACAACATTATCATTACCACTATTTCAAGAATGGTTATCATGTTGTATTCGGTTTTGTGCGGCTTTCCTCCCAGAAATGCTGACTGAAGCAGCAGGCCTATGCCACCCATCCCAAATGTCCCCATCACTAACAAAGCTTTGGCTAGACTGTTCTAAATGCTTGAAATACAGATTGCACATTCATGGCACTTGTAACTTAAAGCAGACCTGATCAGATTGAAAGTTAAAGGTAGATTAAAGTAACCTATTATGGCTGTTCTTAAGAAGCATTTTCTTTGATACACAATCTCATTTTCATTGATCTCGATTACATTATTATTATTGCTCATTTATATAGTGCCATTATTTCCATACTGTACAAAGTAGTGAAAATATACAGTACATAGACTATTACAAACAAGATGCTACACAATTGAAAGTGTATGCTATGAAAACAGGATAGACTGCTATAGAGCATATATGTGGAGATCCACAACAGCTATAGAGGAGCCCATGTAGAAATCCACACAACATGACAGGTTGGTGGCCATTTAGGAGAGTTGGGTTAAGCACCACTAGTCTAAAGGATAAAGGGTGGGGACAAAACGGGGACAGATCACAAGTGGTAGCTATTGAGTCTGGTGTTGTATACACTGTAGAGGATATAAGAGTTGCTTAATCCAGGCTATATGCTTGTCTGAAGAGGTGCATTCTGTGCATTTTCCGTTTGAAAGCTTGCAGTGTTGGGGGGTGGCAAATTGAGCGGAGGAGAGAATTCCAGAGAAATGGAGAGTAATGATAGAAGTCCTGGAGGCCGGAGAGAGAGGACAGCAGGTCAAAGGCACAGCAGAGGTTGCATATGAGTTAGTAGCACTGCATTAAAGATTATTATAGGGTCGATTCAAAGAAACATGTAACAGCTTTGATTTGGGTGCTGATCATCCTATTTTTGCCGTCCGCTCGTGCGTTCGTATGAACTTGCGAGTGATTCTATAAGCAAATACGTTTCTATCCTAAAATGTACGTCCGTTCGTATGGCAGTTCGGGAATCAGACCTATGTCAGTTTCCATCCTGAATTTTCCGTTTCATTTCTCAGGTTGCAACATTGGTTTTGCCCTTTTTCCTTTTTTGTCTGGACGTAAATCCTTCTGATCTTGCGGCTGCGCACTACAAACTTACCTCATTAAAGTGCATTCTAAATATTTGGTCTTTTATTTTTCTTTATTTCATTCATTTTGTAGTAACCAACCATTAATGAATGCATTTGCATAAGTAAATCTTACTTTGTTTAATTTTTAGTTAACTTGCATTTTTTACTTGTGGATTTAATTTTAATATTTAGGCTTCAAATGGTACAACTTAAAATTTTGTGTGTGGTTACCCACACCCTCTACATACAGATTGCTCTCAAATATAAAAAAACACCCAGCAACTTCTGCATGTTATGAGCCTAGAAACAGCCAAGATGGCGGCTCAGGTATTATCGGGCAGCCTGCAAACAGAAAGGGCCTTGTGACTGTGTTGCTCTGGATTCTTTGATTTCTGACCTTTCCGTGCCCCCAGCTCTGCTGTGTCTGTGCAAAATACAGCAGTAACCCACATCCTGCACTTTATCCCGCTCTCCTCTCCTCAGTAAGTGTGATGCATCTGACCAAAGATGTGCTTAAATAATTAAACAAAGCAAAGGTAAACAACTACACCAATAAATGCAATCTAAAAATATTATTCTAGTACATCAATTTAAAAATAAATACCAAAGGACATAAGTTTCTTTAATTAACGCAAATATATTGCAAAATAAAGGTTTACATGCAAAGGACTAATTAAGGTCCACATTAAAATGCTTTTATAAGGCATACATGAATCAGGTATGCATTGCCATACAATTTATGGCCTCGGCCATGCTGATACATGCAGTTCATTGGAGCTCAAGACGCGCAGACTCCTCCACATAGCCAAAAAACCTGTTCAAGAACAGCAATACGACTGCTAAAAGGTGTCGGCAGTGGCTTTCTTTTAAAACGTCTTTAGAGGTTTGAAAACTGTTCTCTGAATCACACCTAAACCCATTCGATTATCCTAAGTTTTACGTTTTGATCCTAAGTTTTAGGATTTGATCCTAAGTTTTACGTTTTGATCCTAAAATTTAGGAACGAACTTGCGATGATCGTAAGAGCATATACGCATTCGAACGTAGGCTCGTGCGAGTCGGAAATGGCCAAAAAAACAGGAAAAAATGACTAACACCCACCCAAACTTACGATTCTCGATCCGAAATCAATTAACTTTTGCTCTTTGAATCGAGGGGTATATGTAGGGAAGAGCCTGGCTGGAGAGAGTTTTGTTGGCTTGCGTTAGAGTTTTAAGCTGAATTCTCTGTGAGACTGGAAGCCAGTAAAGGGACTAACAGAGTGGACCAGCACTGGAAAAGCATGAGGGATTGAGGAATGGAATAGGTTCGGAATAGGTTACGGGGGCATATTTGTTTGACTAGAACTGGCTATGTGTTCTGCTGGCAATCTGTGAAATTGTGCATGCACTGTCAGGAAACCGCATTGGTCATCAGTGCGCCATGTCCGCAAACCTGATGGGCATCAAACCATCAAAACACAGCAGTTGGGCATCTATATTTGGGTTGCCATAGGTCAGGTTAGGTGTCCATGGTTATTTCTGTTTGATAACTTTGCAGACCCATCTGCTAGCCTTGTGTCTGGCCATTAGAAGAGATCAAAAGTCAAGAGTATGTGAGTGTAAGGTGTGAGTTTCTCTAAATATGGGTGCCAAATTTCTGACAGCCAGGTTCATTTCAGGGCCCAGGCTAACAATGCTGTTGAAAGAAAGCTGACTGCTGAGTATTGCCTTGTGGCTCTAAGCATGGCACCCCCGGCATTGTATGGCGTACCCCTCCCCCCCGGAGTACTCTGCATATAAATGATTGGTTCTGGGGGGGGGGGGTTCGCTGGCATTCTGCTTAATAAATATTGGATTTGTGGTGTGGTGATTTTGTACTTTTGTATAAGGATATTATTTGGCCTAGAAACTGCCCTGGCAACAGCATAAAACTGGCTCGTTGCCCCATTCCTTAAAAACTGTCTGGCTGAGTTGATATTTAGCACACAGTTGTCTAATTCGAAAAGATCAAAATGTCAATAGGCAGGCAACTAGTCATACAGCCATTGAAAAGCAGCACAGGCTACAATAAAGCAAGTGATAACTGTAGTGAAATATAGACTGTGGTCCACACTGAATACTGCATTATGCGAAGATAAAATGTCATTGTGCACTCAAAAAGAGATATGCAGAATGCTCCTTTGTCTGATAGTTGTGTGGTTTGCAGCCACATTCCTTAGCTGAAAATCTGAGGAAATATAACGAATATGCAATATAAAAGCTGCCTATTGATCAGTCTGGACAAAGTTGAGGTTTTTCCTTTATCATGTTTAGGTTTAAAACACTGTTATATTTATTGTTATACCTAGAGATGAGCGAACTTTTGAAAAATTCGATTCGACTGATTAGCCGAATTTTCCGACAAAAATCGTTTCGACCCGAATAAATTCGCGACAAATCGCTATTAAAAACGGCTATTTCTGAGCCTCCTAGAGCCTCAATAGGGTTGTAAACCATTCAGCCTTGCTGTAACACGCACAGGATGCGTGCTGGGTTAGTTAAATAATACTTTGAAGAAATATCACATGCAGATCAGAGGCATCGCTAATAGAATCGCAGAGCGGCACAATTGCAGAGAGTTGAAGTGGCATCACTATGAGGGGCAGAAGGAGCCCAAATATACACTGGAGTTGGCCTCAGGAGCCCAAAAATTGGATGAATCACACCCTGGAGTTGGCAGAAGTTGGCAGCAGCAGCAGCAGGAGCCCAAATATACACTGGAGTTGGCTTCAGGAGCCCAAAAATTGGATGAATCACACCCTGGAGTTGGCAGAAGTTGGCAGCAGCAGCAGCAGGAGCCCAAAAATTGGATGAATCACACCCTGGAGTTGGCAGAAGTTGGCAGCAGCAGCAGCAGGAGCCCAAATATACACTGGAGTTGGCCTCAGGAGCCCAAAAATTGGATGAATCACACCCTGGAGTTGGCAGAAGTTGGCAGCAGCAGCAGCAGGAGCCCAAAAATTGGATGAATCACACCCTGGAGTTGGCAGAAGTTGGCAGCAGCAGCAGCAGGAGCCCAAATATACACTGGAGTTGGCCTCAGGAGCCCAAAAATTGGATGAATCACACCCTGGAGTTGGCAGGAGTTGACAGTAGCAGCAGCAGGAGCCCAAATATACACTGGAGTTGGCTTCAGGAGCCCAAAAATTGGATGAATCACACCCTGGAGTTGGCAGGAGTTGACAGCAGCAGCAGCAGGAGCCCAAATATACACTGGAGTTGGCTTCAGGAGCCCAAAAATTGGATGAATCACACCCTGGAGTTGGCAGAAGTTGGCAGCAGCAGCAGCAGGAGCCCAAAAATTGGATGAATCACACCCTGGAGTTGGCAGAAGTTGGCAGCAGCAGGAGCCCAAATATACACTGGAGTTGGCCTCAGGAGCCCAAAAATTGGATGAATCACACCCTGGAGTTGGCAGGAGTTGACAGTAGCAGCAGCAGGAGCCCAAATATACACTGGAGTTGGCTTCAGGAGCCCAAAAATTGGATGAATCACACCCTGGAGTTGGCAGGAGTTGACAGTAGCAGCAGCAGGAGCCCAAATATACACTGGAGTTGGCTTCAGGAGCCCAAAAATTGGATGAATCACACCCTGGAGTTGGCAGAAGTTGGCAGCAGCAGCAGCAGGAGCCCAAATATATACTGGAGTTGGCTTCAGGAGCCCAAAAATTGGATGAATCACACCCTGGAGTTGGCAGGAGTTGACAGTAGCAGCAGCAGGAGCCCAAATATACACTGGAGTTGGCTTCAGGAGCCCAAAAATTGGATGAATCACACCCTGGAGTTGGCAGAAGTTGGCAGCAGCAGCAGCAGGAGCCCAAATATACACTGGAGTTGGCCTCAGGAGCCCAAAAATTGGATGAATCACACCCTGGAGTTGGCAGGAGTTGACAGTAGCAGCAGCAGGAGCCCAAATATACACTGGAGTTGGCTTCAGGAGCCCAAAAATTGGATGAATCACACCCTGGAGTTGGCAGAAGTTGGCAGCAGCAGCAGCAGGAGCCCAAATATATACTGGAGTTGGCTTCAGGAGCCCAAAAATTGGATGAATCACACCCTGGAGTTGGCAGGAGTTGACAGTAGCAGCAGCAGGAGCCCAAATATACACTGGAGTTGGCTTCAGGAGCCCAAAAATTGGATGAATCACACCCTGGAGTTGGCAGAAGTTGGCAGCAGCAGCAGCAGGAGCCCAAATATACACTGGAGTTGGCCTCAGGAGCCCAAAAATTGGATGAATCACACCCTGGAGTTGGCAGGAGTTGACAGTAGCAGCAGCAGGAGCCCAAATATACACTGGAGTTGGCTTCAGGAGCCCAAAAATTGGATGAATCACACCCTGGAGTTGGCAGAAGTTGGCAGCAGCAGCAGCAGGAGCCCAAATATACACTGGAGTTGGCTTCAGGAGCCCAAAAATTGGATGAATCACACCCTGGAGTTGGCAGGAGTTGACAGTAGCAGCAGCAGGAGCCCAAATATACACTGGAGTTGGCTTCAGGAGCCCAAAAATTGGATGAATCACACCCTGGAGTTGGCAGAAGTTGGCAGCAGCAGCAGCAGGAGCCCAAATATACACTGGAGTTGGCCTCAGGAGCCCAAAAATTGGATGAATCACACCCTGGAGTTGGCAGAAGTTGGCAGCAGCAGCAGCAGGAGCCCAAATATACACTGGAGTTGGCTTCAGGAGCCCAAAAATTGGATGAATCACACCCTGGAGTTGGCAGGAGTTGACAGTAGCAGCAGCAGGAGCCCAAATATACACTGGAGTTGGCTTCAGGAGCCCAAAAATTGGATGAATCACACCCTGGAGTTGGCAGAAGTTGGCAGCAGCAGCAGCAGGAGCCCAAATATACACTGGAGTTGGCCTCAGGAGCCCAAAAATTGGATGAATCACACCCTGGAGTTGGCAGAAGTTGGCAGCAGCAGCAGCAGGAGCCCAAATATACACTGGAGTTGGCTTCAGGAGCCCAAAAATTGGATGAATCACACCCTGGAGTTGGCAGGAGTTGACAGTAGCAGCAGCAGGAGCCCAAATATACACTGGAGTTGGCTTCAGGAGCCCAAAAATTGGATGAATCACACCCTGGAGTTGGCAGAAGTTGGCAGCAGCAGCAGCAGGAGCCCAAATATACACTGGAGTTGGCCTCAGGAGCCCAAAAATTGGATGAATCACACCCTGGAGTTGGCAGGAGTTGACAGTAGCAGCAGCAGGAGCCCAAATATACACTGGAGTTGGCTTCAGGAGCCCAAAAATTGGATGAATCACACCCTGGAGTTGGCAGAAGTTGGCAGCAGCAGCAGCAGGAGCCCAAATATACACTGGAGTTGGCTTCAGGAGCCCAAAAATTGGATGAATCACACCCTGGAGTTGGCAGGAGTTGACAGTAGCAGCAGCAGGAGCCCAAATATACACTGGAGTTGGCTTCAGGAGCCCAAAAATTGGATGAATCACACCCTGGAGTTGGCAGGAGTTGACAGTAGCAGCAGCAGGAGCCCAAATATACACTGGAGTTGGCTTCAGGAGCCCAAAAATTGGATGAATCACACCCTGGAGTTGGCAGAAGTTGGCAGTAGCAGCAGCAGGAGCCCAAATATACACTGGAGTTGGCTTCAGGAGCCCAAAAATTGGATGAATCACACCCTGGAGTTGGCAGAAGTTGGCAGCAGCAGCAGCAGGAGCCCAAATATACACTGGAGTTGGCCTCAGGAGCCCAAAAATTGGATGAATCACACCCTGGAGTTGGCAGAAGTTGGCAGCAGCAGCAGCAGGAGCCCAAATATACACTGGAGTTGGCTTCAGGAGCCCAAAAATTGGATGAATCACACCCTGGAGTTGGCAGGAGTTGACAGTAGCAGCAGCAGGAGCCCAAATATACACTGGAGTTGGCTTCAAGAGCCCAAAAATTGGATGAATCACACCCTGGAGTTGGCAGAAGTTGGCAGCAGCAGCAGCAGGAGCCCAAATATACACTGGAGTTGGCTTCAGGAGCCCAAAAATTGGATGAATCACACCCTGGAGTTGGCAGAAGTTGGCAGCAGCAGCAGCAGGAGCCCAAATATACACTGGAGTTGGCTTCAGGAGCCCAAAAATTGGATGAATCACACCCTGGAGTTGGCAGGAGTTGACAGTAGCAGCAGCAGGAGCCCAAATATTACATTAAAGAGACCCTGGGGTTTGCTTCAGGAGCCCAAAAATTGGATGAATCACACCCTGGAGTTGGCAGAAGTTGGCAGCAGCAGCAGCAGGAGCCCAAAAAATGGCCTAAAGACATAAATATGTTTTGCACCATTTGGAAAGTGTAAAACGTGGCACCATGCTGAATCTAGTCGCATGCATCAGGCATTGGTGGGTGGAAATCCTGGCTGATCCATCCCTGATTCATTTTGACAAAGGTGAGTCTCTCCACATTTTTAGTTGACAGACGAGTTCTCCTCGCCGTAACTATGGCCCCCGCCGCACTAAACACCCGCTCAGATGGCACGCTACTTGCCGGGCAGGACAGCTTTTCCAGGGCAAACTCTGCTAGTTGCGGCCACAAATCAAGTTTGGCTGCCCAGAAGTCCAGCGGATCCTCAAGGTGTGTTGGCATGGTCATGTCAAAGTATGACATGACCTGCTGGTTGAGGTCCTGCTCCAGGTCTTCCTGCTGCTCATGAGTAGCCTCACTATGCGGGTGTAGAAAGCTACTCATTAGCGACTGAAGACTGAGGCTGCTGCTGCTGATGGAGCTGCTGCTGCTGCTCCTGCCAACCCCCCCAGCGGCCATGGCAGTGGAAGGTGAGCGCAGAGGTCCCCTTGAGTCAGACCTGCGAGAGTATGGACCATGGCGCAGATAGGCATCGGCCAACTGCCTACGTAGAATGTCTTTGTAGTAGTTGAGTTTGTCCTCCCTCTCGGTGGGTTTAAAAAATGCCCCCATTTTGTGCCGGAAGCGAGGGTCCAATAAGGTGGACAGCCAGAAGTCATCCCGCCGACAGATGGAAACAATTCTGGGGTCACTACGCAAGCACGTGAGCATGCTCCGTGCCATTTGCGCAAGTGACTCGGATGGACTACCTGTCTCCATCTCCACTGCATACTGCCACGGTGTGCCCGGGTCCTCTGTCTCGCCTTCCTCAAAAACCTCCAGCTCCTCTGGCTGCTCCTGCTCCTCCTCTCCTGTCCGCTGACTAGATAAACCAGCCATTTCGCCAAGCCTAAACTGTGTTTCGCTGGGCAACTCCTCCTCCTCCTCCTCTTCCTCCTCCTCCTCCAGTTCAGCTCCAACGGGGTTCATGTGGCCGTAAGATGTAAACGCCATGTCTCCAGTGCCCTGACCAGCCATGGTTTCCAACATGTGCTGTAGTACATGAAGCAGTGGAATCACGTCGTTCATCCCGTAATCCTGCCGACTGACAAATAAAGTGGCTTCCTCAAAGGGCCTGAGCAAACGGCAGGTGTCACGTATGAGCTGCCACTGGTTGACATTGAAGTTACACAGGGGAGTCCCCCTATCTGCTTGGATCATCAGGAAATCCGTGATGGCTTTTCTCTGTTCATATAATCGGTCCAACATGTGAAGGGTGGAATTCCAACGGGTGGAAACATCGCAAATCAGACTATGTTGGGGGATACCATTCTGACGCTGTAGCTCAAGAAGGGTGTGTTTGGCGGTGTAGGAGTGGCTGAAGTGCATGCAAAGTTTCCTTGAAGTTGTTAGGATGTCCTGCAGATGGGGGGAACACTTCAGAAACCGCTTGACAACCAGATTGAAGACGTGAGCCATGCAGGGGGCATGGGTCAGGCTTCCTTGGCGCAGCGCAGACAAAATGTTCTTCCCATTGTCGGTAACCATGATTCCCATTTTAAGTTTTCTCGGAGTAAGCCATGTTTGGATTTCCTGATGAATACATTTAAGCAGTTCCTCCCCTGTGTGACTCCGTTCGCCAAGACAAACCATGTGAAGCACTGCGTGACACCTCCGTGCCCTGCACACATGGTAGACTGGAGGGGCACTGAGACTTGAGCCTACAGTGGAGGGTGAGGAGATGGCGGAGGATGAGGAGGCCGAGTCGCACGGTGTCACAGGCCCAATGGGCAGAGAGCGCGGAGGCCGAAGCGGCGTGACCTGTCCAAGTTGCTGCTGCAAAGGGACCACATTCACCCAGTGGGCCGTAAACGACATGTACTGCCCCTGACCGTAGTTACAGCTCCAGATGTCGGCGCTGCCATGTATTTTGCTACACACCGACAGGCTCAAGGACTGGCCCACCTTCTGTTCAACAAAAGTGTGCAGCGCTGGTACTGCCTTCTTGGCAAAGAAATGACGGCTTGGGACTCTCCACCTCGGCTCGGCACAAGCCATCAGTTCTCTGAAAGGTGCAGATTCCACCACCTGAAAAGGGAGCGACTGCAGCACCAGCAACTTGGACAGGAGCACATTCAGCTTCTGCGCCGTAGGATGAGTGGGCGCATACTGCTGTCTCTTGGACATGGCTTCGCTGATGGATTGCTGGCGGGATGCATGACTTGGAGGAGGAGGAGGAGGAGCAGGAGCGACAGAGGATGGGTATGACGCACAGCTGCCTTCGGCTGAGGTGCTGGAGCCTTGGCTGGCAGAAATTGGGAGCTCACTTGGTGAGGAAGCAGACTGGACCACCCCTTGGGAGCCTCGGTTCTCCCAGGTCGTTTTATGGTGACGCATCATATGTTGACGCAGGGCCGTGGTGCCAACATTTGGACCCTGGCCACGCTTCACCTTTTGCCTACATATCTTGCATGTGGCCATGTTACCCTCCTGCGGATGCCTCAGGAAAAACTGCCACACTGCCGAGTAGCTACTTTTCCCACCCCCTGGCCTCACTGATTCACTGCTGCTGTTGCCAACTCCAGGAACCCCTGCTCCACTACCTCCCGATAAGGTAGACTGCCGCACAGCAGGTGCTCTACCCCGGCCCCGGCCCCGGCCGGCTCCAGCCTTTGGAATTGTGCCCCCATGCTGACTGCTACCACCTTGCTGCCTCAGCTGCTGACTCCGGGGCAACCTGCGCCCCTCTTCTCCTGATGATGACGATGAAGCCCCTTCATCACCCGGCTCCCAAGTGCGATCGGCTTCATCGTCATCATCATCATCATCACCGAGTTGTGGCTGTACGTCACTGATGTTCGTGGATTCGTCAACAGTGTCTGGCGCAGGAGCTGGAACGCTCGCAGCACCCACGACACTGTCCACATCACTATTTGTCTGCCTAGCTAAAGAAGCCACCTCCATTTCTTGGCTGGGCAGTAGCTGCTGACTGTCCTCCTGTATCTGATCGTCCTCCTCACTAAAGAGTGGAGCTGAACCCAAAGCATAGGATACGTCGCTGGGGGAGGGAACGGCGTAGGACAGAGGCAATGGGAGGACAGGGACTGCTCTCGGGGCATGCCAACTCAGGGTTGTGTCAGAGGAACCTACCGACCCTAGACTGGGGGTCTCAGATGTAAGTTGTGATGATGTTGTTGATGAGCGCGTCAGCCAATCTACCACGGCAGATGCGTTACTGGTGGAGACCCGACCGCTAGCAGATACTGGCAGATTAGGTCTCTCAGCGTGACTCCTGCTGCTACTGGCCCCCAGTCTGATGCGAGCTCTGCCTGCGGAATCTTGGCCTCTGCCACTCCTCTTTTCACTTCCAGGCACTTGTCTGCCCGACATAGTCTAACTGGCGTGGTAGTAGGTGATATTTAAAAAAACCCCGGGCAGCGGTGGGTCTATATGAAACAGAATATAATGCACACCAAAAGTGAGCAGTAACACTCAGCCTCCAACAGGCCTGCTTAGTGTAAATAAGAGAGCTGCTTAGTGTAAATAAAGAGGGGTATGCTATGTTACAGAATGGGATGCCTCAACAGAAGTGCACCTGGCAGGCAGCAGTAAGCCTATGCCCAGCAAAAGTGTCTTATAATATAAATATAATAAGAGCAAATGCTTATATGGTCTTAAACAGAGGCTGCTTTAGTCACAGAATGGGATGCCCCCAAAAAAGATCCAGTAGTACTATGCCCAGCAAAAGTGTCTTTATCAGGCCTAATTTCAAATATGATAAGAGCAAATGCTTATAAGGTCTTAAACAGAGGCTGCTTTAGTCACAGAATGGGATGCCCCAACAGGAATGGACCTGGCAGGGTCCAGTAGTGCTTTGCCCAGCAAAAGTGTCTTTATCAAGCCTAATTTCAAATATGATAAGTGAAAATGGTTATACGGTCTTAAACAGAGGCTGCTGTAGTCACAGAATGGGATGCCCCAACAGGAATGGACCTGGCAGGGTCCAGTAGTGCTATGCCCAGCAAAAGTGTCTTTATCAGGCCTAATTTCAAATATGATAAGAGCAAATGCTTATATGGTCTTAAACAGAGGCTGCTTTAGTCACAGAATGGGATGCCCCAACAGAAGTGGACCTGGCAGGGTCCAGTAGTGCTATGCCCAGCAAAAGTGTCTTTATCAGGCCTAATTTCAAATATGATAAGAGCAAATGCTTATATGGTCTTAAACAGAGGCTGCTTTAGTCACAGAATGGGATGCCCCAACAGAAGTGGACCTGGCAGGGTCCAGTAGTGCTATGCCCAGCAAAAGTGTCTTTATCAGGCCTAATTTCAAATATGATAAGAGCAAATGCTTATATGGTCTTAAACAGAGGCTGCTTTAGTCACAGAATGGGATGCCCCAACAGAAGTGGACCTGGCAGGGTCCAGTAGTGCTATGCCCAGCAAAAGTGTCTTTATCAGGCCTAATTTCAAATATGATAAGAGCAAATGCTTATAAGGTCTTAAACAGAGGCTGCTTTAGTCACAGAATGGGATGCCCCAACAGAAGTGCACCTGGCAGGGTCCAGTAGTGCTATGCCCAGCAAAAGTGTCTTTATCAGGCCTAATTTCAAATATGATAAGAGCAAATGCTTATATGGTCTTAAACAGAGGCTGCTGTAGTCACAGAATGGGATGCCCCAAATAGGAGTGCACCTGGCAGGGTCCAGTAGTGCTTTGCCCAGCAAAAGTGTCTTTATCAGGCCTAATTTCAAATATGATAAGAGCAAATGCTTATATGGTCTTAAACAGAGGCTGCTGTAGTCACAGAATGGGATGCCCCAAATAGGAGTGCACCTGGCAGGGTCCAGTAGTGCTATGCCCAGCAAAAGTGTCTTTATCAGGCCTAATTTCAAATATGATAAGAGCAAATGCTTATATGGTCTTAAACAGAGGCTGCTTTAGTCACAGAATGGGATGCCCCAACAGGAATGGACCTGGCAGGGTCCAGTAGTGCTATGCCCAGCAAAAGTGTCTTTATCAGGCCTAATTTCAAATATGATAAGAGCAAATGCTTATATGGTCTTAAACAGAGGCTGCTTTAGTCACAGAATGGGATGCCCCAACAGAAGTGCACCTGGCAGGGTCCAGTAGTGCTATGCCCAGCAAAAGTGTCTTTATCAGGCCTAATTTCAAATATGATAAGAGCAAATGCTTATATGGTCTTAAACAGAGGCTGCTGTAGTCACAGAATGGGATGCCCCAAATAGGAGTGCACCTGGCAGGGTCCAGTAGTGCTATGCCCAGCAAAAGTGTCTTTATCAGGCCTAATTTCAAATATGATAAGAGCAAATGCTTATATGGTCTTAAACAGAGGCTGCTGTAGTCACAGAATGGGATGCCCCAAATAGGAGTGCACCTGGCAGGGTCCAGTAGTGCTATGCCCAGCAAAAGTGTCTTTATCAGGCCTAATTTCAAATATGATAAGAGCAAATGCTTATATGGTCTTAAACAGAGGCTGCTGTAGTCACAGAATGGGATGCCCCAAATAGGAGTGCACCTGGCATGGTCCAGTAGTGCTATGCCCAGCAAAAGTGTCTTTATCAGGCCTAATTTCAAATATGATAAGAGCAAATGCTTATATGGTCTTAAACAGAGGCTGCTGTAGTCACAGAATGGGATGCCCCAAATAGGAGTGCACCTGGCAGGGTCCAGTAGTGCTATGCCCAGCAAAAGTGTCTTTATCAGGCCTAATTTCAAATATGATAAGAGCAAATGCTTATATGGTCTTAAACAGAGGCTGCTGTAGTCACAGAATGGGATGCCCCAAATAGGAGTGCACCTGGCAGGGTCCAGTAGTGCTATGCCCAGCAAAAGTGTCTTTATCAGGCCTAATTTCAAATATGATAAGAGCAAATGCTTATATGGTCTTAAACAGAGGCTGCTGTAGTCACAGAATGGGATGCCCCAAATAGGAGTGCACCTGGCAGGGTCCAGTAGTGCTTTGCCCAGCAAAAGTGTCTTTATCAGGCCTAATTTCAAATATGATAAGAGCAAATGCTTATATGGTCTTAAACAGAGGCTGCTGTAGTCACAGAATGGGATGCCCCAAATAGGAGTGCACCTGGCAGGGTCCAGTAGTGCTATGCCCAGCAAAAGTGTCTTTATCAGGCCTAATTTCAAATATGATAAGAGCAAATGCTTATATGGTCTTAAACAGAGGCTGCTGTAGTCACAGAATGGGATGCCCCAAATAGGAGTGCACCTGGCAGGGTCCAGTAGTGCTATGCCCAGCAAAAGTGTCTTTATCAGGCCTAATTTCAAATATGATAAGAGCAAATGCTTATATGGTCTTAAACAGAGGCTGCTGTAGTCACAGAATGGGATGCCCCAAATAGGAGTGCACCTGGCAGGGTCCAGTAGTGCTATGCCCAGCAAAAGTGTCTTTATCAGGCCTAATTTCAAATATGATAAGAGCAAATGCTTATATGGTCTTAAACAGAGGCTGCTGTAGTCACAGAATGGGATGCCCCAAATAGGAGTGCACCTGGCAGGGTCCAGTAGTGCTATGCCCAGCAAAAGTGTCTTTATCAGGCCTAATTTCAAATATGATAAGAGCAAATGCTTATATGGTCTTAAACAGAGGCTGCTGTAGTCACAGAATGGGATGCCCCAAATAGGAGTGCACCTGGCAGGGTCCAGTAGTGCTATGCCCAGCAAAAGTGTCTTTATCAGGCCTAATTTCAAATATGATAAGAGCAAATGCTTTTATGGTCTTAAACAGAGGCTGCTGTAGTCACAGAATGGGATGCCCCAAATAGGAGTGCACCTGGCAGGGTCCAGTAGTGCTTTGCCCAGCAAAAGTGTCTTTATCAGGCCTAATTTCAAATATGATAAGAGCAAATGCTTATATGGTCTTAAACAGAGGCTGCTGTAGTCACAGAATGGGATGCCCCAAATAGGAGTGCACCTGGCAGGGTCCAGTAGTGCTTTGCCCAGCAAAAGTGTCTTTATCAGGCCTAATTTCAAATATGATAAGAGCAAATGCTTATATGGTCTTAAACAGAGGCTGCTGTAGTCACAGAATGGGATGCCCCAAATAGGAGTGCACCTGGCAGGGTCCAGTAGTGCTATGCCCAGCAAAAGTGTCTTTATCAGGCCTAATTTCAAATATGATAAGAGCAAATGCTTATATGGTCTTAAACAGAGGCTGCTGTAGTCACAGAATGGGATGCCCCAAATAGGAGTGCACCTGGCAGGGTCCAGTAGTGCTTTGCCCAGCAAAAGTATCTTTATCAGGCCTAATTTCAAATATGATAAGAGCAAATGCTTATATGGTCTTAAACAGAGGCTGGTGTAGTCACAGAATGGGATGCCTCACAGCAGACTTAAGATCAGTTCAGTATATATGCACAGTTAGTTACTATAAGCAGCCTGAAAACGCTAACAAAGCCTGTCAGCCAGCTAGTAACACTCAGGCTGGATGAAAAAAAAAAAAAATCTCCCTGTCACAGCCTCCGTTTTTTCCTACCTTTCCCTGGCTTTCTGTCTGTCTCCTGTCTGTCTCCTGCCTGTCTCCAGCCTGTCCCTGTCTGTCCCTGCCTGTCTAACTGTCTGTCCCTCAGCTACACAGCGTTCTGTCTCTCACGAATGCAATAGAGAAATGAGGAAAAGCAAGATGGCCGCCGTTAAATACCGCTGTGTGACGTCACCGGGCTTGCTGGCTGCTGATAGGCTGCATGTGACTGCCCCAGCTTGCACTGGCGCGGGATACATGTCCAGACATGTCCCGTCCGCCATCTTAGAATGCCTGTAAATGTAAATGAATGGATGTTAAAGGAAAACTTCGAGTGATCGAATCGCGGGGAAATTCGGATTCGATCCGAATCGAATTTTTCCTGAAATTCGGATCGAATCCGGGTTCGTCCGGATCGATTCGCTCATCCCTAGTTATACCTAAGACATTGGTGTAGAACATATGTTAAATACAATAATACAATATAATAAGCTGGGGTGTGTACAAACTTGCAGGACTGGCATGCCAGATTGCGCATGAACCACCTGGGGTCCTGCATCCTGCACGCGCTACTGAGCATGTGCAGCAGACACGTCCTGGAGCTGGCGGCCTTTAAAAGGAGGCCTATGGCACTGGGAATATACCTGCAGATCCTCCTGAAGTGACGCTCGCCTCCTGCTCTGTGTTACGCTCCGGCTCTGACATTTGTCTCTGGATACCGACCCCACTCTGGCTCTGTGACCCTGGGCTTGGAAATACAGACAACTCTAGGCTCTGTTCCTGCACACACCAGAGCTCTGTTTCTGCACTCATCTGTTTTGGCCCGAACAGGACATTCGGTAAGATGGCGGCGGGCATTCCTTGCCACCACCTGATGACCGCCAACGTCGGGGGCAGGATAAGGGGTGCAGCCGGGCGGGGGTTATGTTTATTTTGCAGGAATGGGCTGAATTAGCTCTTTAACCCCTTCTCATTTTTCAGCTCCTGAGTTTCAGTCCTGCTCACCAGAATCTGCAACTACCATTACCTGACACTCTGTCCTTCCCATCTGCTGAGTTTCCCCTGTAACCATTATCAGGGGAAGCCGCAGGTGGTACTGCTAGAAGTAGTCTGTGTCTACATTGGACAATCCACAACCAGGTGCATAACGCAAACACTCGATCATCATTTCGATACCAAAAAAAAATAAAATACAGCAATCTTTATCAAATCATTACAGGACAGGTGCATTGAGCTCTGTGGCAATTAAAACCCTGTAGTGATTAATTTTAAAACACCTATACGCTAAATCTGATTATTGCATGGGCACACTCCAATTTGGCTACAGAGTGAATAGATCAGCTGATGACGCAAACAAGATTACACCTTAACCACCTTGAGCAAAGTGGATCATATACAAGGTTGTTGTTTATCGACCAAAGATACGCTTTCAACTCCATCAAACCGGCCAATTTCAGTGAAAAGTTATTACAAGCTGGTATAACCTTTAACCTATGCAACCGGATCAACAAGTTACTATTACAAAGGACACCACAGGTAAAAATAGGCCCAATTACTGTACATCAAGTGTCAAGTCCATGAACACTGGTGCCCTTCAAGGCTCCTATCCTGTTTTCCATTTATAGCAAAGACTGCTCCTCAATGGCGGAGTCAGTCAAAGTCATCAAATATGCTGAAGACACTACAAGATGGTGACAAACTCGCTTACAGACACAAAGTGAAAAAGCACCTAGTGCTTAGAAAATAGCCTGGCGATCAGTACACCAAAACAGTGGAGCTTAACGATAGACCTCTGGAGAAACCCACCAGCTACTCTCCCAATGCATGTAAATGGCGAGATATTCAAGTATGTTAAGGAAACCACATTTCTAGGTGTCACTGTAGCAAACAATCTTTGCTGGGATAAACACACAGACAACCTTAAAGTGGACCCATACACTCCCATTTGGAGGGTAGTGAGGAATGCAAGCTGCAAGAGCACTCAGATCTGCTCGCCTTAGACAAGCTCTTAGGGCGGGCGCGGATCCAAGCATGCTGATTGGACGAGAGGCTGCGCATGTGCCGCAGGACCAGGGAAGGGTGAGTCAGATCGGGTGACCTGGGGGGGTTTCACACAGTCGGACATCCCCTATCAGGGTACCCCTAGGGCAAGGACCAAAACACTTTAAAAAAAAAGCACAAAGGAGGATGTTCTTTCTAAGACAATTAAAAAATGGGTCTATCAAATAAATTTCCTCATATGTAATATACCTGGCAAAAATAAACTGAATATGGATTTGCTTTAAAAGTACAAAAGCGCTTATATGAATTTTATTTTTGTTTTTTATGTGCCTATAAACCTATACATACCAACTAGGTTGTGCTTGAGAAGCAGAAGATGGAACTTTATGAAAAAAGGTTGGGAACCCCTGCTTTAGACTGTAAGCTTATAAGGTATTGTCTCTCTATCTCCTATTTTATCCTGTTTTCATAACATTACTTTGAATTTAGTAGCATCTTGTTTGTAAAGGTTTATGTATTGCATGTTTAACTTTGTCACTTATCGTGTTTGTAATTATACCTAAGAAAATGGTGCTGTAAAAGTACATAATAATAACCATCTCTTACATATATAACTCCTAATAGATACTTACATGGGTTGTGCTAAAATTTGCATGAAATATACACCAGTGACACGCACCCTGACAGAGACATACACATGCATGGACATGCAAAGCACTAATACACATTCTGTATTAAGCATTTTGATAGACTTGAATCGTGTAACATCAGCCATAAAACATGTAGACGACATGTGTTTCCTGGGTGACAGTTCCTGCACTAAACCCTTCAGTTTAAATGTAATTTAAAATGAAATTCAACCAGAAATGTTGCTGATTCAGTTAGATCAGGAGTGCACAGCCTTTTTTAGGTCTAAGGGCCCCATAGTCTTATTCTTCCACCTCAGGGGGCCTATTGCCGAGCTCTGTGTGCAAACAGAGCAGTTTTCCAAGCAAACAGTGCTGATTGGATGAGAGTCCATGCATTCTCCATTGGATGGGGAAAGGTACATTTTGACAGGCGAACTGGGGGGTTTCACATAGCGGGATGCCTCCGGGGCAAGAAACAAAACTTTCGATAGTGAAAATCCTGGGTTTTGTTGTGCTGAGAACACAAAAAGTTGAAAAAAATAATATATGGAAAAAGGTGATGTAAAAATAAGAAAGAGAAAATGGGAAAGATACTGCAGACAGCAGTAACATGAAAGAAAAACTGATAAAAATAATAAATCTGGAGAGTAACATAAATGAGAACAGAAAACTACAATTGTGAACAACATTTTGAAAACAAAATAGAAGGGAGTCAGATTTAAACCTTACACTCTCCGATTCTGATGCCATCACTTTACCAACTGAGCTACCTAGGTTGCTGAAGCCAGGTCAAACCTTGACTGTGATAACTGTGAACCAAGTCTCTCTCACACACAGCGCCCTCTTGCAGCTAAAAATAACCCACAACTCACCTGCACATTGTCGGCATCACAGCACAGCACCCTAATGCTCCGACGCAAAGGTCTTTTCAGCAGCAGAGAATGGCTTATCCATGCATTCCTTAGTGTAACAGTCCCCTCCAAGGTTAATTCATTTTGTAGACTGAGAAAGAGGAGTCATCAGAAAGGAGCAAGTTTATCAGGGTTTATCAGGGAATGATGAAAGGTGAATGAAAGATGCCACCTCTGACAGCCAGCATGGGGCAAGCAGAAAGCAGGTAATTTTTACCCTTTGCTTTGAATGCCCCTTTAAGTACATCTGAACAATGTGGCTGGCCCTGTAATTGGGATGCCCTGCTGAGTGAACCCCCCTCCTGGACGCTGCAGAACTGACCTGCTTCCTGGCACTGTCAGCGATGAAAACATTTGGCAGCATTCCTACATCTTCGGGTTGTGACCACGCGCCTGACCTCGGCCATTCTTTTAGGCTGGGGACGGGAGCACACATGCTGCTGGGGATGCTTCTGTTGCGCTCCCAAATGCCAAAGCTCTGCATGTAAACAGAGCTGTTTGCCGAGCAAAGAAAAAAGCCTTACCTTAGCCTGCCTCGAACGCGACTCTCCGAGGCATGGGTAGTCCGCCACTGAGAAAGACTCAAAGTGGCATCCCATGGCTCTGTGCCTCACCCACAGGCGGGGGGTGCTGCTTTTTGTCTTTCTGTGCAGCTGCCATCCGTGTGCCCAGATGAATGGTGCAGGATAGCAGAGATAAGGGTTTTTTCTTGATTTTTGACTGAACTTCCGCTTTAAGGTTTACCTAACTTAAAAAAAATATGTTTTTTATCTTAGGAATTTATTTGAAGCTGAACACTAAAATCCCCTTTAGCAAACCAATGTGTTGTTATTAAAAACAGCAATAGTAAGCATCGGTAGTCCCTGTACTTTGAACAATCATTCACTTTTTTGAAATGTTTGTTTTACAGTAAAAGTTGTTTAGTGGGAAAGTGTAACCAGTGTTTACTACCTCTTTTCTATAAAATATATCTGGTTAAAGGAGATGTCTGTCAATAAATTACTGGTGTTAAGAGGGATTCTTTTTTCAAACATGTATTTTTGTAAAAGGGGTCTCAAATGTATTGTGTCTGTGTTTGGGGGGGGGGGGATTCTTTGATCCTAAAATACGTTATTTTTAAGGGAAATATATTGCATAGCATACAGACATTTTAAAGGACAAAGATGTAATATAAAAGTGATGATTTGGACTTTGGGTGAGCTTTTGATGGATACTGGGGGGGGGGGGGGGGGGGGCTGGGAGCGGAGCCTCAGGTTTGCAGAAGACTTTCTTTGGAAGGGGTAGGTTGAGTACTCATTTAGCTCTCTGGGGTTGTTTCTTGCAGTGTTTCTGGTGACTCCAAGTCCCCTTGAAAGTTGGAAGCAGGAACATTCAAATTGCCAGGTAGCAATCCTTAGGGCCACTGGTCCTTCTCCCCACCTCGTCATGTGGTTGGTCCTCAGCTGGTGCACCCTCCAGGAGTCTGTCACAGCATGGTTTTCTCCTCACAAAGGGCTGCAGAGAGCATGTAAGCCTTTCCTCTTTTCCCTACATGGAGGTACGCCTCTGACCGGACCTCCAAGGTTATCTAGGTGAACAGACTAGGGTTGAACAACAGGGATGCCAGCTCATTACCAGGGAATACAGCTCTCCACTCAGGCAAGGCTGGAGTGCTCACCTCAAAACTTGGTAGTGTCCAAAAGCCATGGAAACGCCAGCCACATAGTAGTAGTGCAAATTTAAAAGTCCATTTATTTCAAACTGGTTAAAAGTCCATCACAGTGGTATAGATAAGAGCAGCATATAGGGTATCCTTACACGTCAACGCGTTTCGGGTTCTCACCCTTAATCATGACAGAACAGACTAGGGTGCAGCACTCCAGCATCTACCAGTCACACTCCAGATCTGGCCACCAGCCTTACAGACTGCCCAGGTCTAGTTATAGATACAGGAACCAACCAGCAGACATGGACAGGGCCCTTCCCTATCCTGGACCTCCCGAGCAATGCAGCAAGATGACACCTAGGGTTTCGATTTAGAGTCAGGAGAGAAAACTGTGATTGATTTGCATTGTCTACTTTGGGGCTGATTCAGAACCAGGTGAAAATTTACACCCGGTAGACAATGAAAGTCAAGGGCAAGTTTCTCTCCTTTAAAAGGAACGATAAATAGACAGGCCTTCTATGAGTCCGGAGATAAATGTGGGAGAATGTTAGCTAGGGCTCTGAGAGCAGAGAGGTCTACGACGTACGTACCCAAGATTGCAGACTCGGGAAAATTGGCTCATAGGGTGGAGGCCATAGCTGAGGTATTCCGCAAATTCTACAAAGACTTGTATAACTTGCCCGCACCCAAGGATGGAGGCTTTATGGGTAAATGCATGCGGTACATTGAGGGTTCGGGGATGCCCAAGCTTCCGGCTCAGATTTGTGCCGAGGTGGAGAGCCCCATCTCAATGTTGGAGCTGTATAACGCCCTATCTAAAACAGCCACAGGCAAGTCTCCGGGGCCTGATGGCCTTCACCTCCAGTATTATAAAAAATTATTCCCCATTCTGGGCCCTAAACTCCTTCAAATGCTGAATTTGATTATTAAGGGATCTCCCCCCCCCGTGGACTCTCTTAGGGCGCACATAGTGGTCATTCCCAAAGAAGGAAAGGACCCGAACCTTTGTGCAAGCTTTAGACCAATCTCGCTCCTTAATACGGACATGAAGCTTTTCGCTAAGTTCCTGGCGACCAGGATTGCCCCGCACCTGCACTCGGTGATAGGACCGGACCAGGTGGGGTTCATGCCCCTGAGAGAGGCTAGAGACAGCACCACTAAGGTCCTAAACATGATCCACCTGGTGCAGAAACAAAGCGTGCCCTCCCTTTTGCTCTCTACTGACGCAGAGAAAGCTTTTGACAGAGTGAACTGGAGTTTCATGTCTGCTGTACTCAGCCACGTTGGATTGGGGCCGAACATGTTAAGCTGGATTGGGAGCCTCTACAGCTCCCCCTCGGCGTCGGTGAGAGTAAACGGTTACCTGTCTGGCTCGTTTGAAATCAGGAATGGGACAAGGCAGGGCTGCCCCTTGTCGCCCTTGATCTTTATTCTGTCTCTTGAGCCCTTCTTGTGCAGGGTGCGGGGGAATCCGGACGTCAAGGGAGTGGAGAATGCGTCGGGACACTATAAGGTCGCGGCTTATGCCGACGACCTAATATTCTGTTTATCTCGCCCCAAGGCCTCGCTACCCAACCTTATGCGGGAACTCAGGGAGTACGGGAATCTCTCGAACTACAGGATCAACTTCCAGAAGTCAGAAGCCCTTAATATCAACATTCCCCCCCGTAGGTTTGAAAATATTAAAAACTCCTTCCCATTCAGGTGGGCCAGCAATAGCATCAAATATCTGGGGACCAACATTTGCAGTGATCTCCTAAAAATATTTGCCCTCAACTTCCCCCCGCTTCTGAAAAATTTGGAGAGGGAGACTGCCAGGTGGGGTGGGGGGAGACTCTCCTGGTTCGGAAGGTGTAACGCAATTAAAATGACCCTCCTACCTCACCTGCTCTTCCTCCTACAGGCTCTCCCATTGTTTATTCCCCGCTCTTATCTCCTGAAGGTGCGTTCTGTCTTCACCAGATTTATCTGGGCTGGAAGAAAGCCGAGGCTGAAGGGGGAGATCCTAACCAGAGTGAAGGACCAGGGGGGCGTAGGCGTCCCTGATCCAGTACTCTACCATACCGCGGCCCATCTCTGTAGAGTGGTCGACTGGTGTGTACATGGCCGGAGTAAGCAGTGGGTTGGCTTGGAGCAGAGCTTCCTTGGAATTCCTCTTAGGGGGATGCCTTGGGTCGCGGGTGAAGGAGATAAACTTGGGAGACATCATCCCACCATAGGCCCCACTCTGAGGATATGTGAGACCACCTTCCGTTGCCGGGGGATCTCCCCCTTCCCCTCTCCCATGTACCCAGTCCTGGGGAACCCGCGCTTTACGCCGGGGTGCGAGGGCCATCGGGCGAGAGCTTGGATTGAAGCGAATATATACAGTACAGGTCATTTTGCTTCGGACGGAGATTGGGCAGACCTTAGGGCCCTGGCCATGGGGGCTGGGATTCCGGAGTTCTCCTGGTGGCAAGGTATGCAGTTGAGGCATGTTCTGGCTTCTCTGCAGGATCATAGGGAGGGTAGACAGTCCCTTACGTGCTTTGAGGAGATGTGTCGCGGCACTGAAGCAGAGAGGCAAGTCCTCTCGAGGATCTATAAGCTTCTTGTAGCCCCGCCCGACCTGGAAGATCCCCCATACTTGGGAAAGTGGGAAAAGGACCTTAACTTGTCATGGACCCCTGAGCAGTGCCGGAAAATACTAGCGCTGCCGCACAGGTCCTCAATTTGTACCCGGATTCAAGAATGCGGGTACAAACTGCTCTCTAGATGGTATAGAGTTCCAACGGACCTTAACAGATGGTTCCCTGACTGCCCCCCTAATTGCTGAAGATGTGATGGAGAGAAGGGGGATCTTTTACACATCTTTTGGTCCTGTCCCATGCTTGGGGAGTACTGGAGCCAGGTCAGAGGGGTCACGGAGAAAGTCTCAGGAGTAAAGATACCGGACGACCCTGCTCTCTGTCTCCTCCATGTCTCGGAGATCCCTTTGAAGCGCTACAGGTACTCTATAGCATGCCATCTGCTGAACGCAGCAAAAGCCTGCATCCCGCAGTTGTGGAAGAGCAAGGAACCTCCCTGTATAAGTATGTGGTGCCGAAGAGTGAATGATACCATGAGGTATGAAAGCCTCATGTCTTCGCGCGACGGCACTCACGAGAAATTTGCCACGACCTGGTATGGCTGGATGATGTATATGGAATCCCCGGAGGGTAAGGAACTTCTTTGCCCAAAGTTGATGCCCTCGTCTCTCCAGCCCCCTCCCGTTGTAGTCTGAGCTAATACAGTGGGTGTTGACTCGTTCCTGGATGGACTGTTTCAGTTGCTCGGTCCACAATGAACTGCTGGAGAACTCTGATCCAACTGGTCAAGCTTGTGGGGGCCACACCCCTTCCCCTCCCCCCCTCCTTCCCTTCTTGTCCTGCCCCTTTTCTTCCCCCTGGTATCCAACTCCATGCTTACTTACCTTCTTTACGTCAATGTCAATGACCGTTTCTGTGGAGACAGCCAACAGTTTGGAGACTTTGCTCCTGAATAGAAGAACTTACTGAGAGGTATCAGTGGCGGGTTTAAAATGTTTTTCCTTTATTAGTATACAACGAGTTTGAACTTATTGACATTGTATTCTTTATTGTAAATCACATGTTGGAATTGTGTTAAGAATGTGTTTTCTTCTTTCTTCTGAAAAGCTTTAATAAACATTTAAAAAAAAAAGGAACGATAAATACTCACCCGGCTCTGTATCGACCCCCTAGTGTCCTTATACCCCCACTGCAATGCCTATAATGAAACCTAAACAAACTGGTATAATCTTAATCTATTTCATCAGCGGTGATGGTTAATCCACCAGCCTTTTACATGGGTTTTAAAATAAAAAATAGCCTGCTCTGTGCAGGTTCCCTAATTCCACATGGATCTTGGGGACTGTGAAAGCTACCACCCTGACTGTTAGTGACTGATTAGTCAGCCAATCACTGTGCAGCAACAGGGACGCTGCTGCAATGATTGGCTAATTAAGGAGCTCCAGGTGGGGGATCGAATCAAAAAGGTGTGACTCCCATCCTAAATCACCTTTAATCTTATCTCTCCTGTAATCCCACTGTGCATGAGTTTCCGGTAGACTTGAATGTCTGCTGGCTCATGCTCCCAAGGCAAACTGAGCAGGGAACGTGGTTGAGTGTAGAGTGGGATTGTTGAAACGTTAAGACTCCAGGCTCACCACAGAGTTTCACACATCAGCCTGCCCTGAAGTCTTTTAGACTTTACAGCTGGCCATACGGGATTTTTGTCTTTAATTAGAAGTGGTTTTTACATGTTTTTCAGGAGATTTGGTTGCTTCGATTTTATTCCAGAGACCCCAAAACACAACAAGAATCTCACCTCCACCCCAAGACTCAAACAGTATGTGGATTCTGCTAATCCAGAACATTCCAAAAACAAATGACCAAAATGTATGAGAACAACACAGAGTCATATTCCAGCAACACTACCGAGTACTCATCATAAAAAGAGAGAAATCTTTTTTTTCCAACAATGCATTTTATCTTGAATGACAGTAAGAGAGCCCAGCCCAAATCTAAATGATCTTCACATTTTCATCAGGCATAGGGTTATTAAAGAGGGGGCAAGACCTAGGAGAGTCATAAAAACCACGGGGGAATGGTTATAGATGCATGCCTATCAACTTTTAAGGGTGGGAAAGAGGGACATTTGATAAATTAGGCCTCATCCCCTCATTGATAGATGGATAGGAGATCGGGTGTAACAGTTAAAACAATATAAACACTTTAAATTGGCAAATTAATGATTTATTGATGCTGATCTGCATGTTACACCTAAAAGAGGGACACATGAGATCAATGAGGGACAGTGGGAGACACAGGCTCAGAAGAGGGACAGTCCCTCAAAATCACTTGGGGTATGTAAATGCGTGGGTCGACCTCTAGTTAACCTGTCCTGGAAGTGTGTTTTAAATTGTTTAAAGACAAACAGGATGCTAGATGTAAGGTTGTGTATCCAAAGATGGATTGTCTGGCTTCATACAAATGCTTCCTGTCTCTTTAAGCTGTGGCAAGATAACACTCGGTGTGCAGTGTTGGGACAGTACACACTTTGCCATAGAGCTAAAACTGGGAGTGGGTGGGAGCCTTTTTTAAAAAAATAAATGTTTTACATTTTTTTCACATATTTCACCCACATATATTTTGAAAGAATTGAAAAATTACAAACAAGACATTTCATGTTAATAGCCAAAAATATATAATTTTCCTGGAAATCACTGCATAAATCACAG
Source organism: Gastrophryne carolinensis (assembly GCA_027917425.1). NCBI lineage: Eukaryota > Metazoa > Chordata > Amphibia > Anura > Microhylidae > Gastrophryne > Gastrophryne carolinensis. The sequence continues at coordinate 287,839,898 of CM051237.1, read as the reverse complement.
TTAAACATATATAGAGCAAAATTCTGAAAAATGGCCTGGCAACAGAGGGTGAAAAAATCTCTAGGTAAGCTGGCACTGAAAAGGTTAATGCTCAGTCCTGAGATTGAGTGGGACTGGGATTGGGTCCCCTCAGGTCGCCACTACAGCTTCTTACAGAGGATAGAGTGTCAAGGCAGTGTGTGGCACCCCCCTTCACTCTAGTGAAAAGAGTGAGCATTGATTTGAGGGTTTTGTGCCGCTTTGAGTTGCAAATAATGGATGGTACAGTATTTAAGTTAAATTAATTTAATGGTATAAAGAGTAAAGCTTGCTGGCAATCGGTTCTGGAGTTGAGGAGGGCCAAGTGGGCAATTTTCCAGGGCCCCGGCCCCATAGATGGTACCTGCCTTAACTGGTGCTGCTCTCTTAGGGATAATTTAATGTTCCTGGTGAATGGTGGAGGGGTAAATGGCAGGGCAGATGCATGCTATATTGCTGGATAAAGGATACCGTAAGCAGTGCTGGATGTGGTCCTGGTCAACATTAAATATGTGGCCCCAAGTTCTGAAATATTATACCAACCCTGTCTCTATTCTGCGTCATCGTCCCCCTGTGTCCAGTACTTGCTAGCCACATGTGCTCAATTCCTGACATCCTGCCTAATGCCCAGTCCCTACTATGCCCCATGTACCGATTTCCAGAGCTCCTATCCTGTGTGCCCAGTCCCCCTACCCCGTTTGCCTGACATCCTCCACCATGTGTTCAGTCCCTGTAATCCTGCTCATCATACCTGGCCCCTGAAATCCTTCTCCCATCTGCCCAGTTCTTGACATCCTGCCCCTGTGTCCCCAGTCCCCAACATCCTTCCCGGTGTGCTCAGCCCTATCATCCTTCCCCCCTTATGTCCAGTCCCAACAGTCTCCCCCCCATGTGCCCAGTTCCTGATATCCTGCCCTGTGTCCCCATAACTCGACATACTCCCCTATGTGTTTCCAGTTCCGGACATCCTTTCCCCTCGTGCCCAGTCCCGACATCCTTCCCTTCCTTCCTTGGGCATCTAATACAAGTCATCTCTGCCCAGCTGCCTTGCATTGACTGGGTATATAATACAAGCCATCTCTGGCCAGCTGTATTGCATTGACTGGGTATATAATACATCCCATCTCTAGCCAGCTGTATTGCATTGACTGAGTATATAATACCACTCATCTCTGCCCATATGCATTGCATTTACAGGGTATATAATACCACTCATCTGTGTCCATCTGTATTGCATTTTCTGGGTATATAATACCACCCATCTCTGCCCGCTCTGGCTTCCAGCACCGCCACCGCTGGTTTGTGTCAGTATGCCCTGACACATGAAAGGCAATCAGTGTTTGTGTCAGCGCACACCGGCCCCAGAGGCAGTGGCGGAGCTGGAAGCCAGAGCGGGGACGCTGTCCCTGCTCTGACTTCTGGCACCACCACAGAGAATGACAATGTTCTCGCCCCCTTGTCCTACTTTTAAGCAGGTCTCTCCCCTCCACCCCCTTCCATCTGTGGGACGGGTTGTCACCTCCCACTGTTCTGGAACGTGCTTTAGCTCCAAAAACCCTTTAGGGGTTATAACTTTGGGTAGGGGGTCGTATGGCTTTGGATACGGCACCAAACGACTGGGCTGGATGCCAGGCATCCGATGAGTCCAAAAATGGGGTCCCTAAGTGGGTCAGAACCTTAGATCTCCATTTTCCTGGTTATATTTTATTGCAGAGCCCAGTGAAACCTACCTCCATGTGCGGTTTTGTGAGCCGGTTCTGATTCTGTACCTGGCTTGGTGCTGGGACACATGGGGGTGCAGCTATGGTCCGATTTGTGTTGGTGCCACTTGTCTGCGGCCCTCATCTTTTGATGTGACAAATTCACAGCCAGGGGTCCAACTAGCTGCAGACCCACTGGAGCCTCCCCAGGCTGTAGGTGTGAGAATCAGCAGCAAGGAGTCTGTGGTCTGCCCTGCGTAACCCAGAAATGCTAATTCCTCTTCCTGAAGAGATAAGGACCTGTGCATATTAATGACTAAAAGCCTTAACAGGGGGAAATAAAGGGGAACTCCAGACTTGCATCTGTGATAAAATGAAATGTAAGGTTTTCCCTGTTCCTCACAGTGATCCTTTGCGCAACACCTGCGCCTGGCAATATCATGGAGTGCAGGAGGCAGGGATGCTGCCCCTGTGCCTAACATGGATGAGTGTTAGGGGAGGTTTTAAAGCAGGCCAACAGACGCTTAGTTTACTTATGCCACCTAACTTGGCCCTTTTTTTTTTATTTATGTATTTATTTTGTTTTCTTTCAGTTTTGAGTACCTTCCCTAGCCCATTTTTGTGTAGGGCAATCATCCTGGTGCCCCCCCCCCATTTGCAGGCCTCTACCCCCCCATTTCACAGACACTTTCAGGGTCCCCAAGTTTGTATCCCCATTGACTTCAAAGGGGTTCATGTCAAGTTCAGAGACCCAACTGAACTTTTATGGGAAGTTTGGCCAAACTTACCGAACCTGAAATTTTATAGGTTTGCTCATTCCTAACTCCCAGCTTATAGTCATATTCATTTCGAGATTTTTATCAAACATATTGGCCTTGTTATTGAGAATTAAAAAAGTGAGATAAACATGGCGAAGCTCGATGCATTTGTGCCTGACTCCAATATTGCTTTTCTTTGAAGGGATTTAAAAACACATTGACAATCACCAAAAAAATCTGTAAAGCAGCCCGAGCCTCTAAGGGCAGTTTATACACGCTTGCTTTTTGGAAAACATTTTGCTAAAACGGGCGTCCTTCTCTGTGTCAACTAAGCGAAACGGGCGTGAACATCTGGCGGGAAGAGCCGAACCCTGACTAAATAGCCAATCACGTTCAGTCCCAGTACAGGCTGAGGCGGGGGAGGCGCAGAGTGGGCGCGGCTTATCCGTGTTGTGGTTGTAGTGTGAGGGGACAGCAGGACGCACCAGGAGTGGGAGGGACTTGTCGCGGCCGTGGGCGTGTCTTCGGCCGGAGTCCCAAGTAGCGCCAGCTTGCCTGCGTGTCGGGGAATTTGAATGGTGAGAGGGCGGCTGTGCGGTGAGGCTGGCAAGCGGCGGGCGAGTCATTGCTACGGTTCTGTGCTGGCGGTTACGTCACTGTTCGGACGTCAGACATCTTTGAGTGTGAGGAGGCACCGCTGGAGGGCGGCTATCAGTCATCTCCATCTTACAGTAAGTGGTGTGTGTGTGCGCGCGCCCTGTATCCTCCCGCCCGCCTGCCGGTGTGTGTGTCATGGCAGCTGTGTCTCCAGCCTCATCATGGCCGGGGGGCTCCAGCACACGAGAAGCCGCCGCTTGCTCTGCAGGGAGGAGGATGCTGGGCTGTAACCGGGTCACTGATCCTGGCTGGTAATGGGCCGGCCTCTGTGGGGGGCGATAACCTCCCGGGCAATCAGTGCTTCTCTATGGAGACTCATCCATGGCTGTTACCTGCACACAAGCACTGACACACTGACAGCAGCCGAGCCATATCCCTGTCACACCGCTATGGAAACTCACACACTATTAGCATTCGCCCGAATCGCTTGGATAGGGCTGAAGTCTGGGGAGTCATTCACTTTAGAAGTTTGCAGATTTTTTTCTTAAACCGGACCTTCACCATGATTTAATGAAAAGCCCAAACTCTTAAAAAACAATTCCTCAGCATCTAAAATTAATATATTTTACATGTTTAGTCACTAATTTATTATACTTTCCCCCACTGGGCTGCAACTCTGTTCGGGAATTTAGGATACGGGCGCCGCCATCTTGACTCAGAAGCATCACACTTACTGAGGAGAGGAGAGTGGGATAAGGTACAGGGGGGCGGGTTATAGCTGTGCTTTGCTCAGACAGAGCAGAGCTGGGGTCAGGGAAAGGTCAGCAGTCCCAGAATGCAGAGCAGCACAGTCACTTCCTGTTTGCAGGCACTTCCTGTTTGCAGGCTGCCTGCAAAAATGGCAGCTTCCATAAGCCGCCATCTTGGATGTTTAAAGGCTTATAAAATGCAGTAGATGCAGGTAGGATGATTTTTAATGTGAGCAATCTGTATGTACAGGGTGTGGGAAACATATAAGATAGACTCTTATTTAGAGTGAAGGTCCGCTTTAATATTGTCTGATCCACTGTAAGAAAAGGTGTGCTTTGCCACCATGCAACCCATGCAACTGCATGGAGCCTCTACCTTTAAGGGCCCCCAGAACTCTGCACACTGCAGATAACAGGGCAGAGATGGGGTGCAGCGAGGAACAGGGCAAAGGTGGGTGTGCATTGAGGTGCAGCAAGGAAAGGGGCTAAGATGGTGAGCAGGATGGAGATGTTGAAAACCTTGTATTTTGTTTTATAATAAAATGCCTTTGACACAAGTTTGCATGGGGCCTCAGGAATGATAAGCCTCCACCCTGCCTGGAGCACCCTGATTTGGGATGACTTGATGTGTGAACCCCCCCTCCCACCTGGTTTTACCTATACTTGTGTCACCCCAGTTATCCCACGCCACATGCATGGGCATCCCTGGACTGTGCACTCATTGCACCAGGAAGAGTTGACGGGTCCTTGTGCACAGGGAGCTGTCATAATAAGTGCCCTCGCCACTTCCCTCTGTTTGTGTGCACCCACTAGCGGCTATTCAAGTCATATTAGACCAGGGATACGCAACCAGAGGCCTACACGATGGGGGTAAGGTATGATTATGGTGAGCTGGCAGGGGTTGCACACAGCACAAATTTAGATGCCATGAGGGCTTGGGTTTTTATCTTATTTAAAGCAGAATTAAAACCCACAGAGGCTGGCCTACCCGGGGATCATCCAGAAACAGGATGTCCCGCTTTGTTACACCACCTGGGGTGCTGCAGGACTCGCCTGCTTCCTGGAACCCTCGAAGTAAACATCTTGCGGCTGCATCCTTGCATCTTCAGGCTGTGAGCGTGCTCCCGTCCCAGCTATTCCAATAGGCTGGGAGTGGGAGCATGCTCCCGAGCATTACACTATGCTCCCGAGCATCTTCAGGCTGTGAGCGTGCTCCCGTCCCAGCTATTCCAATAGGCTGGGAGTGGGAGCATGCTCCCGCGCATTACACTATGCTCCCGAGCATCTTCAGGCTGTGAGCGTGCTCCCGTCCCAGCTATTCCAATAGGCTGGGAGTGGGAGCATGCTCCCGAGCATTACACTATGCTCCCGAGCATCTTCAGGCTGTAAGCGTGCTCCCGTCCCAGCTATTCCAATAGGCTGGGAGTGGGAGCATGCTCCCGAGCATTACACTATGCTCCCGAGCATCTTCAGGCTGTGAGCGTGCTCCCGTCCCAGCTATTCCAATAGGCTGGGAGTGGGAGCATGCTCCCGAGCATCTTCAGGCTGTAAGCGTGCTCCCGTCCCAGCTATTCCAATAGGCTGGGAGTGGGAGCATGCTCCCGAGCATCTTCAGGCTGTGAGCGTGCTCCCGTCCCAGCTATTCCAATAGGCTGGGAGTGGGAGCATGCTCCCGAGCATCTTCAGGCTGTGAGCGTGCTCCCGTCCCAGCTATTCCAATAGGCTGGGAGTGGGAGCATGCTCCCGAGCATCTTCAGGCTGTGAGCGTGCTCCCGTCCCAGCTATTCCAATAGGCTGGGAGTGGGAGCATGCTCCCGAGCATTACACTATGCTCCCGAGCATCTTCAGGCTGTGAGCGTGCTCCCGTCCCAGCTATTCCAATAGGCTGGGAGTGGGAGCATGCTCCCGAGCATCTTCAGGCTGTAAGCGTGCTCCCGTCCCAGCTATTCCAATAGGCTGGGAGTGGGAGCATGCACGCTGCTGAGAATGCATCCACTATGCTCCCGAGCATTACATATGCATGCAGCAGCATGCAATGTCAAGTAGCTGCTTCCAAGGCCACCAAGATATTATGCATTAAAATAGACATGGAATCACAGGATAGGGATGTAATTTTGCCTCTTTACAAGGCACTGGTGCGCCCTCACCTGGAATATGCGTCCAGTTCTGGGCCCCCATTCATAGAAAGGACGCTCTGACTATGGAAAGGCACTGAGGAGAGCCACCAAACTAATAAGGGGAATGAAAGATTATGATAATTAAATCAGTTTAGTCTTGAGAGGAGGCAATTGAGGGGATACATGATTAACTTGTATAAATATATAAATGGGCAATACAAAAATATATGGGGAAACACTATTTCAAGTAAAATCCTTTCTAAAGACAAGGGGGCACTCCCTTAGAGTGGGGAAAAAAAGAAATTCAATCATGAGAGCTATAAACCTGTGGAATAGCCTCCCACAGAAGCTTGCTGACAGCTTCAAAAAAGAATTAGATGCTTATTTAGAAGAAAATAACAGTTACTATTATCTGTTATCAGTAAAATAAAAAAAACTTCCCCTACCCCAACTTGATGGACATGTCCTTTTTTTTTTTTTTTCAACCGTATTAACTATGTAGCTATATGTAACCTTTTTTGTATCTGTCATTGTGCTTCTGAATTTGTAACTTTAGTATATATGGGGGGTCCAACACCATGTATATAGCACTAACGTTACAAATTCAGAAGCACAATCTGCACCTAAATAAAATAAATCCTATCTAGGAACATGTCCTCTTTAACATTATTCTACTAATGGGTAAAATGGCTCTATGCACCAATTAGGTTTATATATATACATAAATACCCTCCATTGAAAGTGCCCTCCAGGTTGGTGCATAGTAGGCCCCTAATAAGGACAGCCAAAAGCGCCTAAATTGCTTGCACAGTTTACCTTGTGCTGCTTTCATGCCCATGAGGCCTGTTGGGAGTGCCAGTCTGGCTTGCACTCATTTGGCACACTTCCTCTGGCAGAAAAGGGGGCGTGTGGGCTGTGGCTGCCTTAGGATGCCCCAGTGGTGAAAATGTGTAGTCTACTTTGACTATATGTTTTTTTTTTTTTTTTTTTTTTTTTTTAAGGGTTGTTTTTTCATTTTTATCCATAGCGTATCACTTTCCATATAGGTAAGTATATTAAGTACCACTGTGGTACATATGTGAGGTCAGTCACCCGAAATGCTGTTAAAAACACAGTGCACAAAATACACAACAATGCACGGAAATAGTTTGCAGCCAATCCGCATATAGCATCCTTTGTACCACTGGTTGAGAACCCCTGCTTGAAAGGTTGCTAAATACAGTGGTACGGTTTTAGCATCTCTGAACATAATTGTAGTGTGTTACTACAGGGCCCTTTCATCCTCAAGTAATCTCTAAGTTTTGTGCAGGTTTTGCACTGTTAACCTGACATGGTTATACACATTCTCCATAAGTGGGCTTTCTGCAGGCCCCCTTCTTCCTTGAAAGGTTAGCCAGCATAACAGGTGACCTCTATTTCTCCTACTCTCCACCCTGGCCTACAGAGGTTGGAGCAACACATCACAAGACAGCAGACTTGTGTTTGTGCACTTTTTGGTAGACTTGTGGTCATGGACTTCAGCCAGTATTGGCCAGGGGTCAGGTCTTACATAGAAACATAGAAGGTGGACGGCAGAAGGAGACCATATGATCCATCTAGTCTGCCCTTATGTGTAGACTGTATGTTCTCTTTTTTCTAGGATATGATAGATGTGCTTATCCCACGCATGTTTAAATTTACTTACTGTTGATTTTTCAACTACCTCTGCTGGAAGTTTGTTCCAAGCATCTAATTTCTGTAATATAATCTTTTCTAACATTGCTCCTGATCTTCCCTCCCACTAGCTTCAGGTTGTACCCCCTTGTTTCATCATTAAGCTTATACTAAAGGCAAGCCCGATTGTTGTCCCATTGACTTGGACTACATGTTGCACTGTACTAAACTACAAACCATTTTTAAAAATACCCTGTAGTTCCTAATTTTATCTTTAAAAAAAATTAGTGCATTGGAGATTCCTAGAAAAAAAAAATGACTAGATACAGTGGGTGGGGCAACAGTGATGTGGTGTGTGTGAGGAGAGATGAGGGCTGGGTTTCAGAGCTGCAGATAGGGGCAGTCTTTCAGGATGTCTGGACGGGGAGTAGGAGGTGTTTTTGTTATTGGTTCCCTAAAGGTTGATTGATTGAACCAGGTCAGCAGGGTGGCGACTGAAAGCTGAATTGCAGGAAGTGACTTTCCTCACTAAGGAGACAGACAGAGGAGGTAAGCTACTGATATTTATTTTTTAACTTTTGACTTGCCAAACACTTTAAGCTTCTTCTTAAAAGACTTTCCTCCTGAACATTATTATTGCCCCCTCTCGTTCTTCTTTCCTCTGGACTTACTCTACATCACTGAACATAAAAATATGCCTCATCGTGAAGCCTGTCTGCAGGCTATTTTCCAGTAATTACAGTCAGAAAGTTGTCCTATCAAACTGCTGTCTGTGTCAGCCCAAAACACTAGGGGACAGGAAAAAATGGCACTAAATTGGTTCTAATCATTTAGCTTAAACGTTTATCTTTTAAAAAGGTAAAAAGATATGGGAGCAGATATTTGTAAGTCTATTTTATCAGATAACCTTTGTTTCCACTTCCTGTTCTGGTCAGTCTATTTTCTGCATGTCTCTGGTCTTTTGGTATTCTGACATGAAGAATTCAGGGTTTCATTTGATGCCCAGCTGTCTGCTGCAGTGTAATATTTGAAGAGAAGTGTGATGTTTTAAAATCATTCAGCAGCCAGATAAAAAACAAAAAAAAAATGACTGGGTACTTAACTTTTGCCGCCGCTGCTGATCGTTGCCAGTGCAGCAATCAGAAACTCGTCTGATCGCGGGATCCGACCCCCGCAGCAGTCATCACTTCCCGCATTGCTCGTCCCTCAATTCACTATAATGGAGGGGACGTGTCAGGCCATGTCACACTTTCTCCTTTGCAATGAATGGAGAGTGCATGGCATTGTGTCTGTGACTGATGGCTGGTCACAATCCCCACCCATCGGCAATCCCTATGTTTAGACCTGCATTGCGGCCTTGGATCTGAGCTCTGATCCAGCAGTCAGGTTCAAGTTGCTGATCTGCACACTAGCACTGATCAGCAGCAGGGGACTGAACCTTACTCTGGCGTTTATGGTACTCTAGTAGTGCCAATAAAGTAGACCAAAACCAAGGTTTTTCACTCGCCCTGGGTTTTGGTCCATTTAACGGGGCATCTTGATTTGGGATGCCCTGCATTGTGTATCCACACAGATAGCCGCTAAAACTCACTCCACTCAAAATGATTTTCCCAACTCTACCTGGCATTAGCTAGCAAGACCTCCTGCAACAGATGTAGAGGTTTGGTGGGTTTAATGAGGGCTGGTTGCAATTCCCCCCCCCCCCAATACTTTAAAATAATATTATTTATTTATAGAGTTCAGTCACCTTGATTTACTCCTACAGACGTATTTGAAACAAAGTAGAACACCTAAACAGAAATGCATGCTATGGCCAACACAAGACTGAGCTCAGAGTGGCCCAAATTTCTGGCTGCACCTGCTGTTTAGAAATTCTTAAACCGGACCTTCACCATGATTTTTTGAAAAGCCCAAACCCTTAAAAAAACGATTCCCCAGCATCTATTTTAAGTTTTTAGTCACTCATTATTCTTTCCCCTACTGGGCTGCAACTCTGTTAAGGACTTTAGGATACGGGCGCCGCAATCTTGCCTCAGAAGTATCGCACATACTGAGGAGAGGAGAGTGGGATAAAGTACAGGGGGGCGGGTTATAGCTGTGCTTTGCTCAGACAGAGCAGAGCTGGGGTCAGGAAAAGGTCAGCAGTCCCAGAATGCAGAGCAGCACAGTCAGAAGACACTTCCTGTTTGCAGGCTGCCTGATCCTCCATGAGCCACCATCTTGGATGTTTAAAGGCTCATAACATGCAGTAGATGCAGGTAGGATGATTTTTAATGTGGGCAATCTTTATGTACAGGGTGTGGGAAACATATAAGATAGACTTTTATTGAGAGTGGAGGACCGCTTTAATTATATAGCGGGAATGTGGCCACGGACCAGGCATGGGTTCATGGGAAAAATCATTTTTTTGGGGGCAATCCAAAAAGGTTCGCATAGCGAAATTCCCCACAAAGAGGGAGCCCAGCAACCCTAGAGATAGACGTTAGTGAGGTGGTTACATCACTAATCCATGGTGCGGTGTCTATAAAGCGCCACTGCATTCTGTGGCGCTGTACAAAGTATAAATTACAGGAGGGTAGAAGTAATATACAGGGCATTGTGTCCTATACAACAATGCCTATATGACAACAAATGCATATAATACATACAGTATTAAGAGTCAAATTCAACAAAAACATTGGTACAGGAGAGCGCTTATACTCTAAGGATGAAGATATTTGGTTAGTCATCCGACAGGCTTTTTTAGTCTGAGAGTTCACTTGCCTTGATTTAGTTGTTTGTGGCCATTGCTATAGGACCCCAATAATATTTACTACCAGGTCAGGGACATACGCATATGTATGACAACTATGAACTGGTCTGTTTAAATTTGTAATGGTCAATCCAAGAGCTAAAGGAAATGTCCACTTTTAGGCCCCTGGGGCCACCAGTGCTGCTTCTTTGTTTTGAATGATGGGAACACTTTCTCAGGTATGGAGTTTGCTGACAGACTATATGACTATGCTCCAAGTGGATATTTAAAGTCTCGGAAACATGGTTGTCAGTCTCAAAAAAAATCTGATTCAAACCTAAGTGTCTTGTTCCTAGTTAGCTTCCCATTTCCTCTGGTTTTTGCATTGCCCTGTCTAAGGTGGAGGTGGCGCGTGAATGTGACTGTAACTGAGTTTTTTTTTATTAGCACCGTAAGCAAATAAATGGGTGGGTTGGTGATAATACAGCACATTTATCTCTCTAATAATTTGTTAATCATTATCCAAACTGGCTGGTCACTCCTGCCACATAGTTGTTTCTGCTGCCCTGGCAGGCTATAATAAACAAGACAATCCTTTAGTTCAGTTACATGCAGTTGCCATCTTGTTCTTTTTGACTTTATTGATAATGGGCTGTACAGGAATTTTGCATCTCCGTCCTTATTCCATATTACTGTAGATCAGGGACTAGGAGCTCTGAAGTGGGTGTTTGACAATGTGTGGGTTGGGCAGCTTATTGTTCAGACAACTTAGCATGGAGTGTTTGTCTTCTGTCTGGAGTTTACATAATGCCACCACTATGCTTGCTTTTATCAGCACCCATTTATAGGTGGTTTGCAGTTCATATAGGCGTTTAGGATGTTTGCCTTTTTATTGGGGTGGAGTCAAAGTATAATCATTTGGTAAGGTGATCCTGCCTGGGGCTGGCATACTATTTGGCTCCCAGGGTGTTACTAGAAGGACCCATTAATAAGAATGTGGTGTAGGCATAAGCATTGATTGTCAGTGGTAAATGCCTATTGCACGGCAGGTCACTCCTTGTGGTTTAGTCAACCTCCAATGACTGGAGCTGAAATCAAGACAGGACACCCTTACTGCACCCAACAATAACTTTACGACTTTTGCTATATAAATGTTCGCATTTGACCTTCTATTTTCTGTGCCAAGCTGGGGATACCAGTTAAGTCATTATTAGAAATGGGTGGCACATTAGTTTAGCAAAAACCTTCACAAGAACATGTAAACCAGGTGCTGCTCATCGGCTGACTCTCTTCACCCTATAATTCTCTTAATATATAAATATCGAATGCACACCAAAGTATTATGGTTGCAAATAATAGTTTTACTTTAAAAAGATATGTATTCAATTCATACATCTCAGAGAATGGATATGATAGATCTGGTAAGATGATTACATCGTTACATATTGCGCTGTAAATACATGATACAGACAACCCCATTAGGTACAATTGTATACCAGAAATGGTATGCAGGGCTGTTAAACGTAATTAAAAGATTGCGTCAGACAGTGTCTAATAACTTGAAATGGCAGGAGTGCATTGGGGTTATCAAAAAAAAGAAATATATGAAACCAGCACTATAGTAAATATACAGGGCATCTCATTCCCTTTCTCAAAGAAATTTCCTTGAGAAAGGGGACGGGATCCCTGGAATTTGGGATAGGTGCCCCAATTTTACCTTTCACACTGGGTAACACTAATTTGCTTATAATGTTTGCTATTTGTGTAGGATACTGTGTTGCATTCTGATACCTTCATTACTGTATACATACAGAGCTGCACATGTGATTTTTGTATATGGCGGGAGGCTTCCCCTATGAACTATATATAGACAACCTCTATGACTGTCTGGTTTTACTATGGCGCTGCTTTGAGTTGAAAAAGGATTTATATTTTCTTGGTTAACACCGATGCACTCCTGCCTATTTCAAGTTCATAAATGCTGTCCATAATAGAGGAGCAATCTTTTACTTGCATTTAAAGTGCACCTATATATAGAGAGAATTATATATAGTCCGCTTCTATCTCCAGCCCAGGGCCCCAAAACAGCCAGTGTTTTTTTTTTTTCTTTACCTCAGTTTTTGTCCAATATTCATAAGAACACAAACTGGATGCAGTCAGCCATTATGCTCCATGGCTAAGCAGCCCTACCCCCAGTGATGATGCAATCAGCGTACTCACTGCTCAGCAATGGGAAGAACTTCAGCCCAACCCATTATGTGACATTTTGGTTGTAACTAAATTAATTGGCATATGGCTGTCTGGTGTTTTATGGATATTGGGCAAAGACTGAAGTAAAAAAAGGATCACGGGCTGTTTTGGGGCACTGGGTTAGGGATGGAAGGTGACCACCTAAACTTCCTTTCTGAGTATAGGTGCACTTTAACAGCCCTGCATATTTGTGTACAGTTGTATCTATTGCAGTTGGCTATACTCTGTATCATGTATTTACAGTGCAGATGGGGGTCCAATATGCCCTGATGTAATCGCCTTACCAGATTTATTGCTTCCATTCTCTTTCTGAGATGTATGAATTGAATCCAAATCTTTTCTTTTTATAGTGGACCCCCAGATTTTCACTATCCTGTGTTTTGATCCATCCTTCCCCCTGGGGCACCCCGGTTTGGGGTGCTCCGCTGTGTGAAACCCCACCATTCGCCTAGCTCGCTTACCTCTCCTCAAGCCCACGGTGCGGCAAAAGCCTCTGAATGGTGGGGGGTGGCATCACTCTGCTCCCTTCGGCTGTGTGCAGGAACGCACAGTCATTTGGTTGCGGCAGGCGCGGTCGTGCACAGCCGAGACGAGAGGCGAGTGATGTCAGAGCCGATCGCACATGCGCTGTGGGCTTGGGGGGGAAAAGGTAGGATTTCCGGTTGGGGGGGGGATTCAAGTAGCGGGGCATCCCAGTTCAGGATGGGTTTTGGCCCACTTTAGAATAAAACTATTATTTGCAACCTTTAATACTTTGGTGTGCGTTCGATTATATAGAACTGTTTAGTCACCACAGATGAAGGTCATTAAACAAAAATGCATGGGTTTCAGTAGGATTAAATGTTGGAAAACCGCCAAAATGTTTTCATGTACCCACGGAGGCTTTTCATTTTGGAGGCTGACTGGCATTGGTATTTCAATAGGGTTATCTTTAATGGCCTTTAGAAATAGCACTAATATGGCAATTGAGAGAGCTCCCTAGGTTGCATTGGTGGCCTATTAAATATACTCTCCTACAACCCGACATTAGCAGAGTAGACTAGTCTGTATATTCAATACTAATTTGAGTGATTTCTCTACCCAAACGTAAGTACCGTATATGAAGTGTTTCAACTTCGATTTCAATTGTTAGTAAACCTGTTTAACCCATAGTTCAGAGCTTGGGGCCCCTTGGGGTCTAATGTTCAACTACTGCTTACTGATGACCTATGTGATGGATGGCCACCCCTTTTGCACCAATCGCAGCGACTACAGCAAGTGCACCTTATTTTTAATAGAGGGGGTTGCTAAGGTCTGGCACGCCCCCTCCAACAGCAGACAGCGGAGGGGTTATGGCGGGGCCTGTGCCGCTGGAAAAACAGAGATGGAGTGTGTGTATTGCCTGGACAGGGTTTGCTTGGGTTCTCATTTAATGTCTCTATCCCTGTGGGTCCTCTGACATATTTATTCTATATCTCCACACACACACTATGCCTAGCCCTTGTATTCACTTTTTCAGCATAGAGATTGTACAATGGAAATGTGTTTTAGAAGTCTTCTGAAATATTTGGTGTGGGACTGGCCAGTTACAGTCTGCATAGAGGGCTTTTATATATAGTACAGGGATGGTAAGCAGGTCAGGATTGATTGGCCAGTTGAGATGCTGCGCTGTTTTCTGTGCACAGAGCAGTTTATTGGCAATGGATTTGCCGGCCTTACTGTGCAGCCAGCTGTGAGAGAATTGTCACTTCCTCTCTTCCCTCCCCCCTCATCTGTACTTGATGTCTAGCTCATCCATCATCTTCCACAGCCCTGTGTGCTGCTCCCCTGAGCTTTGCCTGCATCCGGAGTGTAAACATCAGCCAGTTTGCGCTTTAGTGGGTGGGAGCAATGTTAAATGTCCTGCCATCTGCTGTCTGAAGACAATCTCTGCATCATGTGACCGCGCTCTTACTTCCCCATTCTAACAGCACGTCTGTAAAACATCGGCTCTGATGTGAATGAATAGAAGTCCACCAGAACAGAATAACTTTGCTTGGAAAAGGCAAAGGCTGCTTGTGTGGTCTCTGATTTATGAAAAATAGAAGAGAGCAAAACCAAAAAAAGTCTGTTTTCCATAACTTTTCTGGTTTAGCTTTTCCTCTAACCTGCCCTACTTATTGGCAGCATTTACCTCCTTTCTGCAAAAGCTGATATGGGTGAACTGTCTGTGATGTTTACATGTCTGGAAGTCTGTTTTAGAATGTACATTGCTATGATCTGACATTTCCTGTGTGCTTCTTGCAAAGCTCTAGACCAGGGGTTCCCAACCTCTTCTCATCAAGTACCACTTTCCATTTTTGGATTTATCCATCTGGTTGGTGCATCACCTCACCTGTTTGGTGTCAGTCACCTAAAACTGTAATCAAAAGACACAAAACTGCCATTTAAAGTGAATCGCGCAAAAAATTGGGCAGATTTTTTATTTATGGTAACACTTGAGGGAAGTATAAATAACAGCAGCAGATGGGGCTGGGGTGCAGGTAAGTCCACAGCCTTGTTGAGTACCACCTGAGAGGATCTGAAGTACCACCACTGGTACTAGTACAACCTGCTGGGAACCCCTGCTCTCCTGTTGTATATGTATATAAATAAATTAAAGGGCAAACACATCCTTCCTTCTCCGAACCTCGGCAGTATGTTTATATTTCATGTTGCTCATAGGGAAAAGCTCTTCCCCTGTTTTCTGTCTACATTCAGTAGTGGAAACTGAAAGCTAATCAATCTGCTTTCACCAGGCGCTTCTCTTATTTCCTCCCGAGATTTATTCTGTAAGAGGTTCCTCAGTGAACAGGTTAATAACAGATTTTTTTTAAAGACCTTCCCAAAGCAAAGTCATTTTTCTTGATAGTGTTTGTCATGTAATGAAAGAAAAACATAGGGTAGTGCCACATTGCTCTGCTTGACGTTTTATGCAGGGCATCTGTAACCTAAAATACAAATATTTTTACTGGATATGGGGGGGGGGGTGTATTGCCCCCACAAGGAACTTGTCTGGGGGTAAGTCCTGTCAAACAAACAAGGAAGTGTTAAGTACCAACTGGAACAGACATGGGGGTGTATGCCTGGGGATTGGTTATCACTATATTTTCCCACCCCCCCCCCGCCCCACCCGCTTCTGTGATAATCTGTCCCTTTTCTTTCCTAACATACTGTTCGATTGCCTTATAGTGGACCAGCCACAGCATATGGAAAGTTAAATAAATAAAAAAAAAACTCCCCTTTAGTCTCCTGCTGGTAATGAATTGGATAAAAAATACTCCCAAACTATTTTGGCTATAAACAAAAAATTGGAGGAAAATGAAATCTTCTTTTGGCTCTTATCTCCCTTCTAGCGCTATTCTCAATAGCCACTAATTTGCTCCCAGCATGAGATTGCGAGGAGGGGGCCTTAAACAGCTAGTTTAGAACAATGGTATCCTGTCCGAAACCAACGGCATACAATGACATACCTGGGGAAAACGAAAATGAAAAGCAATATTACAGGAATACCAAGCAGCATTGACGGAAGTAAACATCCGAACTGTAATGTACCTGGGGTGGGGGAGCAAAATAGATTGAGTTGTTTTGGGGGGTTTTGGTCTGCTTTAAAGAGATCTGGTAGCAGTTCTCCACTAGCCCTCAGAGAGGACTGCCATTACCTTGGACCGAGGATGCACACTAAGACACTCTTCATTCTCTGCATCATACATTTTGATTCATAATGCTCAGATTTCATTATTGTTACTTAACACAAGTTGTTACAATGGAACTGGTTGTCTGAGCCATAGCTTTTTTGGCATTATCAAATCGATCCTTACTCTTGCTGGAAACATTCTGCCTTGTCGGTTGCATGCAAACCTTGTGATTTGATCAAGTCTAGGCCTCTGTTTTGGAGGTCTAAAATATGCTAAACAATGCTTTAAGTAGGGTGCAATGCTGAAGGAAATAGGCCTTGAAACCTTAAAGAGGAACATCAGACCCCTTTACAACTAACTGCTATCCTCCTCCCTCGCTGGGCGCTGCATACCTTTTGGATCTCGCCACAATCGGTGGCGACGTCCTGCCGTTTCTCTTCCTCACCCCCCCGCCCACTTAGCCGTCTGAAATAGAACGCCGCTCTTTCTCTGGCTCCCATAGCAGCACGTTATATCTGCACTGCTCATGCATGAGATCGGGAGCTGCACGCAGTGCCTAATGTGAGAAAAATGGAGCTGCCCAATAGAGTACACCGGGTGTCCAAGAACAGGGAATACAGATGCTCTAGTAAGGTAAGCAAAGAATGCCCAAAATGCAAATGAGAGGGGGGGCAACAGGCTGATGAGGGTTTAGGGGCTTTGAATATGCCTCTGATGTTCTTCGTCAAAGTGGCGCTAAAGACTTCAGGGATGGCCGCTAACTTACCCCTGGGGCATCTTAAGTTTGGGAGGCCCACTGTGTTAAACCCTCAGGGTTGCCTGTAATCATCGGTTTCCACCGCACTGTATTTGCCACTGGCTGGTTCCCTGTAGCTGTGGTGTATTGCAGCGTCCAGCCATTCAGGTAGGGCGCCGGCAAAGGGGAGTTCACACAACGCGGCATCCCGATTTAGAATGACCTTGTGGCAGGCTAGTGTTTGAGGTGTTTTTAAAGTGGACCAAAATCTATAAGATTCCCAGGCCAATCCATTCCCTCCCTGCGGGGTATCCAAAATCAGGATGCCCTGCTGTGTGAACCCCCCCAGGTCGTCCGCTACAGTTACCTTAATCCTGGTCCAACGCATGCGTGGGCCATGGCCGCATCCCTGCTGTCCCTCTAGCAGGCCAATCCCATAGAGGGAAGCGCGAGATGCGGTTGCCAGCATGCTCTGAGCCACTGAGCTAAGAAGTTGGGTTAGACGTCTCCGAGCGCTGATTGGACAAGCGGCCACGCATGTGCCGTAGGACCGCAGTGAGGTGAGTTGATGCAGGAGATCTGGGGGTTTTCACATAGGGAGTGGGATTGGACCAAAACCCAGGATAGTCAAAATCCTGGGTTTTGGTTCACTTTAAACTGCTTTAAATGTAATATGATCTAAAGAATTGGCTTTGTCGTGCATTGGTACAATATGGCAGGTAGCTGTGAAAAATATTTCTACTATGATTTTTACTTGTGGGTTGCATTGCATGCTAAAAATGATTTGCCCCCTGCTATCTGGGCATTGGTGATGTTGCTTTAATATCTTTAATTTGTGACTTTGAAGTAAGCTCTGAGTTTACACTGTCTGACAGGTACTAAACACACCTGATCTGAGTTGTGCTGTCAAGATCCATTGGGCTCGATTCAACAAAGGTAGAAAATTGATTTTTCGTGTGTTTTGTGCTTAAAAAGTTGCGATTTTGCGATAGTTATTTTTAGGAGTGATTCAGCAACCTGGAACCATTGTAAAACACGAGTCACGCGAATTAAATTCTATTGCGATTGTAAAAGTGTGGAATAAATTGGTGGATCGAAAAATGTACTACTGCATCATGCGATCCGAAAATTTTACTACTGATTCAGGTGGACTTGATGAGCCACACACATGATATACATTAGAGTGTTTCACACTAGTTTTTGATGCAGCTTTCAGCAGGAGAAAACTCATTTTGCTCTCTCACAATGGAGCCCTTCTACTTTCTTTGCAATGGTAGTAAACTCTAATGGTAGTAAAAAATTCAATTCATAAGAAAAAAGCCTGAGAATTCCACTGTTTGTGAATCACTAGTTAGGAAGACAATGAAAGTCAATGGCACTTTTTTTACTCCTGAAAAAAATATTGGAACTTTTTACCCCTTTTTACTAGTAGTAAAAAGTTCCACAAGAACAGGGGAAGGTACATGGGAGTGGTCGACCTTTGGGTTTTTACACTGCGGGGCGCCAAAACCCAGAATAGTCAAAATCCTGGGTTTTGGTCCACATTATAGTGTAAGCATAAGAATGGCGTACCATGAGGTTAAAGCTAGCAAAGAGCTGCACCCTGCACCCAAGGACACGTGGTGCTAATGTGAGCAAGCTTTGTATAGAAAACAATGGCCAAATGGCCAAAAAAGCAACATACATGCCTCTTACAAATATTACTGTTTAATTAGTACTTCCACTACAGCATACCTTGCCTCTTTATTACATGTATCCACAATGTTAGCCATGTACATACAGCTACACAGGCAACTTAAAAAGTTTTACAAAATTATGCATTTACATTTACCCATTAAAAAACCTTACAACACCATGCAGCAGTCAGAATATTATGTACTTGAATTTTTTTTCTATTGTTTAGTATTGTTTTCATTACATGTGGGTTATACTGACCTGTAGATGGTGATATTGCAGAGATGTAAAGGAAAAAAGAGAGCCCCTCCCGGTCCATAAATACCTGGGACCTCCCACTCATTACCCAGTCTTTCATCTCTGCAGACGGCGAGCAAGTCAGAAGATGTGGTCTCCTCCTTGCACAGGGGGATTTCAGGTAGCCGGGATGACCCCCGGCCCGTTATTTTTTTCTACTGCCGCCCGGATCCCTTTTCTATTTACCCTGCCTCCCAGCCTAGGCTGCTGGTCCGGGCGAGGGTAGAATGGCACCCTAGGTGCTTAGAGTTAATGCTCCACCGTGAGACCCTATACTAAAGGGTAGGCGGTTATCCGGGTTGGTGATCCCGGTTTGGGATGCCCCGTCCCTTGGCCCTTCCCTGGATTGGATTCCCCCTCTCCCAGGTACCCTTGGGGGGGGGGGTCCCTTATTCATTGTGTGTATGTGTGTGTGTTGGTGTGCTTGTCATGGTGTTGCCAGTGTTAGATCGGCTTGGCGGCCGGTTTGTGCTTCAGCGCTTGTACTGGTTGCTGCCAGGTCGGTTGTTAGAGGATTGTTGACCTCGTCCGGGCTCGACCCGGTTAGTGAGGAATTTGCCGACCTTAAGCGCTGTGAGTTATTTTTATCCTTTGTACTGTCCGCCCTGGACGACACTTTGGTGATGTGTAGCAGAGCTACGGCTCTGCTTGTGGTTATTCGCCGTTCGGTTTGGTTGCGCCAGCGGGCGGCTGATTTTGTGTCCAATAAGTCACTCACGACCCTTCCCTTTGTGGGGTTGTGGCTCTTTGGAGAAAGATTGGATTCGGTGGCAAACTGAGGTAAGTTACCTCAGCGTCAGACGCAGCGTCGCCCCTTTCGGGGGGCGGTTTCCTTCTCTCAGTCCTTTCGTGGGGCTAGAGTCGGTAGGGGTTTTGCTTTCCCCTCGTCCAGAAGTGATTTCTGGACCAGGGGCAGGGGTTGGGCCCGTCCAGGACACAGTTGGGGCTCCATGCCTAGAGTCGCTGCCAAGCCGGCTCAGCAATGAGGGGGGCGCCCTCACCCTTGCGGGTGGGGGGACGGGTGCTACTCTTTTCCCGGGTTTGGGTTCAAGAGGTCTCGGACAGGTGGAGTTAGGAAGTGGTGTCTTCCGGTTACAAACTGGAGTTCAAGTTCCGGCCCCCTCCCAGATTCTTCAGTTCTCGGGTGCCGTCAGATCCTCTGGCCGCCCAGGGGCTGCGGGCGGCAGTCTCTTGGACATGGCTGTCATCTGCCAGGTGCCTCACTCAGACCGGGGCCTGGGCTTCTACTCGATTTTGTTCACGGTGCCCAAGAAGGACGGATCCGTTCGTCCCATTCTGGATCTGAAGTTGATCAACAGGTTTGTTCGTCCCCGGAAGTTCCGTATGGAATCTTTGCGCTCAGTCATCCACTCATTGCGTCAGGGGAACTTCATGTCGTCCACAGGCATCAAGGATGCTTACCTGCATATTCCAATATTTCCGGCACACCAGAGATTCCTCAGGTTTGTCTTGGACATTCCACATTTTCAGTTTGTGGCTCTTCCGTTTGGCCTTACTTTGGCTCCAAGCAGGCGCAGCTGGATACCAGGACTGTGGTGTACACTCGGGATAGTTGATCACCCAACCGAAACTCTCCAAAGTCCTGCCTCACTCCCTCCAGGGTGGTGGAGTTTCTGGGAATGTCGCTGGATATTTCTCAGGCCAGGGTGTTTCTCCCCCGGGCCAAGGTTCTTCTGATTCGGGAATTGACTCAGCTTCTTTTCTCCATTCCCCGTCCATCCATCCGGCTAGGGATGTGACTCGTGGGATTGATGGTGGCGTCGTTCGAGGCGGTTCCCTTTGCCCAGTTTTCTCACAAGGACGCTCCAGCTCCATCTCTTGGCGGTCTGGGATGGGTCCCCGCTGTCATTGGATCAGTCTTTTCTGATGTCCCCCCCGGGTGCGGCGTTCCCTTCGGTGGTGGCTAAAACCAAGCAATCTGACGAGGGGCAGGTCCTTTCTGACCCCTCGTTGGGAGACGGTCACCACGGATGCCAGCCTGTACAGGTTGGGGGGGGGGGGGGATTTTGGAAGGATATTCAGTTTCAGGGTCTGTGGGGGCCTCTGGAGGCTATCATCCCATCAATATTCTGGGGTTGAGAGCCATCAGGCTGGTTCTGGCTCACTTGACTCTTCAGTTGCGGGGCCTACTGGTCCAGGTTCGGTCGGACAATCGGAAGGTGGTCGCCTACATCAATCACCAGGTGAGGGTCTCGGAGCGGGCGTGCCCTCAGGGTAGTGTCCTTGACCCTTGCCTGGGCAGAGAGCGATGTCCCATGCATCTCGGCGGTGTTCATTCCCGGAGTGGAGAACATGGAGGCGGACTCCCTGAGCAGGGGGTCATCTTGCCGGGGGGAATGGTCGCTCTGCCCCAAGGTGTTTCGGTCTCTTTGCCAACGATGGGGGTCTCCGGTGGTGCCGCCCGTTTTGCCTCGTCACAATCACAAGCCTCCGGCATTTTTGTGTCTCTCGTGGTATCCACTGGCTCTGGCGGTGGATGCCATGCCTCTGAACTGGAGGGATCTGGGGTTTCTATACCTGTTCCCTCCGTTTTCCATGGTGGGCTGCGTGGTGTGCAAGCTGGCCCTAGAGGGCGCGTCGGCAATCCTGGTGGCTCCAAGGTGGCCAGGACAGGTGTGGTTCGCAGACGTGGTAAGGTTGGCGGAGGTTCAGTTAGTCCTGCCCCTTCTGCTGAATCTGCTCACTCGGGCCGATGCTGTATCCCATTTTACCAACGCTGGCTTTGACAGCGTGGTTGCTGAAACCTCCATCTTGAGGGCTGAAGGTCTTTCTGATGCTGTCATTCAGACTCTGGTTAGGGCTAGGGGCCTTGGCTTGCAGGGCGTTCTCTATCCCTGGGGTTTTTGGAATTTCTGCACCATGGTCTTGACCGAGGTTTGCAGCTTAGTACGCTGAAGGGGCAGGTTTCTGCCCTGGTGGTTTTCTTTCAAAATTCCTTTGTCCTTCATCCGCTGGTTAGGACCTTTTTTTCCAGGGGGTTACGCATGTGCGGCCTCCTAGGAAGCTTTTGCTCCCAGTTTGGGATTTGAATTTGGTTTTGTCTACCTTGCAGGGTCCTCCTTTTGATCCTTTGCAGGATATTGCATTTTCTACGTTTACGCAGAAGGTTGTTTTTCTGGTCGCCATCGTCTCCGTTCGGCGTGTTTCGGAGTTGGCAGCCTTGTCTATTAAGGCTCCTTACTTTGAGAGGCATCAGGATTAGATTGTTTTCCATTTCAAACCAGATTTCCTTCCTACGGTGGTCTCTGTTTTTCTTTTGAATCAGGATATTGTTCTTCCCTCCTTGTGTCCTAAGCCTAGCAATGACAAGGAGAGGGTCTTGCATTCCTTGGATGTGGTTCGCTGTGTGAAGTACTATTTGGTAGTTACGTCTTCCTTTTGTAAGACGAATGCTTTTTTTTTTTTTTTTTTTTTGTGGTGCCCTCCTGACCCAGGAAAGGTTTGGCGCCCGCCAAGTCTTCCATTAGTATATGCTTTCGTTAGGCTGTTGTTGGGGCCTATTCTGCCAAGGGGAAGGTTCCCCATTTTCGTGTTACTGCTCATTCTACTCGTGCTGTTGGGGCGTCCTGGGCTTTCCAGCACCAGGCCTCTGTTGAGCAAGTTTGTAAGGCTGCTACTTGGTCTTCTGTTCACACTTTTTCCAAGTTTTATAAGGTTGATGTGCGGGCCTCAGCGGATGCTGTGTTTGGCCCCCCGCCCTTTATGGACACTGCTATTGGATGTCCCCACATGTAATGAATGTTTTGAAGCAGGGTGTGTGACATACTTAGAATAATACCATTTTGTGAATACTCACCTGTAAAATGGGTATTATAAGTATGTCACACACCCCGCTTCACCCTGCCCTTTTGTATTCTGGATCCTTTATATGGTGTACTTTGCGTTATGACTTATATTTGGCTCTTCCTGGTCCCTTACCTTAATGCTATCTTTATACTGGGTAATGAGTGGGAGGTCCCAGGTATTTATGGACCGCGAGGGGCTCTCTTTTTTTCCTTTACATCTCTGCAATATCGCCATCTACAGGTCAGTATAACCCACATGTAATGAATGTTTTGAAGTGGGGTGTGTGACATATATTATATATATTACCCATTTTACAGGTGAGTATTCACAAAATGGCATTTTTCGCTTGCGACAGCCTATTTACGAGCATTTTGTAAATTTGACGAGTGATTCGAAAATTTTACGAATGCATTTTCAAGTGCACGTATTTAATTCAACCCCTTTTCTGAATCACTCGAAAAAGTTAAAAATGTATGCATGCGATCTTTTTCGAGCGACACAAATTTTCTACCTTTGTTGAATCGAGCCCTTTGTCTTCAAGCTCCCTTAGGACTACATTCTATGGCTATCTAAACTGTATTGGGATCTTTGATAGTAAACCGGATTGGAGTGAATTGCCACTGAGGTCATTGGGAATTCCAAGGGGCGTCTCATGCCTTTACACCCGCTTTGAAGTGACACCACTTATTGACTTTAATTTATTTTTATTTTTATAAAATTTGTGCTAAGTATTTGCAGTACATATAGTTTTTGCTTTAAAAGTGTTCAAGGTTCTGTCATTTGCCTTTCCTTTCCAACGTATGACGCTTCCCTTTCTCTTGCCCAGAAATACTGCTAAAGGGTTTAACGTAAATGGTCCGTATAAATCCAAAGAGTAAGCTGGCTAAGCACGGTCTCTTTTGTGTTTGCTTACTTGGGCTTAAATGAGTGATATACAAAGCTGCAGGATAGGCTAAGTGAGTGGAGAAAGAACAGGTTGTTTAATGACCTGCGCCATACATGCTAGTTTCCAGTAACTATTCTATTCTAAATGACATTGCATAGAGTTTACAAAGTTATAATATGCAAGCTCTGAGAATCCCACATGACCTGACTGGTGATAGTTGGCATTCACAGGTTCGTCTAGGCTGTTTCATATGAAAGAAGGTGTGGTCAGATTTTAAAGAAAAATGTATGTTTGCTAATGTTATTTCACTTTCATTTAAGACACCGACATAAATCCTTAAGGGACAATGCAATGCATTCATCAAGCAAAATACATGGTGTATCTGACTCTTACAATGTATAAATGGAAAATAACACTATGGCCAATATATCATAGAAAGCACAAAAATCATGGTAAAGTATTGTGGATATCAAGGATGCCCAACAGTTCAACTATATATTTAGTTTGTACAGTATATAGCATTTCCTCCTTCAAAACATTAACTCATCAAAGTGCATGGTGAGAGATCCAGACATGGAAACCTAAAGGCCCTTTCCAGCCATATGCTTCTTCTTTTAAAGAACCCTGCCACCCTTCCCTAGTTCTGAGGCAGGGGGAGGGGTTACATAAAAAAAAAAGACCTTACCTCAGCCAAAATCCAGCGCTGATAATAGTTTGATTTCAGTGCTAGGCGCCACCATCTTCCCTTCCAGTCGACCAGTGCTGAAATCTATTTGTCATCAGCGCTGGATTTCTGATTTTTTTTTTTTCCCCTGTAAGTTAACCCCTGCCCTGCCTCGCTGCCCAAAATACTGCTTTTTTAGGGAGTAGAAATAAATATTTTGTGTCTACCAAATTCTCATAGGACATGGATTTTTTTGTTTCCTGTTACTCCATGTGAGATGGCAGATGATCAATCATTGCATAATGTTCTGCAGTGACAGCCTAGCTACTCACAGCAGTGACAGAGGCAGGGCTTTACAGCTAACAGGAGACAGTTGGGAACAGCAAAAATTGCCAAAAGCTACAAAAGAGGAGCAATTCAAAGGGACACTAGGTTAAAATTAAAGATTTGGTCTGCTTTAAAGCGGATATGCAGAATCTTGCATTTGCTGATGAGGTGTCTGGCTGAACTGGAATTTTTGGGTACTTGCCATTAACCCTTTAAACCGGACCTTAACCATGATTTACTGAAAAGCCCAAACCCTTAAACTATTCCCCAGCATCTAAAATTAATATATTTTATGTATTTATTTTATTATATTATTATATATTTAATTTAAGTTTTTAGTCACTTTTTATTCTTTCCCCCACTGGGCTGCAACTCTGTTCAGGACTTTTGGATACGGGCGCCGCCATCTTGAATCAGAAGCATCTCACATACTGAGGAGAGTGAGATAAAATACAGGGGGGCGGATTATAGCTGTGCTTTGCTCAGACAGAGCAGAGCTGGGGTCAGGAAAAGGTCAGCAGTCCCAGAATGCAGAGCAGCCCAGTCAGAGGGCACTTCCTGTTTGCAGGCTGCCTGATGTTCCATGAGCCGCCATCTTGGATGTTTAAAGGCCCATAACATGGAGTAGATGCAGGTATGATGATTTTTAATGTGAGCAATCTGTATGTACAGGGTGTGGGAAACATATAAGATAGACTCTTATTCTGAGTGAAGGACCGCTTTAAGTGTCAGACTACATTTTGCGCTACACATGTTCAACCTTGATTTTTGAAGGGATTTCCCAGGAAAATGATATATTTTTTTTTTCAGCAGAGTCTGGGCTTCAACATGAAATGTCTAGGTATGGCCCTTAGTGGATTCTCAATACTTTTGTGTGAAATATGTGCACAAAAAAAAATAAAAAACTATTTTTTGCAATTTGTAGTGTGTTTTTTTTTGTAATAAAAAATGTATGTTTGTCAATAAAATAATATTGCGTGTGATACCCCAATTTCTCCCGGTTACAGCGGTACCACATATGTATAGGTAGACACCCTTTCCTGCCCAGGAGACTCCCCCAAACTGAAACAGAGCTTTAGGAGATTTTCAGATAAAATACAACTGTGATATGCGCTATGCGCACCTTGCAGTTTTTCCAGAAAAACAACCCTTTACATTTGAAATACCTCCCACAAACTATATATTCTCTGAAAGTACACACATCAAGCTTTCTAGGCATACCAGGCTTGTTGATGTGGGCGTAGCTTTCT
Organism: Gastrophryne carolinensis; assembly: GCA_027917425.1. Taxonomy (NCBI): domain Eukaryota; kingdom Metazoa; phylum Chordata; class Amphibia; order Anura; family Microhylidae; genus Gastrophryne; species Gastrophryne carolinensis. Next base: position 287,814,049 of record CM051237.1, on the reverse strand, counting down.
GGAAGTAATCCCTCAATCAATTATTTGGTTGCACAGAGTTTCCCTAAAATAGAATAAAAAGAAAAAAGAAAACTATATGCAAACAAGAAATTGAAAAGTTGACAATTGACAAGTTTAATCTGAAAAAGCAACATCCCCCGAACAGAACGATACCCAGCATGCATAGCTACTGTCAAGGGAAGAGTTGCCAAACACCCCAAAGTAAAGCATGTGCGTAACGGTAATTTTACTTGAAAATTTCAGCTCTGCAGACAAAGTGCGCACCTTGCAATTTTTCAACCAAAACATCCCTTTACATTTGGAATATCCCCCATAAACCATATATTCCCTGAAAGTACACATGTTAAGCTTTTTAAGCGTACCCAGCTTGTTGTAGTGGGCTCATCTTTCTGGAAGTAATCCCTCAAAGAATTTTAAGGTTGCACAAGGTTTCCCTAAAAAAAAAAATGGGAAGGGGCGGGGCTAATGGCTGCAAACCAGGAAGTGAGTGAGAGGGCGATTTCTCGCACTCTCCTCACTACGTGAAGAGGAGACCTCGCGGGAGGGATCGCTGCTGCAGGTGATTAAATGTCATTTTTTTTTTTATTATTTTTTTTTTTTACAGTAAACAGCCGCGTCCAAAGCGCGGGGGGGGGGCGCTATTTTGGGCGCCCTCCTAAAGCGAGAAGAGCCCCGGGGGAGGGGGGGGGGGTCGGATGCCCCCTGGGTGAAGAGAAGACCCGGCCCGATCCAACGTGGGGTCAGGTGAGTTTTTTACTTCTATACTTTTTTTTCGGTGGGGGTTTAAAGTCGGCTACGTGAGACTCGCGTAGCTGGCACTATAAGGGTTAAGAGACGTAACTTTGCGCTTCCAGGTCTGTAGCTTTTTTGATGGTCCATAGGGCAAATTCATTCCTGCATCACAGAGCACCATGTTGTGTGGTTTTGATGCCAGAACTTTGGCACAACCCACCTTCACGTCTGTTTGGTTGCAAGCAGAACAGCCCTAATGCTGCAGCAGCTTGTATTTACCAAGGCCTGTGCAGGTCAGGATGGAAGACTATACTTTCCTATATACAAATGTAGTAAAATTGAGCAATTAATGTTTTATAGAAGCAGTGGCACAGATTGTTAATTATGGCTTGTTTTACAAGTTGCCTCGTTACATAAAGTTAAACTTTGCTAGATCTGTGCATTTTTAAATTAACCTACAAATCGGTAAAAAAAAAAAAAAATCTGATTCGGTTCAGTAAACAACATCTGCAAACGGCATGAACGTCAAGGAGACAGAACGGTCTATGCTCGCTGATGAGCACAACTAGACCACAGCCAATACCTAGTCTAATGTTCATTGTGGTTTCTGGTGCTGTGTGTTGAGAGGCGATAGGTAAATCTGTTAGCGTTCTGCTTGGACATGAGCGTAAATAATGACCTCATGTAAACGGTTCCTCTGGAACTGCAGCAGAATACTTTGTGTGACCTTTTCTCGCTATCCTGAAGGGGAACACTGAAAATAACAGGAAGGATAAATGATATCATGTGTTAAAATTGCAAGTTGCTTCCCAGATTTCAACTCTGGCTTGATTAGTAGGGGTTCTTTTATATTCCATATTCTCACTCTTACTGCCGAGGTTCAAATGTGTTTGCATCAAACACTAAATGGCTTTAATTAAATGATGCAATCAGATTATGAAGTTTTAGAATCGCATTTTCCTCTGGCGTCCTCCAGGACGGCTAGCCACTCACTTCCTCTCCCTAAACAGGAAAGCTAAACTGACAGAGTATTAAAGCCCCACACCTTCCCCTTGGCCCTCAGTGTTTTTGTGTTTCCTCCCAGGAAACGCGATGGAGTATGTTCGTGGTGGATTGAGGGTTGATGACGGGTCTGGATCCCTCTAGTGCCCATGTGTTCCCCCTATTTTTTTTATTACAGAGCCTCAACGTAGTTGAGTATGTGCTGTAGGCTTTTTCTGTACCCTTATGGGGGGGCGGAACATTGTGGGTGCTATCTTTTTTTTCCTGCATCCCCCCCCCCCATATCCAGTGTAGATTTTGCTCCCTACACAAGAGCTTTAAGGTATGGTGTTCTCTGGCAGGTGAGAAAGGGGTTGCAGGCATCCATAGCCAGATGGATCAGAGATGCTTTAGCTCTGGCCTATCGAGCAATGGGTGCCCTGCCCCCTTAGGTATTCAAGCCCATTCCACTAGGACACTGTCTGCTTCTTGGGCTTATAATGGCGGCAACTCAATGGAGGAAATATGTTAGGCCGCCACCACACACCTTCCTGAGACACTACAAGGTTGACTTGTGCAAGAACGACCAGTAGAATTCAAAAAGTCCTGAGGTTGGACGCTGTGTGTGTGTGTTTGCTTGCTTTCTGTGGCTAAGCCTGGGGAAAACCCCAGTTAGTCTTACTGGTAACAGTATTTCCAATAGTCCTCCAGGACAGCGTCCTATACACCACCCCATTTGTTCTGATCTATTCTGACTTGGTTGCATGGGTGTTACTTCTTGCCTGTCTTTTTCCCTTCGGGTATTGGACCATTCCTGTATGATTGCCTAAAAAACTGAAGGCCGAGAGGAAGGGGCGGGGCTTTATTACTCTGTCAGTTTGTGTTTCCTGTTTGGGGAGAGGAAGTGAGTCGCTAGCTATCTTGGTATTGGAAATACTGTTACCGGGAAGACTAACTGGGGTTTTTGTCAGCCCCTTTTTTATCTCTTCTAACATACATAAGCTGAGTTTCAAAGTTAAAGACGTACTAAAGGCACCTCCGATTGTTGTCCCATTGGCTCAGGCTACTCTTACTCAAACATCAATCCGTTATTTGTATAGTATAAGAGCATTGGAGTTGCGTAGAAAAAATGAGAAGAAACGGTGGGTATGGCAACAGCGATGTGATGTAAGTACACTGTGCTTTACATATATCATAGTTAAAAAAAAAAAAAAAAAAAAAAAAAAGTGCATTGTTTTGCCTCTAGTTGCTGCCAGCACATAGTGTGACCAGAAAAAGGGGGTGAGAGATGCCACAGGCAGCATCCATTCAGTGGCTCATCTTTAATGATGGCAAAAAAATACTGTAGAGCCTCCAGTGCCTGAGCAGAGCTTCATCATGCAGGGAAATGTGCCTGTGCAATCCTTAGGATGCCGACAAGCAAGACACCTACTGAGCTGGTGGTCAACCTGATTGCTAAACTCCCCTCACCCCCCTTTCTAATCTTAAAATGGAGTCTGTCAGTCGTAGTGTCATTGGAGGCTCCTCTCCCTGAATATCCCAGGAGATAGATATATATAGATAGATAGATAGAGAGATATATATATATCTCTATCATATATATATTCATATTCATGCAAAGTGACCCACTGATACAGTAGAATCAATGCAGGAGAATTCACCAAAACAAGTGAATAGTGGATAAGTGGGAGGCTTGGAGTCTTAAAACTCATCTAGAAAAATAAAAAAGCCCTGCATAGAAGTGGATGGCAATTTGAGGGCTGTAGCAATTTGTGGTCTTCGCTACTGGATTACCTTTTACTGACTAGTAATAAATTGGTCAAGATCTGTGGATGGAACTTGAAGAAATGCACTTAAAGCAGACCACAACCCACACTTTTAACTAGCGTCCACTGAATTGCCCCCCCCCCCCCCAATGAAGAGGACCTTTTGCCATTTTTAGTGCTCCTGCTTCATTCTAATACCAGATAATGGTGCCTGTCTTAGCTGTAAAGCTCTGCCTCCTCCAGTCATTGCCATTGTTACAAGATGTCATTGCACACCAATACAAAGACTGGTCGACTGCCATCTGATCTGAAAAATCTAACATTTTATTTTCTAGTTCTACACCCTAAGAAGGGAATATCGGCAGGGGCTATGGCCAAATCTACTTATCGAGTTCAGTGGGTTTTGGTTCGCTTTAAATCCATATAATCCAAAGTTGTGTATTATTGTGTGACATTACTGTGGTACAGGCTAAAGCTCCCCTTAAAGTGGACCAAAACTATCCTGGGTTTTGGTTCTTGCCCCTGGGGCACCCCGAAGCCGGATACCCCGCTATGTGACCCCCCCCCCCAGGTCTCCCACTTTCCTTTCCCCGTTCCTACGGTGTATGCAAGCCTCCCACCCAATCAGCTTGCTCGACTGTGCTGACGTACAGGCTTGTCTAAGCACTTGGCTCCAGCTGATTCTGCTGGCAGCCGCATCCCCGCTACTCACTAACAGGGAGTGTGTCCACACCGGCCATTCACAAATTCCTGGCACAGGCTTGCATGCGCCATTGGATCAGGAAGAAGGTGAGTTTACTGGGCCACCTTGGGTTTTACACAGCGGGGCATCCCTTATCTGGATACCCCGGGGGTAGAGAGTATACCTTCCCTGGAGTTTCATAGATTCCAGGGTGGGTTTTTTATGTTTAGTGTCTTTGCCTAGATATCCGAATAGCTTGGCTTTGATATTGGCACTGCAGCTGACCTTGCTGCTAAAATACAATCCCTGTTTTTGTATTGATTTCTCTGAATACTTTGGCTATGGTAACTTGAGTTAAGTACTTTTCAATATGGCAGCATGCAATGTGCGTGTTTTCTTTTTTGGCTGTTTGCTCACATGAACTAGTTTGATAACTACTTCAAATAAGTAATAATGCAAATATTGAACACACCTCTGTTCCTCTTCAAAGTGACCAGTCACAGGCTTCTTATGTTATTGCCTAACTTTAAAGCAGGACAAAACTATCTTGGGCTATGTCCATTGCCTCGGAGGTATCCTAATTAGGGATGACCCGCTATGTGAAACCCCCCGCCTCCCAGATTGCCCATAAAAACATAACTTTTCCCAGTCTTTTGGCTGGCTTTTGTCCAATTTGGTTTTTGTCCAATCAGTGATGTATGCCATGCATATTAATCATTGTCAATAAGGCTCTGTTTTGCCTTTTCACACTGTTAAAAACAGTGGGTGTGGCAACAGCAATGGTGATATACAAAAGGGGAGAGGAGGATGGGGTTTCAGAGCTGCAGAGAGAGGCAGCCAATCGGGACGTCTGGGCAGGGAGTGGGGGTTGTAGGGGGTGTTTCCGTTCTTGGTTGACTGAAATTCTCAGACTTTTTTTCTCATGAATTGAATCTTTTACTACCATGAGAATTTTTTTCTACCTTTATTGAATCGAGGCCATAGATTTGAATTCCTGTTCTTAAGGCACTGAAGAAGCCAAAAACTGGAGAAACTAGTCTTTCGGGAAAAAATGTTTTGGAGATAAACCATTGGAATAATGTATTACAATGAAGGAATGACACCAAGTTGTCAAGCACTGTAAAAACCTCATATCTTGTACACGCTACATGTAAATCTCTGACTTGAGAAATGTTAGTAGAGTTAATACATTTGTATGTTTTACTACAGAATGATGTGTCTTATATTGGCGAGGTCAACACCTTAGAACTCTCCTAAAACTAACTCTGTAAGGGGTCAGTCCAAACTTACTACATTGGTTGAACAATTCAGTAGAGAGTTACAGTTTTTGACCAGCCTACTCCATATTCCTCTCCCCCCCCCCCTCCCCCTTCCCTTCTTTTATTTTTTATTTTTTCCCCCTGTCCCCTACCAAGGGGACAACCTTTTGTGCAGCTTCTGAGTAATTGCCATTATTTTATATCTATAGTCCATTCTGTACAGAGAGCCTATATGTATGCAATATGTTGTAGTAGTGGTATCAGGATTGAATCTATGGGCACCACTTATGCTGTGTGCTTATACAGCTCTGCATAGAAGCAACACTGCTGCATGCAGTGTTTGTTGGAACAATGTGGGCAGGAATCTCTTAACATTGAGGTGTGGCATTGTACTGCACATAAAACACTACAATGGGAAAATAATCCACACAGAGTTTTTTAGTGTAATTGGCTTCCTACCCACAAATGTGTTCTTTACTAAATTTAAGTTGTAAGTTGCTACTTGTCCCGAAGCCTTCATGATGGTACTGCTTCCACCTCAGGTAGCCAGTACTTCATTAAATACCCCTAAGCATACTCTAACTAGGAATAGTAAAGCTCAAGGGTGCTGCTCTACAAGGCTACCACTTGGGCTACCTTAAACTTCAAGTCCGTTGTTTCAACTGGTATCAAGCCAGTTACTAAAGCCTTTTATATCTGGAACTAGCCATTTACCTGAAATTTGAACTTCCCTGTATATCTGTTAACGACCAACACCAGCCCTTGAGTCTATAAGACTCTAGGGCTGGTGGTTGAACTGGCCCGCAGCATGTGCATGGGCCACAGCGGCATACCCTGTATCCCTCCGGTTGTTTCTCTCCCATGCCATCTAAATTGCTGTTGTGTATACGTGCAGCTAAATGGGAGCAGCCTGTGGGAGGCACATTGCTAGTTTTCCTAGCTGTGCATAAAAAGTTTGCCTAAAAAAGCCGATTGTAAGGATGGTCTACAGATTAATTTGATGTGCGCTGTGGAATCGATAGCGATGTAAGAAAATGTGGCGAACCAGGGGGTTTTACACAGCAGGGCATCCCAAATTGGGATACTCCGGGGGCATGCAATGAAAACAGGTAAAGGTAGGAATGAGTATCTGATGCAGTTGTAGTTATTTACATACACATTCAAAATGTTATTTATTTCCCTCAAATATGCAAATTTTATCTGTGCCTTTGGACATGTAGATACGTTATATTTCTTGTTTTCTTACATTTTTGAGATTGTCATTTTTTTGTTTTACTCGGTCCTATAATACTTTGCTCATATTTCTGTACTATATCATTTGTATGTGGATTCTTGAGCAATATTTTTAGCTTAATGTGGGAAACTGTATTCTGAAGGCAAAACTGTAATGGTTTATGCAAGTCTTCCCTCATTTCCTTTCTATTGAAGATCATTCATCTGTGCACATTTTAATTGCATGATTGTAACTTCAATGCCAATGCTTCCCTCTCCCTGCGTGTTTACTGTTCAGTAAAGCCTCCGTTTAAACTAACCTGCTTTTCCAAATTAAAAAAAAATAAAAAATCTAAATGTGTGGTGGGCATATGTATTCAGCTCTCCTGAGTCCATTATTGTGTAGGACCACCTTTTACCTGCAGTTACAGCTGTAGGCCTGTTGGGATATTTCTCTATCAGCGTTGCACATCTAGAGAGAAATGTTTGACCTTTTTTCTTTGCAAAAATAGCTCTAGCTCAATCAGATTGGATGGAGAGAATTTTAGGTAATACCTCAGATTTTCAATGGTAAATAGGTCTGAACTTTGACTGGGCCATTCCAAAATGCGAATATGCTTTAACTTAAACCACTTAATTGTGGCTTTGGATTTTGGGATCTTTGTTCTGCTGTATGTGAGCATCTGCCCTCAGTATCAAGTCTTACAACCTCTAACAGGTTTTCCTCAAGGATTTCCCTGTCTTTAACACCATCCCCCTTCCCATCAACTCCTGAGTCACAGATAAAGGCAAGGATCTCTATGGTGTGTCCCAGGTGCTACGCAGTGTTAGCTGTCCTCCAAACATATTGTTTGGCATTTGGTCTTATCTGACCGGAGCACCTTCTTCCACAAGCTTGCCTCTACTTGAGACTAACGGCAAATGGGATTTCTTATGGCTTGCTTTACGAATTGCTTTCTTCTTGACACTGACACAAAGAGCACATTTGTGGAGTACATGACTAATAATTATCCTCTGGTCCATTTCTGCCACCTGATCTGTGGATCTCCAAAGCTCCTCCAGAGTGACCCTGGGCCTTTTGGATGCTTCCTTATTAGCGCACTCCTTGCCTGGGCTGTCTGTTTAGGTGGACAACCATATCTTGCTAGGTTTACAGTTATGGCATACTCCCATTTACAGATAATAGACTGAGTTGTGTTCCGTGAGATGTTCAGATCTTGGGACTATTTTTTTTTTCTTTTTAACCTAACCCTGCAAAAAAAAATCACCACAACTCTATCCTTGAGCTGTCTGGTGTGTTTGGTTTTCATGATGCTGTTTGTTCACTCATTTTATCAAACAAACCTCTGAGGCCTTTCTCGCAGCTTCGGAGCTGAAGGTATACTCTGCTATCCCCAAAAATAAGCCCTAGCATAATTTTTCAGGACTCTTGAGAATAGATGCTCGAAACACTCCAAAAATAAGCCCTAATTACAGTTCATAAAAACACTCCTAAAAATAGTCCAATTTAAATAGTACCAAATACGGGTAAAAGTGTAAAACCAAAAAGCAATAGAATGCTGCAGGACAGATAAACACCAAGAAAAGCAGACACCTCCAAAAGAAACACAATCAAAAGGCCCAAAACAATAAGGGTTGGCTAGTTCTGGACCCGCACACAGATCAGGTAGTCCCACTGGCATTGTGGCTGCTTTCAGGTGCTAAACACAGTGCAGTGGAACTCTGAATAGAGCAGTTCAAATGCCAAGAACCCGACAATTTGTATGAAAAGGAGTCCAAGCTCATTTTTGGAGCAACGATATTTATATAAGACCCTGTTATAATTTCAAAGCGCTGTAAGAGCCCTCCATTAATTGCAGATCAAGCTATAATTACCTTTTTCTTTCTTCTCCATTACAATTTAGAGAGATGGCTCCTGCTAGTGCTATTTTTCTTGCCATTGGTAGTCAAGGAATGTGTAATTTGGGCTTACATTTTTCTTATTCTACTTCCCCTGTCATCTATGGGTGTCGGGTGTGTGAGGTAGTTGAGTGAGCTGCTGGGCAGCGTTGTTGATAAATATGAGGCAGGGCTGGTGACAATGGCCTTTCTGCTGCACTGATTGGCCACCATTCCACACCAGAAGCAGAATTAGGGGGGGCGATGACTTTAGGTAACATAAAGTAGCAAGTTGCAGGTCATGCTGATCACAGTTCAGTGATTTTAGTATAATTTAGTAGTTTAATAGGTTGATTATTAAAACGTTTTAAGATTGTGATTATAATTGTCAACAAACATATTCTGAATGCTTATTCGGAACTTATTTTTGAATACTATAGGATTACTGGCCTATTGGCATTGTTTGAACTGGTGCACCCCTGTTAACCTTCCATATGGATATTGAAGCTAAAATTTTTTTTTGGGGGGGGGAGTTTTTTGACCTTTCAGTCCCATTCTCTTGTTGTACAAATCCATCTGCAAATGTTAGGTAAATGTTTCCCTGCAGTCTACAATGGGGAATAAAGACACCACCTCCATAAAATGGAACAATGTGCTTATGGTGTAAAGCACAATAGGGAACATTAACAAGTAAAAGTAAAGCTGGAGCAAACTCAAAGCAATTGGTCATAGTAACAATTCCCTGTCTCTTTCAAATAAGTCCTTCTTTTTTCTTTCTTGCATTCTCATATTGAAATGTTTAGATGTTTGTTTGCCAACAGCTGACTTTTTGATGACAAATGCATGTTAGTAAAATGTGTTGTGCAAGGTTTTGTTCACTTTTGCAGCTTGCAGCCTTTAGCTGGTACAAAGACAACCAGGCATGTAAAACAGTTCCTGTCCCTGAGCAAAACATGCAGGTCTCTTTAGTCCCATGCAGCTGATCCACCTTAGTCCGGTAGTCTGAAACTTCCCTCCAGTCCCCGCATCTTGGCCGCACCTGCTCTTTTCACTGAAGTGGAGTGGGCATGCTAATCTCCAGCACTAACCCTCTATTACAATGCATAGCAGGCCTGTCCATTCACTGTGACTGATGCGAGGAGGCAACTGTGGTTGAGCAGGGATGGCACATGTCTGGATCTTGGGTGGTGGTAAGTTATTCTAAGTGTGCCATACAATCCACTTCGATCATCATGACATCTGGGTTATATCCTCTAGAGGGCGAACTTCTGCAGAGATGAATATGCAAAAAAGAAAGCCCCTCCTGGCCCATATATACCTGGGACCTCCCACCAATTTCCCAGTGTCTTTTCTGCAGGCGGACAAGACAGAAGATGAAGACTTCTCTCTCTTTCAGGCAAGCCGGGCTCGCGCCTGGCACCCTTTTTTATCCCTATTGCTGCCAGGATTCTTTCCAAATTGTCCCCCATTGAGCCTCCCAGCTTAGGCTGCGGGTCCTGGCAAGGGTAGGAGCACCCAGTGGGTGCATTGGGAGCCTTTGCTCCCCCGTGAGACCTCAAATTGGGGCAGTTGTGGTGATCCTGGTATGGGATGCCCCCAGTCCCTGCTGAATACGGCCTTATTACGGGCCGGGGTTCCCCGTTTTCCCCTCCGGGTCCCATACTCCCTCGGGGGGGAGGGGGCTTGGGACTGGTGCGTCCTAAGCTGGCCTCTTCTTGTTGTGTTTTTTTTTTTTTTTCATTTTTTTATTAGTTTTAATCTAATGGGTGTGTGTGTGTTTAGGTGTTTTCACACTTTGTTGCTGGTTAATGTGGCTCATCTGGAAGTGATCCCTCGATGAATTGGTGCAATATGGCTTCCTTCAGCCTGAGTGAAGTCACTCAGGCTGTGTCTGGGTGGAGAAGGGGGCGGGGCCAGGCGCTCGGCATGGCCATGGTAGCCCCACCCCCTCGTCTGCGCGATTTGTGCAGGCCTCCCTCTGGCCAAATCCGCGCTGCAGGGAGGGGGCGTGGCCTGGATAGTGCGCCTTCTGCACTGGCACGTCCCCCTTCTTCTTCCTCTCCCTTGGTCCGGTTTCCTCATGGTCAGGGGCCATCTTCACAATGTGAAGGCAGATTGCTTCATATTGTGCATATTAAGGGGTTCCTCCTGGTCCTGGGGTCCCTAGTTTTAAAAATTACTCATCTAAATCCTCCCACCGGGACTTTTAAGGGGCATCCCGGGTTGCTTAAGCGTAATTCCCTTCGGTCTTGCGACTTACCACTAAAAAATCACCATATGGAGGCTCCGCAGGATACTGGACTTGGGCTCTCATTGGGGCAAGCTCGGCCATGCGTGGGGTGTGGGGCATCCCTTACGGGAGAGGATGTACCGATCTGTACTCCACGCGCTCATAAGGCCATAACGCGGAAGTCTGGTTCCCAGCCTTCTGGGTCGGCTCCTCCCGCTTCTTCGCCTTCCCCTCCCCGCTTGATCCGTACCCCGAGTGACATTGGTGCCAGCGGGGAGTCGCAGTCGGATGTTGCTGCCAGGTTGGCCAGCATTGAAAAGTTTATTGTTAGCACGGTGGACAAGAAGGCCCAAGCTAAAAAGAGACATTTGTCGTTGGCCCAGCCCGTGTGGGACCTGGACGACGACTCTATGGATTTGTCTGATTATTCCCCATTAGAGGAGGGGGAAGTGTTTGAGGAGACAGTCTGATTTTGTACAGTCTGGTGATGCTTTTGTGGGGCAGGCGCCTGGGGATGCCGTAGATACGGCTGCTGTTTTGTCGCATATGTTTGGAGGTGTTGGATATTGATCTCCCGGAGGCGCCTCCTTTAAAGAAGGGGGAATTTTTTTGGGTCCGTAAGCCCCGTCTAGAATTCCCTACGCAGGATCATTTTGATGCTCTGATCCAGAAAGAATGGGAGATGCCCTGTCGGCGGCTGGGGGCTCCGCAGGGATGGGACAAGAAGTATCCCTTCCCGGTGGAGGTGGTCAAGTGATGGTCCTCTCCCCCTGAGGTCGATGCGCCTTCCAAGGGCTTGACCAATTCTTCTGTGTTAAACACCCCTGACGCTACCTCCTTTAAGGATGGCGAAGATAGGCGCCTGGATCAGATGGCCTGTCATGCTTTTGCCTGTGTGGGATCGGCCCTGCGGCCGGCTTGTTCATCTGCTCTAGTGTCGCTTGCTACCAGGACTCTTATTAGGGACTGGCTTAATGACTGTCAGTTTGATCCGGCTAGCACTGAGTTCGCTACTCTTAAGAGGTGTGAACTATTCATGGATTTTGTGTTGTCTGCTATGGAGGATTCCATTGTCATGTGTAGCAGGACTTCGGCTCTATTGGTGGCCATGCGCAGGTCGGTCTGGCTGTGTCAGTGGACAGCGGATTTTGGGGCTAAGAAGTCCCTTACAGCTCTTCCCTTCATGGGTATGCGGCTGTTTGGTGATAGATTGGATGCTGTTGCTAAGGGAGGTAAGTTACCTCAGCGGAAGAAACAGCGCTGTCCCTTTCGGTGGGGCGGTTCTTTCACCCCGTCCTTTCGTGGAGCCAGAGCAACTAGGGGTCTGCCTGTCTCTGGTGTCAGGGGCTCGTCCTGGAACAGAGGCAGAGGTTGGGCACGCCCGACGGCTTCCTGGGGTTCCAAGCCTAAGCCCGCCGGTAAGCCGGCTCAGCAATGAAGGGGCACCCTCACCTGCACGGGTGGGGGGATGGCTGCGGCTTTTCTTCCAGGTCTGGACCCGGGAGATCACAGACAATTGGATCCTGGAAGTGGTCTCGTCCGGGTACAAACTGGAGTTCGAGTACTGGCCGCCTCCAAGGTTCTTAAGGTCTCGGGTGCCCTCGGACCCTCAGGCTGCGCAGGGGCTCCTGTTAGCAGTAAGAAACCTTCTGGACATGGGAGTTATTTGCCCGGTGCCTCAGTCTGAGAGAGGCAGGGGTTACTACTCCAACCTTTTCACGGTACCCAAAAAGGAGGGTTCGGTGAGACCCATTCTAGATCTCAAGGTTCTGAACAGGTTTATCAGAACCAAAAAGTTCTGTATGGAGACTCTGCGCTCCGCTATCAATTCCCTTCACCAGGGGGATTTCATGACGTCCATAGACATCAAGGATGCGTATTTGCATATTCCCAATTTTCCAGCGCATCAGAGATTCCTCCGGCTTGAGGTGGAGGATAAACACTTTCAGTTTGTAGCTCTTCCCTTCGGGCTGACCTCTGCACCGCGGGTCTTCACCAAGGTCTTGGCGGGAATAATGGCCCTGCTCAGAGCTCAGGGAATTCGCATTGTGCCTTATCTGGACGACCTGTTGATCTCAGCTTCTTCCCTCAGTCAGGTGGAGCTGGACACCCACCAGGTGGTGTCAACTTTGGAGAAGTTCGGGTGGGTGATCAGCCGCCCCAAGTCCTCTCTTTCTCCATCACGCGTGATTTCTTTTCTGGGAATGAATCTGGATACCGTTCAGGCCAGAGTGTTTCTGCCCCAGACCAAGGTGCTGGGGATTCAGGATCTGATCCGTCTTCTTCGGGACAGCCCTTGTCCCTCTATCCGACAGGGGATGAAACTGGTGTGCCTGATGGTGTCCTCCTTCGAGGCGGTACCGTTTGCACAGTTTCACATGAGATCTCTTCAACTTCACCTATTGACGCATTGGGACAGGTGTCCCCAGTCTTTGGATCAATCTTTCAGGATGTCTCCCAGGGTTCGGCAGTCCCTTCGGTGGTGGCTGGAGTCGAGCAACCTGTTGAAGGGCAGGTCCTTTCTGGTCCCTTGTTGGGAGACGGTTACCACAGATGCCAGCATGTAGGGCTGGGGAGGTTATTGGAAAAGTCATCAGTTCAGCTGCGTGTGGAGCCCTCAGGAGGCTCACAACCCCATCAATGTCTTGGAGCTCAGGGCCATCCGGCTTGTTCTGCAACGGCTGACGTCGCAGTTCTGGGGTCTACCGATTCAGGTTCGGTCAGACAATCGAACGGCGGTGGCCTACATCAATCGCCAAGGAGGGACTTGCAGCAGGGTTGCCCTCAAGGAAGTCTCTCTGATTCTGCACTGGGCGGAGAACATTGTTCCTTGCATTTCGGCAGTTTACATTCCGGGAGTGGAAAACACTGAGGCGGATTCCCTGAGCAGGGGATTCTCTCGCCAAGGATCGTGGTCTCTCCACCCCTAGGTTTTTCTGGATCTTTGCCGCAGGTGGGGGACTCTGGAGTTGGATCTCTTTGCCTCGAAGCACAATCACAAACTTCCGGCCTTTGTGGCTCTTTCCCAGGATCCTCTAGCATTGGCAGTGGATGCCTTGTCCCTTGCCTGGAAGGATCTGGGGTTTCTGTACCTGTTTCCGCCCTTCGCCATGCTGGGCAAGGTAGTTCGCAAATTGATTCTGGAAGGGGCACCAGCAATTCTGGTGGCTCCAAGGTGGCCAAGAAGGGTTTGGTACGCAGACGTGGTAAGGCTGGCGGTAGATCATTACCGGCTTCCTGTGTTGCCGGATCTATTGTCTCAGGGTCAACTTCTTTACCTCAATTTACAAACGCTGGCTTTGACAGCTTGGCTGCTGAAACCTTCATTCTGAAGGAGGAAGGTTTGTCTGAGGCCGTGGTCCAGACCTTGATTAGAGCTAGGAAGCGGTCATCTTCTGGCAATTACTATAGGACTTGGCGGTCCTACATTGTTTGGTGTGAAGCTAGGGCCTTGCCTTGTAGGGTGTTTTCTATTCCTAGGATTCTGGAGTTTCTTCAGCATAATCTGGATCTTGGTTTCCAGCTTAGTACCTTGAAAGGACAGGTTTCGGCTCTGTCGTTTTTTTTCCCAGAAGTCTTTTGCCTTGCTCCTGCTGGTTAAGACCTTTTTCCAAGGAGTCGCGCATGTGCGGCCTCCTAGGAAGGCTGTGGTTCCTGTTTGGGATTTGAATTTGGTTCTGTCGGCTCTACAAGGTCCTCCTTTTGAGCCACTACAGGATACTGCTCTTTCTATTCTCACTCAGAAGGTTGCCTTTTTGGTGGCTATTACCTCTGTTCGGCGTGTCTCTGAGTTGGCGGCTCTGTCGATTCAGGCCCCTTATTTTGATAGACATCAGGATAAGGTGGTTTTTCGTTTGAAGCCAGATTTCCTTCCTAAGGTGGTGTCTGCTTTCCACCTCAATCAGGATATTGTTCTCCCTTTCTTGTGTCCTAAGCCTAACAATGACAAGGAGAGGGTTCTGCACAATTTTAGATGTTGTTCGCTGTGTGAAGTATTTGGTGACTACGTCTTCCTTCCGCAAGACGGGACGCCGAGTCCCCAGACTCCGAATCTCCTGCAACAGGTTAGCTGTTTGTTTCTCCCTCTCCTTTTTAAGATAGGCGCCCCCTCTAATCAAAAGGCCCCGAATCACACACTTGTGGGCCTCCCACTGGGACATCCGTGGAACGTCAGGGGTGTTGTTTACTGAAAAAAATTCAGTGATTGCCAATCGAATTTCCGCCTTAAACTCAGGGTCCTGAAGGAGGGAGCCGTTGAGCCTCCAGTGTCCCGAGGGGGGGAATCTGGAATCGACAGAAAGATGGAGATGGGAGCTTGGTCAGAGACTGAAATTGAGCCTATAGAAGGCCGCGATATGAGATGCACGTATCTATGGGGACCAAAAACCAGTCGATACGCGAATACGTATTATGAGGGGGGGAAAAGTAGGTATAGTCCCTCTCTCTAGGATTTACAATCCGCCATACATCCAAAAGTTGATGGTCAAACAGGAGGGCCTTAATCCTCCTCAGAGCCGAGAAAGGTATGCTCGAAGTCCCCCTAGAGGTGTCAAGCTGAGGATCCAGAACACAGTTGAAATCGCCCCAAAAGGAGAATGCCATTAGTGAACTCCGCCAGCCTCTCCAGGGTAGATCTCAAGAACTTGGTTTGATTCCAGCTCGGACAGTAGCAAGTTGCCAGCGTCGCCTTCTGAGTGTAAAGAGTACCCCTTACAAAAAGGTATCTACCCTCAGAGTCGTGGATAGTCTCCTCCACTGTCCAAGGGAGGTAACCCGCCAGGATGATGGCCACCCCCCTTGACTTAGAGTCGGGGGATAGGCCATGGTATTGGTGACGGAAGTGACGGCTGGACAAATTGTGTACCCTCCCCTCTTTGAGGTGGGTCTCCTGAAGGAAGGCGATTCCCGCTCCCAGACGCCTCAGCTCACCCAATACAGAACAACGCTTAACATTCAAGGAAGTGCATTGGACTCTAGACATGTCCGATCAGAACAAGCAGCCCCTAACTCAGGAAGAAAGGGCACTGAGGGGAAAGGGGTCCCAGGCCAGGAAAAGAGACAAATGAAAGAAAAAAAGGGAGGGAGGAAAGGGAAGGGGCAAGAATACACCAGGAAACGCATACAAGGAACCACCAGAGACAAGGGAAACACACAAAGGAAAGACCAACACCCTATGCAAACGTGTAGGGCAAAACTAATGCTGAAGGGAAAATCGAGGGGGATCTAAATGGGGAAGAATCCTTCTTTCCCAAAATTGGGCCCTAGGCAACCGAGGTGAGCAAAACGCCAACCCAAGGGGTCACAGGGTCCTGGCCTAAGGTGGGGGGGCGAGACGGGTCCGAGAGACAGAGGGGGTCCCCCGGCCGTCCCTACTTCTAACTTATAGGGGCAACCCCCGCTGACTATACTGCCAGAGGAGATCCCCATTGCAGGGTACAACCCACATGAGCTAAAAAACAGTTCGCTATAGCCAAACCCAAACCCAAACCCATCAGCCAGCGGCCTGGAGCCCGGCAGCGGACAGAAGGGCTGTCCAAGCAAGGGTCAGTCGAAACGAGACAAATCGGCAAATGAGCAAGAGGAACCATGCATGGACGCGATTCAATATTAACACCCATGGAACTGATTCGAGGCTCGCCTGGTCCGTCCCCACGAAATGAACCGCGCCACACTCGGAAAGCACGCCCGGCACGTCAGGTCAATCAGGAGAGAGGAGGGGGACGCGACGCTCAAATGTGCACGTCCGAACTCCTCGCTCCGCAAACCGGCGGAGAAGGTGGAAGAACGGCCCAGCGAGCCCGAAGCGAAGGTTCAGGGCTCATCAGGACTGGCCCGGGGGGTGACTCCCAGCGCATCCGGAGCAAGCGCCCAATACGGGGAGTCAGCCAATTAAAGATGTGAGCAGCACCCAAGTGCGTATATCCAGACTACTCGCTCACCGAGCAAGCAGAGTAAGCGGAGGACAGCCCGACAATCTCGAAGTGCAGTGGACAAGCCTACACAATCTTAAGATTAGGCATCAAAGCAAAACTCCATGAAAGGATATCACCGATGGCGTCGAAGCCCGCCTAAGCTTCATTGGCTAAACGGCGGGGGTCTCTTGATGGACCACCGTCGAGTCCTCTGCGCGCCGCAACTCCGCCCCTCGCCCGGCGAATCCTCTACGGCTGTCCTCTACGGCTGTCCCCCCGAGGCCGCGGAGGGGCCGAGCGGGAGAGAGACGTCACGATCGCCATCACGATCTCTACCGGGGGGAGTCCAGGAAGGTGAACAAGCCTGAAAGGTCTGCATGGGTTTTCACGGTGAAGGTACGTTGGTTTCTACGGACCACAAGATGGAAGGGGTAGCCCCAACGGTAGGATCCTCCGCAGTCCCGTATCTTGGATAGCAAAGGTTTCAAGATTCGTCTCATCATGAGAGACCTATGTGACACATCTGGGAACAGCTGCAGGGGGGCTCCATCAAGGCATATCCAACCCTGCGCCCAAGCCTTTGCTAAAATGTCCTCCTTCACTGTATAATAATGCATATTTTATTTTTTTTTTTTAATTTTGTGTATGTCTTGTAAGGTGTCTTTTTGATACATATGGTATCTATTAAATTCATTTATATATCTTTTTACATTCAGTGTGCGGCCTTGTGTGGGGGTTGGAGAGAGCAGTCTAGGTTCCCTCACTTTGTAGTTGTGGATTCATGTTACCCCTGCGGCCGGCACCTATCTAATATCATTAATGCGGTGCACTTTTCAAGCATTTCTATAATAATGCATATGACATCGCGTGGGTGGGAGAGGTCAGAAGATCTGGGATCGAGGGCTCTGTGGACGCGGTCGATCACTATCTCTGCGTCAGGCGGACGGCGGAGTATTTCGTTAAAAATGCCAATGATGGTAGGACGAAGTTGATCCGGGCCCGTCGCCTCTGGGAGACCTCTGACGCGAATATTATTGCGGCTGGTCCTATTTTCGAGGTCTTCCAGGTGCAAAACCGCTGCCTGTGTGACAACTTTTTGATGAATCAAGTCCCGCTCTAGCGCCTCCAACCTCCGGGTGGTCGCGGTTTGGAACTGTTCCAATGAGTGGACCCTGGTGTCAAGGTTGCCCACCGACTGCTGCAGATCCGAGAGATCCTTCTTAAATGCACTTTCCACCCTCTGAGTGAAGGAATCAAGGTAGTCTCTGGTGGGCAAAATTTTCAGCTCCGCCTTCATGGCTGCGAGGATAGGGTCAAGAGGGAATTGCGTCGACGTCTGGAGACGCAGGTGTCAAGAGGTGCGCCACTCGTAAGCATGGGCGCAGCTCCCGCACCAGGGGAGCTGCGCAGTGTCTGACCCCCGGGCACTCCGGGCGGGTGTCGATGTAAGCGCTCGCCAGCGCACCGCCATCCCGAGGTGTCACCACTGCTTCCCCCACCCCCCGTCAGGAGCCGGTCACGGGGCCAGGTAGAATTTGATGAACTGCTCCTCTGCTGCCATGGGGGGGAGGGGGGCCTCCCCGGCCAAGCCCCGCACACATGCCAGTCGCCCGGCGAGCTCAGGGGTACAGATCTTGTTGCTGCTGCACCCCGGGATTCATAAGGGTGGGCTGCCTCAGACCGAAGCTGGGGGAACTCCCTCGGAGATCCCAGAGTCAGGGCTAAACTCCAGGTCAGTCGGCTCCTGCCCCAGAGGCGGGGAGGGGGTAACAGATGAACGGCACAGGGACCCAACTGGGGCCCCTGACCCGCTAAGACGTCACCCACTCTGAGGCGATGGGAGACAATCGGGGCTGGGGCAGTTCAACTGCATCATACCCGGACTCACCGGCAATCTCTCCGCAGCCGTCCAGGTCTGTTCCATGCGCACGGCTCCGGGGGGCTTCTCCCTCCTCCCCTCTCCCCCGCAGGTGTCAGCGCTATGGCGGCATCTACGGAGCGGCCACTCCGACTCCCTCGCCCGAGTCCCAGAGGCAGCTCACCTCGGGTGGCGGGGAGGCTCCCCTCTTCCTCCTACGCGTCTCCGCCGGCTCATCCGCCGCCGCCGTTCCCGCAGCTCCGCTGACGCTCCCCATATGTGAGGCAGACGCTGGAGGGCAGCTCCCAGCCCTGGCATTACGGTCCGAAGCAGCAGCCCCCGGGGGAGGCCCCGGCAGCATCAGCAGAGGCCGGCGCCATTTTGGATAGGGCGCCCTCCCGGCCATGCGAGCCGCTCCTCTCCATGTAGGCACTGATCCCCCGAATCGGAGCAGCCAAAGGTGTCTTGGCACCCCTCCGCCTCTTCACCATCGTCCGGCAGCCAAGTTTCAGGTGGGTGATCCTGTGAAATGCTCAATGTGCTAGGACGGCCAGTGGGAGCCCATACAAAGCACGTCCTCACACTCCCATAGCCGGCCACGCCCCCGTCATTTATTTTTTAATCATCCCAGGTGGTCCTGGGGAATGCTCGTTGAGCGTTGAGCTAGAGCACCACAACCCCTGGCTGGCTCATTGGCGCTATCGTGGTCAGATCATGGTGGCAGCGGAGGGGCTTTGGCAGTGCAGATCCAGGGGGCTTACACTTCTCCCCAGGCTGCGGCGGTGAGCTTCTTCCCCATGTAGAGGTTGGAGTGAGCCCGAGGGTTAGACGGCACCGCCGCTAGTTTTTAGTCTAACCAAAGAGAAGGAGAAAATCTAAGTCTCAGGAGGCTAAGACCTCTAGGCTCTGCATTCATTATCCCGCTATCCTAACAGATTCTTGGAACAGAGCCTGTTGCAAGGTCTTCTTAGAGCATAGACTGCGAAATGAAGCTGACAGTTATCTGGTTGATATTCTGAGCAACAAAGAAGTCAATATGGCTTCCTCTGGAAGTTGGTAGGTTAGCTGTATGGACCTTGGCATCCAACCCCAGGGATACCTCCTTGCAGATTCCACCTTCACAGGTTCTGCTACCCTCTGTAATCACCACAGTTAAGCAGCCAGAGAGGGAGGTTAGTGAGGGTCGGATATCCTCAGGAGAGGTTTCTCTTAACCAAGATTTAGGGCTAGCCCCAGATTAAGTGCTGTCTTCTAGCTATGCTTGTCAGAAGAGAAGGTAGCATTACTCCAGGATATTTATAATACAATGCACATTGATTCTGTGGAACAGCCTCTATCAGTTCAGGATGCTATGTATCATAATTAAATAGTTAAGAAGGAGAGGTTTGCAGTTATCTTGGAGAAGGAGATCCTGCACTGGCAATGCAGAGCCCTCCGTTCGGGATCTCATCTGCCTTAAGGATTTTTACAAAAGTTCTGGCAGAACCCATGTGCTGCCTAAGGTCAAGAGGGATTTCGATAATCCCATTTTTGGATGACCTTTTACACCACGGAGTCAGACCTTCTCCGGGATCTTTCTCATACGCTCTCCCTCCTGCAAACTCTGGGCTGGATCACCAAACAAAATCTAACCTAATACCTTCCAGAAAACTGCTTTTTCTTTATTGCATGGCACGGCCTGCTTCGGTATTCATAAAAGTTGGGTTATTCCGCCACAAGGTGGCGCAGTGTACTGCAGAATTGCTGTGGCATCTCCCGGTCCCCTATAGAAACGGGATTAACCATAGAGTTCCCAGTGTTTCCTCTGCAGTGAAACTGCGAAGATAGAAGATGTCTCTCTCTCTCTGTGCACAGGTGAGCGGTGCAACCAAGCCTGCGGCCCTGCAAGTCTATTTCCACCCGTTTCTGGACCCTCTCTGCCTCCCAGCCTCGGCTTACAGATCGGGTGAGGGTAGAAGAGCACTGGGGTCAAGTGCTCCACAAAGGGTAGCCAGCCATAGGCTTTATGGTGAGCCTGCTAGGGATGCGGAGTTCCTGTCCTGGCTTCTGAGGGGGTGAGTGTTTTGTCCCCTTCTTTTTCTTCAGGCCCTCCCACCCCCCCTGGCCTGGATACTCACCACTGCTTTTCGTCTCTCTCCGCCCCCCCCCTCTGACTTTTGTTGGGGGGGGGGGGGGAGGGTGGTAGCGGTGAGTGGTGTTAGTTGTGGTGTATTTGCTGTTTACAGTGTTTTTTTGATTTTTAGCTGCCACGCTGCTTTGTACTGCGCTCCGCGGCGGGTGGCGCTATAACCTGTGGCGTTTTTGCTTAGTCATGGCGCCGGCAGGGTCACGTGGGCGCGTTTTCGCGCTCTATGGGGGGGCGGGCCCGGGGGGATGACGCGTATTGCGTCGCCCCTCGCCGCCCGCCTCTCGAGTTACCTCTACCGGCGTCATTTTGGATTAGCTGCACGTCTGCGAGTCCCCCTTGGGGGGATTTTTATTGGTCTCGTGGGGCATGTGTTGTGGGATGCTCATGTGTCGTTTTTACTTATGTCTTTCAGGCGGGATACTAGTGGGTTGTGGTTTCTCCCGACTCTTCTCCTTCCTCCCCCTCATCCCCCCCCCTTTACTGACTTCTGGGGGCATCCCGTGGGAGGGCATCCCGGGTGGCTTTTGTATTAGCCTTTGGCCAGTGCTGGCCTATTGCGCCTGTATTAATCACCATATGGAGGCTTCTGGGGATAGCGTGCTTGGGGGCCCTTCGGGGCAATCCCGACTGTGTGCCATGTGTGGGGTATCCCCTGTGAGTGACAGTGTTGGGGTGTACGTGCCGTGCGCCCAAAGTGTCCTTGCGCTTCAATCTGGTTCTTCCCAGCTCTGTGCCCCCTTCGGGGTCGCCTACCCCCCACTCCTGCAATTTGCCCCCAGTGAGGGGATAATAGCAAGGGGTCCCAGCCTCTGCACTTTTGGTGGCTATGCGCCACTCTGTTTGGTTGCGCCAGTGGGCAGCTGACGCTGCTGCTAAGAAGGCTCTCGCTGGGCTCCCTTTTGCGGGGCTGCGGCTCTTCGGTGAGTGTCTTGATGTTTTAGCCAAGGATGGCAGACTACCTCAGCGTAGGAGGCAGTCCCGGCCCTTTCGGGGGACCTCCGTCTCCCTCCCCTCCCTTCGTACTGCCAGGGGAGGTCATGGCTCACTCTTCTCAGGTAGCTGCAGAGATTCTCCTGGGGTTCCAAGCCCAAACCCCCTCCCAATGCCTATCAGGCATGAGGGGGCGCCCATCCGGGTGGGGGGACGGCTTCGGCTCTTTGCTCACATCTGGAGGCTCCGCGTCTCAGACCGGTGGATTCAGGAAGTAGTGTCCTCCGGTTACAAGATAGTTTGCAGCCTGGTCGCCCCCAAGATTCATCAGATCCCTGTTGTCTTTAAGCACCCTGTCAGCTCAAGGGTTGCCTTCGGCGGTTCAATGCCTGCTGGAGTCAGGGGTTATTTGTCCGGTGCCCCCTCAAGAACAGGGTCAGGGGTAATATTCCAATATTTTCACGGTCCCCAAAAAGGACGGCTCTCTGAGGCCCATCCTGTACTTGAAGAGCCTCAACAAGTTTGTCAGATTCAAGCATTTTCGCATAGAGACGCTACGCTTGGCTGTCGGTACCCTTCGCCTGGGCGACTTCATGACCACCGTGGACATCAAGGATGCTATTCTTCATGTGCCTATCTTCTGAGGTTCGTGCTGGAGGATCAGCATTACCAGTTTGTAGTTTGTTCACCAAGGTGCTGGCAGGGGTGATGGCTCTGCTACGGAACCAGGGCATTCGCGTCCTTCCTTACCTGGACGACATCCTTATTGTGGCCCAGTCCTTTCATCAGGCCGAGCAGGACACCCGGGTGGTGACCTCCACTCTGCAGTCCTTCGGCTGGGTGATCAACTTTGCCAAGTCTTCACTGTCCCCGTCCTTGGTGAGGTCCTTTCTGGGCATGACACTAGATACCTCTCAGGTCAAGGTGTTTCTTCCTCAGCAAAAGGTGGAGGGCCTTCAGAAGCAGGCACGGGCTCTGCTCTTGTGTCCTCATCCCTTCATCCATCTGGGGATGCAGTTGGTGGGCCTGATGGTGTCCTGCTTCGAGGCGGTCCCCTTTGCTCAGTTTCATATGAGACCTCTTCAACTTCACCTCCTGTCAGTTTGGGATCGGGACCCTGTGTCCCTGGATCAGGAATTTGCTCTGTCTCCTCTGGCCAGACAGTCCCTTTCGTGGTGGCTGGACTCGGGAAACCTTCTGGTGGGCAGGACTTTCCTGCCCCCGTGCTGGGAGGCGGTCACCACAGATGCCAGTCTGACAGGCTGGGGAGGGGGCTTTTGGAAGTCTCTGAAGTTCCAGGGTCGGTGGGGCCCCCAGGAGGCCCATGCTCCCATCAATGTACTGGAACTGAGGGCGATCAGGTTGGTTCTTTCTCAACTGACCACACTCTTTCGGGGTCGGGCTGTTCAGATTCGCTCAGACAATCAGACGGTGGTTGCCTACATCAACCATCAGGGAGGGACTCGGAGCAAGCGAGCCTTCAAGGAAGTGTCCCTGATACGGTCTTGGGCGGAACAGAACATGCCCCGCTGTGTGAAACCCCGCAGGACGCCCAGAAACCTTACCTTATCCCCGTTCCAACGGCGCATGCGCGAGCCGTGGACGCATCCCACGTTTCTTCTCTTTAGCATGGCGCACACCCGGCGCGGGCGTGCTCCCTGTTAGAGGAAAGCGCGAGATGCGGCCTCCAGCGTGCTCAGAGCCGCTGTGGTTGTCCGTCGCTTGTCCGTACATACCACAGTGGCACTGAGCGGTTTGATTGGACGAGTGCTAGCGTAGGAGCGGGGTGAGGTGAGTTTTTTAGGGCGATCTGGGGGGTTTCACGCAGCGGGGCACCCCCGATCGGCCTGGACCCTGCGGAAGTGGACCAAAACCCAGGGTAGTGGAAATCCTGGGTGTTGGTCCACTTTAAAGGCTCATAACATGCACTAGGTGCAGGTAGGATGATTTTTAATGTGGTCAATCTGTATGTACAGGGTGTGGGAAACGTATAAGATATGCTCTTATTTAGGGTGAAGGTCCGCTTTAAGTGCGATCAGGGGCAGTAGCTGAGTTTTCCAATCAGAAATAACATACTTTCCTTGCACTATTACTTAAAGGGGCTCTAAACCCAACGGCAATAATAAGGCAGCAAGCAGCTCACCTGATGCCCTGCCCCATGTGCCTCCCATTTCTCCTTCATTTCCATAGTAGAAGCTGTAGCAGGGCTCCAGGTCTGCCCTCTTTCCAATTGTATTCTTCCATGCCCACCAACAGCCATATCCTTGCTGCTCCAATTGTGAGTGAGCATGGCAAACCTCTGTGGTCCTGCAGCTGTCTCTGACACACAGCAGCAGACAGCTCACATTTCTTAAAGCTATGCCATGACCATTCCTTCCCCCAACTCGGCCACAACCCAGAAATGGAATTGAAAGTGACTCCACTTAGAACAGATAAGGTATATATGATTTTAAGATGTTTTGAAGTGGCTTATTTGATATTGTTCCCAAGTGGGATAAGGAGGGAGGAGGTGACCGTGCGACTGGACAGGGACATTAAATCTACTCCTTAGGCTGTACTAAAGAAGGAGGAAAATATGCTACCCACCCCCATGCTTAAGCTGCCCACAGGACCACATTAAGTTAAATTAAACATGTCTACCTAAACCAGGGTTTGCATAGTGGATCCGGGGTTCCCAAATGCCACAACCAGACCCACCTACTGCCTTAGAAAAAAAATGATAGCTAGCTATATAACATTGAAGTATTTTAGCTCTAAGCTAGGCTTACAGTTAAGTAATACACTGAGGGCTAAGCAGACTTGAATTGAAAATCATATGTTCTACTGGCTTTGCATAGTGCACCAGAATTTTTGTTCCTGTTTTATTACTGGGTAGGGTATGATTTTCTAAAATGGAGGGGCATTTTGTAGGTAAACCATAAAATTCCCCTACCTAAAACATTGTCCTAAATGATTTGTCTTTGTGTGGATCAGAATAATAATTGTTAGTGGGGTTGTTCGCTCAACAGAAGCAGCAGCAATAGTTGTGATTTAGTTTTGTGTAACTTGGGGGAGGGGGGACTGTGCCCTTGTTGATGTGTCTTTCCTCTTGTCCTCATTCCTCCAGATTCAGAGTAGAGTAGTGAAAGATATGGGCTGATTTTTTCCTTTCCTCATGCCGCCCCCCTCTCTGTTTCCAGCTATGTTAGTGCTTGGGTGGGGTATGTCTTGTCATTACTCTTCCCATTCATCCTACAATTACACAGGCTGTCCTCGCAGCTCCTGATCGGACACATCGGACGTTCCTGCTCGCTGTAATTTTCCCTGATGTGCTAGGTAAACTCTTTGCTTTATGTCCCAAACCACTTTTTCTTATTGATCTTATGATTTGTTGATAGGGGGACCAGGGTGTTGTCTACACTTGTCATTTTATGCTCATTTCATAAATGGCTAGTTGAGTAAAATCTTACACCCCCAAAAAATAATGCTGCATCACAGTTTGTTTCATATATGCTTTATTACTGTTCCTTGAACTAGCATCTTCACTATAGCAAGCCTCTGTTTTTCTTATTTGGAGTTTTTTGGAGTTTTTGTTGGGTAATCTACAGAACCCTAGTAAAATGCAATGATCAACTGACCTTCTAGCAGTATAGCTTTAGAGTGTGAACATTCTCACTGAAATGTGTTGTCTGATGATCCAGACTTACTCTAATGCAGAAAGGTCTGTCCCTTGGGAACTTGTGATAGCCTAGCTCATCCAAACTGACCTTTCTGTAAACTCCAGCTATAGTAATAAGAATTTCTTGTTTGTATTAGGGGCATCCTTTGCATCAGGAGGCAAACTCTCTGCTTCCTCGAACACTAATACCCTCTTTGGTGGAAGTGCAACACCAACACTCGTCTCTCTCCATCCCATTTGCAATGCTTTTCTGCCCTCCCCCTGCAATTCCTAACACTGTGTGGTGCTTCCTGCAGACCCTCAGGGTTTTCCACCCATTTATGCCTCTCTTTCCAAAGGAAAAAAAAATATGCTACCCACCCCTCCCCTATAGCTTGGCTGGCCCCAAGAACACATAAGGTAAATTAAACATGTCTATCTAAGCCTCTAATTTGCAATGCAGGGGCTCTACTGCCCTCCACGTGTAATCTCTAACACTCTGTAGAGTGCTCCCTGCAGACCTTCGGGGTATTTCACCCATGATTTATGTTTCACTTTCAACATGGCTTGAGTTAATGCCTGGCCCTCCCTCTAACAATGAGTAATAATGTAGTTAGTCCTTTCGGCCCATTTCTATTAAATGATTTCGTGTAGGTGAGCAACGTATTGTTATTCTTAGTATACAGTACGTCCTGCTCCAGATTACTTACACTTGGGTTATCCTCCACCAGATGGCGCTGCACTGCAGAGACATGCAAAACAGGCTCCTCCCGGCCCCTCAAATACCCAGGGACCTCCCACAAATCCCCAGATTTCTCTGCAGTGCTTACTGCGAAGACATGAAATATCACTCTCTCGCAGGTGAGCGGGGCTATTAGCCTGCGGCCCTGTTGGACTATTCCCACCCGTCCTTCATGTGATGTGCCTCCCAGCCTGGGCTGCGCTGGTCGGGTGAAGGTAGGCGGCACCGTGTGTGCTTATGGAGCGCTGCTCCACCGCAGTCCTCCACCAAAGGGTAGGCGATATAGGCTGATGGTGAGCCTTTATGGATGCCCCTCCTGCATTATTGCCACATACCCCGTGTAGCGGTGGGTCCTGTACAAAGGGCCGCCATCCTCCCTCATTCTCCCTGTAGCCTTCGGGGGGGGGGAAAGAAGGGGGGGATGTGGGTCAGTGCATATAGTGATTACGTGTATGACAGCGGCGTCGCCTCAGACGCTGTGGCGTTATCATTGACTGCTGTCTTAGAGCTTCGCGCTCTTCGGGGGGGCGGGGGCCTGGCTTGGCGTCATGGCCCGCTCTGGCCCTCCCTTTTGGATGTGTAGTTGCGCGCGCGTGTGTAACGGTCCCCCCTTCCGCTGGTCTGTAAGTGCTCTCGCGGGTGATCTTTATGCTCATTGCTGACTGTGCATGGTTCTGACGCCCCTTATTCTCATTGTCTTTCAGATGGGTGAATCCAGTGGCTTCTCCCGGCCCGGTGTAATTGTCAGTTGGGCCTAGTATAATTACTCCCACTTCCCTGCGGGTCATTGGGGCATCCAGGGTAGCTTATGGCGTCAATCCCTACTGGCCTGTTGTGCCTATTAATCACCATATGGAGGCATCCCAGGATAATGTGACCGGGGTTCCTTTGGGACAAGCCCGGCTGTGTGTAGCTTGTGGGGTCTCACTTATCAGCGGTGACAATGCACGGGTCTGTGTTCCTTGCGCACAGCAGGCGCTAATGGTGCATCCCGCCCCTCCGGTGGCTGGGCCTACACCTCGCCTCACTTCACCTACTCCCCCAAGCCTGAGTCTAACCCCCAATACAAGCGGGGATTCTCATCCTGATGTTGCTGCTAGACTGACCAGTGTTGAAAAATTGATTGCTAATACCTTAGCGCGTAAGGCCACCGCTAAAAAGCGTCACTTAACCCCTGATGCCACTCTCTTCCCTACGGAGTCTGACGAGTTGTTGCATCTATATGGCTATACCCCCTCGGACGAAGGGGAGCTGTTCTCTGACTCGGGGTCATCTGACGAGAGGCCCAGGGGTCATGACGATTATGGCTCTGACCCCTGGACCCCGGATGATACTGACAGGCTGCTGGTTCAGATATTTGAGGTTTTGTCCATCTCTCCCCCTGTTGCGGATCCCAGGCAAAGGGGTGAGCTCTTTCATACTGCTAAGGCTCGATTGGAATTTCCTGAGCAAACCCATTTCAATAACCTTGTGCTTAAAGAGGACCAACACCGAGAGGTGATCGGCCCGGAAATCTTATAGATTTCCGGGCCGATCACCTCCCACCCCGCGGGACATCCGAGATCGGGATGTCCCGCGGGGTGAAACCCCCCAAAAAACCCCCAAACACCTTACCTGATCTTCGGCGGCGCTCGCGCCCCTGTAGGCGTGCCCGCGCCGGCCGTCTGCGAATGGCCGGCGGGGGCGCGCGCCGAAAGTGACGCGAGGGAGGCGGCGGCGGCGGCAGCCGCTTGGACGTTCCTGATCCCCGCCTGGACGTTGGCGGGGATTGGACCGTCCAGTCACGTGGGAGCGGGGACAGGTAAGATTTTGGGGCTTTCTGGGGGGTTTCACACAGCGGGGCACCCCCGATCGGGGTGCCCCGCCGAAGTGGACCAAAACCCAGGATAGTCAAAATCCTGGGTGTTGGTCCACTTTAAGGAGTGGGAACATCCCAGTAGACTTCCCGGGATACCTAAGAGTCTGGACAGGAAGTATCCATTTCCTGCTGACATGGTCAAGTGCTGGTCATCGCCCCCCGAGGTCGATGCTCCTATTCTAGGGCTGTCTAACACCTCTATTATGCACTCCCCCGACACTACTACGCTGCGGGATTCTGAGGACCGGCGCATTGACCAATTGGCATGCCATGCCTTTGCATTTGTGGGGGCGGCGATGCGCCCGGTTTGCGCCTTGGCCATTACTTCTGTGGCACTCAGGGCTCTGGTCAGAAATGTACTCGAAGGCCCAGATGAATTGCCACCTGATACGGTTAATGCACGGTCTAACTGTGATGCGTTTGTAAACTTTATCCTGTCTGCATCGGATGATGCCATTAGGATGTGTGCCAGATCTTCTGCCTTGGCGTTAGCTGTACGCTGCGCGGTGTGGCTGCGCCAGTGGGCTGCTGACAATGCTGCTAAGAAAGCCCTTACTGGGCTTCCATTTAAGGGGCTACACCTGTGCCCCTCCCAAGACCCCTCAGGCATGATGGGGCGCCCTCGCCCGTCAGGGTGGGGGGACGGCTACAGCACTTCGTGCACGTCTGGAGGCGCCACGTCTCAGACCGGTGGATTCAGGAGGTAGTGTCTTCTGGTTACAAGATACAGTTTGCTGTGCGGCCCCCCACAAGATTCGTCAGGTCCCGGATCCCCCAGGACCCCGTCTCAGGCAGGCCGTGCAAGGACTTCTGGATCTGGGGGTCATTTGCAGGGTCCCCTTAAGAGAAAGGGGCAAGGGGTTCTATTCCAACCTTTTCACAGTGCCCAAGAAAGATGGGTCAGTCAGGCCCATGCTGGATTTAAAGATCCTCAACAAGTTTGTCAAGAACAGGCACTTTCGCATGGAAACTCTGCGCTCAGCCATCGTCTCTCTGCGCCCAGAAGGTGGAAGCTCTAACTGCGCAGGTGAGGTTCCTGCTCTCGTGCCCCCAGCCCTCCCTCAGGCAGGGAATGCAGCTGGTGGGTCTGATGGTGGCGTGCTTCGAGGCGGTGCCCTTTGCTCAGTTCCATTTGAGGCCTCTGTAACTTCACCTTCTGTCAGTATGGGACAAGGTCTGTGTGCTTCCCCCCTTGGTCAGACGGTCCCTTTCGTGGTGGCTGGACCACAGGAACTTGCTAGGGGGCAGGTCCTTTCTGGCCCCCTCCTGGGAGACGGTCACCACGGATGCCAGTCTGTCAGGATGGGGGGAATTCTGGAAGTCCCTGCGGTTCCAGGGGAGGTGGGCCCTCAGGAGGCCCACTTACCCATCAACATTCTGGAACTACGGGCAATCAGGTTTGTACTGGAGCAGTTGACCAATCACCTGAAGGGTCTGTCTGTGCAGGTGCGCTCAGACAACAGGACGGCGGTTGCCTACATCAACCATCAGGGAGGGACCCGGAGCAGGGGTGCCCTCCAGGAGGTGTCACGGATATGGGCGGAGGCCAATGTTCAATGCATTTCGGCTGTGTATATCCCGGGGGCAGAGAATCTACTGGCAGACTCTCTGAGCAGGGGGACTTCCCGTCAGGGGGAGTGGTCCCTCTGCAACAAGGTATTCCAGTCCCTGTGTCACCGTTGGGTTTCTACCGGATGTGGATCTGTTCGCATCCCGTCACAATCACAAGCTCCCGGCCTTTGTCTCCCTGTCTCAGGATCCTCTGGCCTTCGCCACGGATGCTCTGTCCATGTCATGGAAGGAATTTCGGCTCCTGTATGTCTTTCCTCCATTCCCCCTGCTGGACAGGGTCCTGCGCAAGATTGCTCTGGAAGGGGTGCCAGTGATTCTGGTGGCCCCCAGGTGTCCAAGAAGAGTGTGGTTCGCAGACGTGGTAATGGCAGTAGACCAGTACGTCCTGCCAGGGGTGCCAGATCTGCTCACTCAGGGTCCCTTACGCCATCCCAATTTACAAACTCTGGCTTTGACGGCCTGGCTGCTGAAACCTCCATCTTGATGGAGAAAGGCTTGTCTGCCTCGGTGGTGGATACCATGGTGCAGGCTAGGAAGAAAACTTCTTCTGCCATCTATTATAGGGTATGGCGTACCTACATTGATTGGTGTGAGTCTAGGTCTCTTCCCTGTAGGGAGTTCTTAGTCCCTAGGGTTCTGGAGTTTTTACAGCATGGGTTGGAGTTGGGTCTAAAACTCCAGTACTCTGAAGGGTCAGGTTTCTGCCCTGTCGGTCTTCTTTCAGAAGTCTTTTGCTCAGCATCCCTTGGTTAAGACCTTCTTTCAGGGGGTCACTCATGTGCGTCCCCCACGTAAACCTATGGTCCCTCTTTGGGATTTGAACTTGGTTTTGTCTGCCTTGCAGGGTGCTCCCTTTGAGCCTATTCAGGATGCTGCTCTGGCTGTACTTACCCTCAAGGTTGTCTTTCTGGTGGCTATTACTTCAGTCAAGCGTGTGTCTGAGCTAGCGGCTCTGTCTATTCAGCCCCCTACTATGAGAGACACCAGGACAAGGTGGTGGTCCGCTTTAAGCCAGACTTTCTGCTAAGGTGGTGTCTGCTTTTCATTTGAATCAAGATATTTTTCTTCCTTCATTGTGCCCTAATCCTAGCAACGCTAAGGAAAGGGTTCTGCATTCCTTGGATGTGGTCAGGTGTCTTAAGTATTACCTGGTAGTCACTGCGTCCTTCAGGAAAACTGATGCTCTTTTTGTGGTCCCTTCTGGTCCTAGGAAGGGTTTGGCTCCTGCCAAGTCTACTATTAGCAAATGGATTCGTCAGGCTGTGATTCAGGCCTATTCTGCTAAGGGGAAGAATCCTCCCTTCTGCCTTACTGCCCATTCTACTTGTGCTTTTGGTGCCTCTTGGGCCTTCCAGCACCAGGCTTCTGTTGAACAAGTTTGAACAAGTTCGCTACTTGGTCTTCTGTTCATACCTTTTCAAAGTTTTACAAGGTTGATGTTAGGGCCTCAGCTGATGCTGTTTTGGGCTGCAAGGTTTTGCAGGCGGCAGTGGCTTAAACTGTCTGCTGTTACCTTTTTGCTGGGGTTCCCACCCTACTTTATGGACACTGCTATTGGATGTCCCAAGTGTAAGTAATCTATCTGGAGCAGGACGTACTGTATACTAAGAATAATACAATTCTGTGAAATACTCACCTGTAGAATTGATATTATAAGTATACAGTACGTCCTGCTCCACCCCATCCTGGTTTTTGCATTATTCTGGATCCCCTGTATGGTGATGGTTACCAGTTGGTGGTTAAATTCTCCCGGCTTCTTGTTCACTGCTTTTCAATGCTGGGGATTTGTGGGAGGTCCCTGGGTATTTGAGGGGCCAGGAGGAGCCTGTTTTGCATGTCTCTGCAGTGCAGCGCCATCTGGCGGAGGATAACCCAAGTGTACGTAATCTATCTGGAGCAGGATGTACTGTATACTTATAATATCAATTCTACAGGTGAGTATTTCACAGAATTGTATTTTGGCTGACATAAAATTTCTCAATCGTTGCGTTAACATCAGCACGTGGAAACTGAAATCGACTGCAAATAGGACTGTTGAATTTGATCCTAATTATGATTGCTCAAATGAATATTTAGCCAACAAATTTTCAGCGTATGAATGCAAGTAGCATACGAGTTGTATGATCGTTTGCTTGCTCTGCAAATGGTCGATGAATTTGTTCATGGAAATGTGCCATTACTTGGCTTTTAAGTGATCAGATGTGCCTATACTGGATGCCCAGTGGAAGAGACTTATTACTGACTTTATGCTTGAGTTCCCCTGCAACTTGATATTGCTCCTAAACCTCTTTTTACCTACCAATCATTCCCTTTATACTAATCCATTATTAGTACTTATCCACTATTTGAAATGACGCCCCAACCAGGTGGCACCTTGGAATTGGAATAGCTGCTCCTAATGCAAGGTGTCGTTTCCTTTTCGCTCAACAGCAGCCTTTGGTCTGTGCCCCACTAGTTAATCTCTCGTTACTTTGGTTGTCATCTCCTCAATGTTGCTCTATAGAATTCAATGGGTGCCTGCGTAGGAGGTGCCTAGTTTTGCATGTAACCCTACTTCCTTTAAGCTTTAATGCCTTTCTCAGTACAAGGGAGTGCACATGCCCAGCTTGATCTGCAACCCTCCGCCCCAGACTGACAAACCTCAGCCCTGACGCCAAGATCACAGTGGGAGCCAGACTCTCCCTCTTCCTGGTACGGAGGCAGGAGATTTCACAAAGTCCATTTGTTTTTCAGCTGACTAGGATTACACCTAGAGTTTTGGAACACTCCGGATACCTTCCTCTTGATTCCAGAGACCAGGAGGAGCAGCCTTCCCACATGTCGTCCAGGAATTCTACCAAAAGAGGGTCATAGAAATGGTTCCGCTAGTAGAGCAGGGGCGCGGTTTTTATTCCCATGTATTTTTTAGTTCAAAAGTCTTCAGGAGCCTTGTGGATGATTTTTGAATTTAAAATGCCTAAACCCTTTTTTACGGTACGAGAGGTTTCGTATGGAGTCCATGTTTACGGTAATGAGCCTCTTGATGCCCCTAGGTTTCATGGTCGTGATAGGCCTGCAGGACGCATATCTGCATATCCCCATTGCCAAGGAGATTCCTGAGGTCTGCAGTTATCTTAAAGG
Organism: Gastrophryne carolinensis; assembly: GCA_027917425.1. NCBI lineage: Eukaryota > Metazoa > Chordata > Amphibia > Anura > Microhylidae > Gastrophryne > Gastrophryne carolinensis. Next base: position 287,781,552 of record CM051237.1, on the reverse strand, counting down.
AGTAGATTCTGCACTGGCAATAGAGCCCTCCCGTTTAGGATCTTGTCTGCCCCAAGAATTTTTACAAAAGTCCTGGCAGAACCCATGTGTTCCCTGAGGTCGAGGGATTTCAATAATCCCTATTTTTGGATGACCTTTTACCTACAAACAGCATGGAGTCAGGCCTTCTCCAGGATCTTTCTCATATGCTCTCCCTCCTGCAATCTCTGGTCTGGATCACAAACCATACAAAGTCAGTACGTAGATCCAGGGTGGTACAAGGTTCGAGAGTCTGCAAAACCTGGCCCTCTCTATCCTCACTCCACTTCATCATTCTATCAAGTCCCTTTCGGCAGTTCACCTAAAAGTGTCTCTGAACAGGGTGGCAGATTTGTTGAGCAAGACACACAGTCTTCCTCAGAATGTTGCCTCAATTCGGAGTTCTTCAGTGTAATCTTGGCAAAGTGGGGGGCATATACCTCTTTGCCTCAGTGAGAAATGCAAAAAGTTATTTTCCCTATGGGGTGGGGATTGGGGCCCTGGCGGTGGATGCTCTGGCACACAGCTGGCAGTTCACTCTAGCTTACACCTTCCCTCCACTGCCGCTTTCTCCCCAGGTAGCAAGAAAGATCGCCTCAGAGCCAGCAAAGGTCATACTGACAGCCCTGATTTTGCCCAGAAGCTGGTTTGTTGCCCTAAAGAAGAGGTCACTGGAAGAACCATTGGGGCTCCCTCTACTTCCAGAACTACTGACTCAAGGACCAGTCCACCACTAAGGCCTTACGAACTTGAACCTAGCGGCCTGGATACAGAAACGTATGTTTCGTGCAGTAAGGGTTTGAGTTAGGCCTTGCCTTAAGTACTTTGAGAAGGAAGGAAAACCAAATTGGTCAATAGATTTTTTACTTCTCTAGGGCGCAAGAAACGCCCTATAGAAAAGGTGCACCGTATCCACTGCCCTTCTTGGGATTTAGTATTGGTTTATAAGGGACTCTGTAGACACCCTTTTGAACCCCTGGAAAAAGCAATTCACCAAGAAATGTTTCTTTAAGATTAGCCTTTTGCTTGTGATATCTTCTGTTAGAAGAGGGAATGACCTACAAGTCCCCTCTGTTAGAGATCCCTTCTGCATTTTTTTGCCACACAAGTTAATTTTAAAGCCCTATTTGTTATATTTACCAAAATGGCATCAGCCCACAGGAAATCATACTTCCATGTATTTGGTCTGATCCTGGGGTTTCTGGTGACACCTCTCATCTCCTAGTTGTGCGAAGAACCCTAATCCTCCACTTATAAGCACACTAACGATTTTTGCAAAGCTGATAACCTGTTTGCTTTCCTGAGAAGGATACAGGCCTCAAATTCTACTATTGCCTAGTCGATTAGGCGGGCCATTTTGCTCACCTATACTTGCATGGACGTTCGCCCTGCTGACGTTAGTGCTCACTCCACCAGAGCGGTTGCTGCCTCCTGGGCAGAAAGAGCAGGCGCATCCATAGAAGAAGAATTGCAAAGCACTGGTCTTCTCCACATACCCTTTTAAAACACTATAGGTTAGATCTCCGATTGGACTCCCAAAAATCCTTTGGTAGAAATGTATTGCAGGCAGTTTCGCACTCCTAAATTGAACTTCTTACTCCTCCACTCCGTGGAAGGACACCCTGAAGGATGTAGGGCTAAAATCCCCAATATTCTTACCGGTAACAATATTTCTATGGGGCATATAGGACAGCCCATACACCCCTCCCTGTTATATAGGTTCTTCGGTTTTGTTGGTTTACCTGTATTTTACTGAGGAGCTGCTCTCTCCATTTATATACTACCTCCATTTATATACCGAGCCCTCGGGCTCTTCGGCGCAGTAGGTTACTAAACCTACATATGTCCCAGCACCCCGGTGCTTGGTCTGTGCTCATGCCTTCTTGGTAAGGTTGGCAGGGGAAAGGTAAATCCCTTCCACAACCCCTGTGGTTCTAGGTTGGGCCTCTTAGAGGGTCTATCTTACCTGCTGGGCTTGTTGAAACGGTGGGCCCCCGTTGACTCTATATGGCGGGCCTTCTCCTCCTTCAGGACCGGTCGGTTTATGGGGGACTCCTGGTCTGTTGAAAGACAATGGCATGTTTTTAATGCTGGTCTAAAGATTGTGACAGGTTGCTACCTCTGGAGGGTCCCTGTTCCTGGCCTGGGCGGGGTTCTACCCCCCCCCCCCGCTTCTCAGCGGTATGCGCTTCAATGGATGCCCTTAGCGGCAGGTTATGCTATCCCGGTGTTGCCCGGGGAGCCTAGCGTGGCTCTGAGGGCTCTCTCTCCTGACACAGGGCCTCTGCCCTTGTTCCTACTGTCCCAGGATATTCTGACTCCGGTCAGGGGGCCTGAGTATTTAGGCATAGCCTTGTTATTTCATATGCCTTCTCTTCATCACCCTACTTTTGGGTTCTGCGCACGGTTGGCCTGATAGAGAGTCCCATGGGATCTATGGCCTAGGCGGCCCTGGGAGTAATGGTTCGCAGACGCCTCTGCTGAAGGCTGCTGAATTGTGATATCTCTGTTAGGGTGCGGTTCTGCCCTTATCAGGTCTTTTCCTGTTTACAATAAAAGGTCTCCTGTCTGGGGATTGACTGTTGATTCATTTGCCCCTTGGGGACGGGCCTCATCTTCTGGGTGACTTAGTATGAGAGGGGGTTGGGAGCTAGCTCCCCAGCTTCCCCTTACTCTGCCTATAACGGCTGGGTGGTATCCCATATTGACTGGCATGGGCCTTAGTCTCTTCCCTGTTAGATGTTATCGGTTCCCAGGGCCTTTACAGTCATTACAGCGTAAGTTGGGGTTGGCTCCCCATCTGGGGACTCTGAAGGCGTAGGTCTGTCTTGGCCTTCCTGCAGGAGTCTGGTTCTGTCACTCTTGTAGAGAATTCTCTTTGGGATTGCTTAGCTGCACCTCCCCAGTAGTTCCATAAGTCCCTGTGGGGATCAATTTTTCATTCTGTTACCCTGCGGACTTCCTGGGGACCCTGCCTGGATGCGTTCTCAGCTGCCCTGTAGGCGGTCTCAGCTGCCCTGTAGGCCAGCACGCTCCTCTGGGGCCTCCTGACTCCGTCAGACATGTGCCTGAGACGATGGATCTGGTTACTTACTCCCTGACTCGACGTATACATATATATACATGTAAAGATATATACGGCTACAGGCACCCCATGCCTGGGGGTGTTCCTTTTATGCTGGGCTTCCGGTTCAGGTGGTCTGTTGGACCCTTGATTCAGTCCCTTGGTCTAGCCATGGGCTGATTATTATTAATACTAATATGAGGGCCTACATCCCTCGTCAGGTTTTTGCACTTCTTCCCATGCCGGCCTTCTTGGCCTTTAGGGGGGACTGCTGTTCTTGGAGTCTACGGGCGCCTCCTTAGGTATGCGCCTGATATCTATTCCAGCGCCATTGCGCCTTTGGACTTCCTTCTGGAGGCTCCCGGATCTTGAGGAAACCTTGGCTTCCTGATAATTAAGAGTCTGTATTCCCGCCTTGGTCGGGTGACCTGTTGTTTGTTCCCCTTGGGGGTGTTACAAGAGTTGCCACAAGGCTTCCTTGCCTGTGAGCTGGTTGGGTCACTACACTGACCTATGTTCCTTCAGGGGAGTGATTCTTCCCCTTTACTGTTTACTCCGTTACCATGGGTGCTTGGGTATCGCTGGCCCTTCAGCACCAGGGTTTTTTCTCTGTTAGTTCAATTACTAGACTTATGGCCTGTCTCTGTTCATACCTTCGTGGTCCTGTTATGAGACTGACGTTAGAGCCCTTGCTCATGTCATGCCTGTTGCAAGTTTTGCAGGTGACAGTGCCTTTACTGTCCGCTGTGCCTTGCTTTTTCTGGGGATCCCACCCTGCTTATGGACACTGCTATTGGATGTCCCACATGTTATGACTATTCGGGAGCAGGACGTGCTGTATGCTTAGAATAATACAACTCTGTGAAGTACTCACCTGTAGAGTTGGTATTATACGCATACAGCACGTCCTGCTCCACCCCACCCTGGTTTCACTATTTCTGGATCCCCTGTATGGTGATTATCATCAAGATATTGCTACCAGTTATTCTGGGTGGTTGGTTCCTCCTGGCTTCTCTTCTCACTGGTTTCCAATGCTGGGGATTTGTGGGAGGTCCCACGGTATATGTAGGGCCGGGAGGAGCTTGTTTTCTACATGTCTGCAGTGCACGGCGCCGGAGGCGGAGGACTACCCACATGTTATGACTATTCGGGAGCAGAACGTACTGTATGCGTTTAATACCAACTCTACAGGTGAGTACTTCTACCTATGTAAACTGACGGTGGGTGATTTAATGTAGTCCCTTGCACCACTCAGCATTATTTTTCAAAAGGTATTTTTTGTATAGAGTTCTGGGGATTTTATGGCTATGGTATAGTAAGACATGATATTAAATATTCCAAATACATATTAGTTTAGTGTATGTAAGATCCAGTTTGGTGTTATGGTCTGAAGAAGATAAGGGGTTTTGAAAAGCCTCCTTAAATTTTACAATTGGCCACTAAATGTTAATACTTTAACTTTAGATTTTGTTTTTCCAGGGATGAAACAAAATGGATCAAAACAGTTTGGGAATGTTGTCCGTCTATCCCAAGTGATCAGCTCACTTGCTGAGGGTGATGCTTTAGCACAATGATTCCCAGGGATATTTTCCATTCCACATTCCTTCTTATTCCTATGGGACACTACGTGATAACAAGACATCTCTTTACAGGAAGTGTCTGTTTAAAGTTGTGGAATTTTCTTTAGGGTAGCTTTATTTTAAAAAAGCCTAAAGCATAAGGCTGAATTCACACCTAAGAAGTTGCAGTTCAGGTAGGGAATCGGATCAGGTTTGAAGGTAGCCAAGCTTGAATTGCAACTGTTTAAGTATAAATCCAGTATAACGGCCTAATCTGCCCTTACTCCTGGTCGAGCCACCTGTTTGATGTGCCGCTGCAATTGTTTGGCTTACCTCTTCTGGATATTTTATTTGAAGCTTCCAAAAAATGCACAGGAACACTCAAGGCTACAATATGTATTAGTACTAGCTTAGCGGGCCGTGGTTTATTTTAGCACTCTGGCTGTCCATATACAATTGGTCGGCTTCATTATGGAAAAATGCTCAAGGCATTGCACCGTAACGGTTCAGAGCTGTTCACATGTATAAGGTAAAATGAAGTCCCTTTTTAAGATGATCTCCATGGCAAGTTCTAAATGAGTTGATGTGTTTTACACGGCGGGGCGTCCCCAAACTGTCTGCCACCAGAGTGGGTTTTGGTCCACTTTAACAGCGTTTAAAAGAGCTTCAATCACACTCATTGCCATGGATTATACATTATACTAATATATAATTAGTTTCAGTGGTAGACAGTTTGCAAACACACATACTATTTGCGATGCAATTATCACGTTCATTCTAACTAGGTAGCTTTGGCTAGACACGTCAGTTGTGCTGTTTTGCTAATTGTGCTTTTTTTAGGTTCTACTTTCAAATGCTTCTGTATACATGGTGCCAATGATAATGATAACAAAGTCTAGTGCAATGAGGACCCTCCACTACCATCAAATCTACAATCTTTGCCCTCCAGTGCCGTGTCCCTGAACTAGACAGCCAAGAAGCATTCTACATTCCTTCTATCCAGTGGCGGTCAGGCATGCAACACCAGTATGCAGAGCAGAGCATTCTTCATTGGGATGCCCCCACCACAGTTCAGGGACCCTAGGCACTCATTTGACAGGAAGGTCACTTGCAGAAGGGAGAAGACTACAGGTTTCTTGGTAGTAGAGAGGCTTTGTTGTGCTAAGCTTTGTTATCATTGATGCAGGCACTGTGCATACATTTCAAAAGAGCTACTTAAAGTGGACCAACACCCAGGATTTTGACTATCCTAGGTTTTGGTCCACTTCGGTGGGGCACGCCGCTGTGTGAAACCCCCCAGAAAGCCCCCAAAACTCACCGCTCCCACGTGACCGCTGCTGCCAATCCCCACCGACGGACAAGCGAGAGGCAGTGACGGACAAGAGAGCGCGCCCGCCACCGCCTCCCGCGCGTCCACTCTTATAGGGCGCGCGTCCTGCTAGAGGGACGCGCGGGAGGCGGCGGGCGCCGCTGGAACGAGGATCAGGTAGGGATTTAGGGGTTTCTGGGGTGCCCTGCTGTCAGGGGACTGATCGGTCCGGGAATCTTATAGATTCCCGGGCCGATCAGTGGAGGGTGTTGGTCCACTTTAAAAAGAACACATTTGACACAGTGACTAGCCAAAGCTAGGGATCCTCCAGGCCTATTTGCTCACTTTAAAGTGGACCAAAACCCAGGATTTTACTATACAAGTTTTTGTTTGTCCCCCTAGGTATTCCAAGTTGGGGTGCCCTGCTGTGTAACACCCCTTCAGAGGCCCGGTTTTAATACCTGTCCAACGAGCACATGGCACAGGCATGACTCTCCTCCAATCAGCTTCTCTGGCTGTTCATATTGAGATGTTGCTAGAGAAGCTTAATTAAATCCTAGCTACGTGCTCGATTGGTATGCAGCATCACTCGCATGCTTCGGCTCCGCGCTACCATGTCGGCCATTCAGTTATGGCCAAGATGGATGTGAGTGTTGCCGCTGACACTCAGTGGCGAGGTAAGTATATCAGATGACTGGGTTTCACACAGCGGGGCATCAGGGGGGAAGAAATCTCATTTTTGGTCCACTTTAAAGACACCACATTGGCTCAAGATGGCAGTAAGCTGTTGCATGTGGTAACAGGTAGACCTATAATTAAAAGGCTGGTCTGACTTTTTCATAAATGCCCTGACATTAGGCAGAAATATTAACTGCATAAAAAGGTTTATATATGTGCTGTTTTCAGTCAGAGTTCGATTTAGTGATGGATATAGTGTAACTGACATTCTATGCCTTGCAATAAGCTGTGTGTCACAAATGTCATCTATAGGTCTAATTTATCAACCATTCTGTCCAAAGTACTTAAACACATTTTGCATAGCTGACGTCACAGGTTATCCAAGAAACAAAATTGACGACATTGAGTGACTCCAAATTTCCTACTCCCATGTTTCAGCAGGGATATCCTTCCTTCCTCCTCTTCACTGCTGATCATTCTGTCAACAAACATCTTCTGCCATACGCTGTGTGTTTTAGTGCAGGCTGTTCAGACCATTAGCATTTAACTCCTAGGGAAATGGGCATTATCCCTTTTCCATGCTGAAAGATATAATTAATGATAGTAAATATTGTACTCTCCGTTTGTGATTTAGTGACTAACACAGTCTGGTTTTTCAGCATAGTTTGACACCATGACAACTGAAGCAAGTCTTGAAGTGGATGTAAATGAATCTGAGAAGCCTGAACATGTGAATGAGCAACCCAACAACTCAAGTGAAGAGGGTCAGCAGGCAGAAGGAAATTCTGAAGTAACTAATGGCTCCGATAACCAAAATCCTGGAGAGGAAGACCAAGCAGAAGCAGCTCTGCCGCCCTCTCCCCCTACCAGCCCTTCTGAGAAAAGCCCAGGAAAGCAGAAAAAGGAGCCACATGAAGGCAAAGGAATCTCTCGTTTTCTTCCTCCATGGATAAAAAAACAAAAATCTCTGAGCCAATCTGATTCTAAGGAGGACAACCAAGAAGACAAAGCGGAGTCTTCTGATGTAACACAAGCAAAAGATGAACAGGTGAACAGTCATGACAAGAGACCAGTAGAAAGTGTGGAAACTGCGGCAGAAGGCAATGCGAAGAAACTAGAAAAAGTTGTCGAAACAGAGGTTAGTATTTAATGACCACATACATAGCTTTACATTTCCCTTTAAAAAACACAAAAAACATGGAGGCTGCCAATCTATTTTGGCAGTTGGGGCATGCTTATGTTAAGGTTTGTACTAGGTGTGAATTGGCAAGAATCTGGCGATACGATATGTATCGCGATACACGTATGATAATACAATATATCCCGATTCTGTCACAAAGACGATATATTGCATTTTATTCTAAGTATACAGCACGTCCTGTTTCAGAATATTCATTACACTTGGGTAATACATCCACAAGACGGCGCTGGACTGCAGAAAACAGCTTGTGGCTCCTCCCGGCCCCATATAAGTCAGGGACCTCACACAAATTCCCCAGTTCATTTCTGCAGTCTGCGCTGAGAAGATAGAAGATAGCTCTCTTGTGGCGCAGGTGAGCGGGGCTTAATGCCTGCGGCCCTGCAGGACTATTCCCACCCGTTCTGTACTTATACTGCCTCCCAGCCTCGGCTGACAAGGTTCAGGTGAAGTTAGGCTAGTAAGCACCAGTAAAAAAGGTGCTGAGGAGCTATGCTCCTACCGCAGTCCCTGCTCCAACAGGGTAGGCGGTTTAGTCTGATGGTGAGCCTTTTGGGATGCCCCCACTGCTTCTCAGGTTAGCCAGGCTCCACCTGGGCCTTAATCCTTCCCATAGGTTCCACTCCTCCCTCTTCTCCCCTTGTCCCCTGGGCGCCCATGGCTCCCCGGGAATCCTGTCCCCCCACTCGTTCTCCCTCTGGGTGATCTGGGGGGGTTGTCCAGTTGTCTAAAACTGTGTCTTTATCCTCGGTGTGTTTTTACTGTATATGCCGCCGCGCGCTTGTACTGCGCTCTGCGGACGGTGGCGTCATTCACTTCAGAGCTGCCGGACCGCTATTGGCCGGCAGGGTCACGTGAGCTTTTCACGCTCTTTGGGGGGGGGGGGGGGGCGGACGCCATTTTCTTTGTTATTGCTGCATGTGCTGCCTAGCTCCCAAAGCAGTCTGTGAAAGTGGCATTTCTCACCCGCTGTTTATCTCTTTCCCATGGAGGATGAGGAAAAGGAAAATCTTTACATTACCGGTTATGCTCCCCTGGGAGAGGGGAAATTATTTTCTGATTCAGAATCATCTGATGGTGGTACCGGGTCTCCCTTTGGGGAAGACCCATGGTCCTCAGATGACACTGACAGGCTTTTGGCTCATATTTTTGAAGTGCTCTGCATCTCTTCTCCTGCTGTGGCTCAGCAGCAGCAGGATGAGCTTTTTCATGCGGGAATGGGAATGGCCTAGCAAGCTCCCTGGGGTGCCCAAGAGTTGGGACAAGAGGTATCCCTTTCTGGCTGAGGTGATTAAGTGTCCGTTCTGGGGCTGTCCAATACATCTGTCATGCATTCCCCTGACACTACTACCCTGAGGGATGGTGAGGACCGGCGCATGGACCAGCTGGCTTGCCATGCTATTCTAAGCATACAGCACGTCCTGCTCCAGATATAGTAATAACATGTGGTAATCCTCCGCCTCCGGCGCCGTGCACTGCAGACATGTAGAAAACAAGCTCCTCCCGGCCCTACATATACCGAGGGACCTCCCACAAATCCCCAGATTTCTCTGCAGTGCTGGAACTGCGAAGACATGAAGTATCACGCTCTCGCAGGCGAGAGGGGCTTTACAGCTCGAGGCCCTGCGGGACTATTTCCACCCGTCCTCATTGTGATGTTAATGCCTCCCAGTCTGGGCTGCGTTGGTCGGGTGAAGGTAGGCAGCACCTAGTGTGCTTACGGAGCTAGACTCCACCGCAATTCCCCACCATAGGTAGGCGGTTAAGGCAAATGGTGAGCCTTCAGTGGATGCCCCTCCCGCATCAGTGCCCCCACGCCCCGTGTAACGGTGAACCCCGAATATTGGGTCACCTTCCTCCCTAGATCCCCCCGTTAGTGGGGGGAATAAGAGGGGGGGGGGGTTGTGTGTACAATGGCCTATCCCTGCCCTAATGACACTAGAGACTTATAGCCTTTAAGTTAGCCGCAGCGCCTTTATTGTATATTACTCGGCACGTACGGCGGCTCTGTTCGTGGACGCTATTCCTGTATTCACCCTGTCAGATTTTCCCTCTGAGGTGTTTTTCTCGACTGGTTTGTCAGTTGCATAGCTACTGTTTCTTTCTGATTGGCTGCGCGCCTTCGGGCTTCGCGCTCTCCGGGGGGGGGCGTGGTTTGGTTTGGCGCGTTCCGCGTCATCGCCCGCTCTGGCCCGCCCTTCGAGGTTCGCTTGGCGCCATTTCTTTCTCACATGTGCGTGGTGAAGACTGTCCTCCCCCTTGCTGTTATGTAAGTGCCCTCATGGGCTAATTTTCCCTAGCTTTTGGCTTCTTCGTGCTTGGCTCTGACATCCCTGTTCCCCTTGTGTCTTTCAGACCGCGGACTTCGGTGGCTTCTCCCGGCCCGGTGTAGCGCCCGGTCCAGACCATTTTAAGAATTGACTCCCACTTCCCAGCGGGTTATTGGGGCATCCAGGGTTGCTTTATAGCGTCAATCCCTACTGGCATATTGAACTTAATAATCACCATATGGAGGCATCTCAGGATATTGTGAAAGGGGTTCCCTCGGGACAAGCCCGTCTGTGCGTAGCTTGTGGGGTCTTACCTAGCAGCGGTGACAATGCACGGGTCTGCGTCCCTTGTGCCCAGCAGGCGCTAGCCGGTCGCCTCACCTCTTCCGAGGCCGGCCCCGCACCTCGCCTCGCTTCACCTACTCCCCCAAGCCTGAGCCTAACCCCCAATACTAGTGGGGACTCTCATGCTGATTTGGCCACTAGACTGGTTAGTGTGGAAAACGTAATTGCTGGCTCCTTGGCGCGCAAGGCTACTGCCAAGAGGCGTCATTTGAATCCTGAATCTACTATACTTCCTATAGAATCTGACGATTTACTGCTTTCCTATGCACATTCCTCCTCAGAGGAAGGGGAACTGTTCTCTGACTCAGGGTCATACGACGACGAGTCCAGGAGTCAGGAAGAGTCTGGTTCTGATCATTGGTCCCAGGACGACATTGATAGACTGCTGACCTAGATCTTTGATGTGTTATCCCTCTCTCCCCCTCCCACGGCTCCACGGCAAAGGGGTGATCTGTTTCATACCGCTAGGGTGCGGTTGGAATTTCCCGAACAAACTCATTTTAATAGCCTCGTGCTAAAAGAATGGGAACATCCCAGTAAACTCCATGGGATTCCTAAAGCTGTGGATAAGAAGTTCCCATTTCCTGCCGATCTGGTCAAGTGTTGGACATCGCCGCCCGAGGTCGATGCCCCAATTCTTAGTCTGTCCAATACCTCTATTATGCACTCCCCCGACACTACTACGCTGCGGGATTTGGAGGATCGGCGAGTTGATCAACTGGCTTGTCATGCCTTTGCATTTGGGGGAGTGTCGCTCCGCCCAGTTTGCGCCTTAGCCATTACGGCGGTGGCGCTCAGGACTGTGATTAAGACTGCTTTTGAAGGCGCGGATGACTTGCCCTCTGATGCCGCCAATGCTCTGGCCACCTGTGAGACTTTTGTGAATTATATCCTATCCGCATCAGACGATGCTATTAAGCTGAGCGCTAGATCTTCTGCTCTGGTGGTAGCCATACGCCGTGCGGTCTGGTTGCGCCAGTGGGCTGCTGATAACGTCGCCAAGAAGGCCCTTACGGGGCTTCCATTTAAAGGGCTGCGCCTGTTTGGAGAAAGGTTAGATATCTTTGCGAAGGGTGGCAAGTTACCCCAGGGCAAGCGTCAGATTCGGCCCTTTCGTGGCCCAAGCTCCCACTCTACCCCCTACCGTGGGGCTAAGCAGGGTAGAGGAGTGTCCTTCGCTGGGTCTCGCGCAGATTCCTGGAACAAGATCAGAGGACGCCGTCCCAGTTCATCCTGGGGGCCCAAAGCCACTCCCATGACCTCCCAAGCATGAAGGGGCGCCCTCGCCCGTCAGGGTGGGGGGACGTCTACAGCACTTCGAGCATGTCTGGAGACGTCACGTCACAGACAGGTGGATTCAGGAGGTAGTATCCTCCGGTTACAAGATAGTTTGCTGTACTGCCCCCTACCAGGTTCGTTGGGTCCCGGATTCCACAGGACCCTGCCTCGGCTCGGGTCTTGATGCTGGCTGTGCAGGACCTTCTGGATCTAGGGGTCATTTGCAAGGTCCCCTTAAGAGACGGAGGCATGGGGTTTTATTCCAACCTTTTCACGGTACCCAAAAAGGACGGGTCAGTCAGACCCATTCTGGATTTAAAAATCCTAAACAGATTTGTCAGAAACAAACATTTTCGTATGGAAACTCTGCGCTCGGCCATTGCCTCATTGCGCCCAGGGGACTTCATGACATCTGTGGACATCAGGGACGCTTACCTGCACGTTCTGGTGTTTCCAGGTTTCTCAGATTTGCGCTGCATCAGCATTACCAGTTCGTGGCTTTGCCATTTGGCCTTACGTCGGCTCCCAGGGTGTTTACCAAGGTGCTGGCGGGAGTGATGTCCTAGTTAAGGCAAAGGGGCCCTACCTGGACGATATACTCATCACCTCTTGGTCTCTGCGGCAGGCAGAGCTGGATACTCGGTTGGTAGTGTCCACCCTCGAGTCATTCGGCTGGGTGATCAATTACCCAAAGTCCTCTCTGTCCCCCTCCTCAGTAACCCCGTTCCTGGGGATGATTCTGGATTCAGTACAGTCAAGGATATTCCTTCCTCCGCACAACGCAGGCGAGGTCCCTGCTCTCGAGCCCTCATCCCTCCATCCGGCAGGGAATGCAGTTGGTGGGCTCGATGGTGGCAAGCTTCGAGGCGGTGCCCTTTGCCCAGTTCCATTTGAGAACTCTGCAGCTTCACCTTCTGTCAGTATGGAACAAGGACCCGGCGTCCTTGGACGAGATCTGGGTGCTTCCCCCCTCGGTCAGACAATCCCTTGCGTGGTGGCTGGACCACAGGAACTTGACAAGGGGCAGATCCTTCCTGGCTCCCTCCTGGGAGACGGTCACAACGGATGCCAGTCTGTCGGGCTGGGGGGGATTCTGGAAGTCCCTGCGCTTCCAGGGGAGGTGGGGCCCTCAGGAGGCCCATCTACCCATCAATGTCCTGGAACTCAGGGCGGTCAGATTAGTGCTGGAACAATTGACCCAGCACCTGAAGGGTCTGACGGTTCAGGTACGCACAGACAACAGAACGGCGGTTGCCTACATCAATCATCAGGGAGGGACCCGGAGCAAGGGGGCTCTCCAGGAAGTATCTCTGATTCTAACATGGGCGGAGGCCAATGTCCAATGCATCTCGGCTGTCTACATTCCGGGCGCGGAGAACCTGCTGGCAGATGCTCTGAGCAGGGGATCGTCTCGTCAGGGGGAATGGTCCCTCTGCAACAGGGTTTTTCAGGCCCTGTGTCACCGTTGGGGTGTGCCAGACTTGGATCTGTTTGCGTCCCGTCACAATCACAAGCTCCCGAGCTTTGTATCCCTGTCTCAGGATCCTCTGGCTCTGGCCCCGGATGCCCTGTCAATGTCTTGGAGGGAGTTTCGGCTCCTGTATGTGTTTCCACCAATTCCCCTTCTGGGCAGAGTTCTGCGCAAGATTGCTCTGGAAGGGGTACCCGCGATTCTGGTGGCCCCAAGGTGGCCAAGAAGAGTGTGGTTCGCGGACGTGGCTCAAATGGCAGTAGATCAGTACGATCTGCCAAGGTTGCCAGACCTCTTAACTCAGGGGTCTCTACGCCATCCCAATTTACTAACTCTGGCTTTGACGGCTTGGCTATTGAAACCTCCATCCTGATGGAAAAGGGTTTGTCTGCATCTGTAGTGGCTACCATGGTGCTAGCCAGAAAGAAGACTTCTGCTGCTATCTACTATAGAGTTTGGCGTGCTTACATTGACTGGTGTGAATCCAGGTCTCTTCCCTGCTGGGAATTCTTAGTCTCCAGGTGCTGGAGTTTTTACAACATGGTTTAGACTTAGGTCTTAAGCTTAGTACTCTGAAGGGCCAGGTTTCGGCCTTGTCTATCTTCTTTCAGAAGACCTTTGCCCAGCACCCTCTGATCAAGACTTTCTTTCAGGGGGTCACCCATGTGCGTCCTCCTCGGAAACCTATGGTTCCTGTTTAGGATATGAAGTTGGTGTTATCAGCCCTACAGGGTGCTCCTTTTGAGCCTATTCAGGAGGCTGCTCTCGCTGTTCTCATGCTCAAGGTTGTCTTCCTGGTAGCTATCACCTCTGTTAGACGTGTGTCTGAGTTGGCTGCTTTATCTATTCAGCCTCCTTACTATGAGAGACACCAGGATAAGGTGGTGTTTCGCTTCAAGCCAGACTTTCTGCCTAAGGTTGTGTCTGCATTTCATTTGAATCAGGATATTGTACTTCCTTCCTTGTGCCCTAAGCCTAGTAACCCTTTGCATTCCTTGGACGTGGTTAGGTGTGTCAAGTATTACCTGATTATCACTAAGGCTTTCAGGAAGACGGATGCTCTCTTCGTTGTGCCTCACGGGCCTAGGAAGAGTTTGGCTCCCGCCAAGTCTACTATCAGTAAATGGATTTGTCAGGCTGTGGTTCAAGCCTATACTACTAAGGGGAAGTCTCCCCCCTTTCGTCTTACTGCTCATTCTACTCGAGCTGTTGGGGCTTCTTGGGCCTTTCAGCACCAGGCCTCTGTGGAACAAGTTTGCAAGGCCGCTACTTGGTCTTCTGTTCATACCTTTACAAAGTTTTACAAGGTTGATGTTAGGGCCTCAGCTGATGCTGTGTTTGGCCGCAAGGTTTTGCAGGCGGCAGTAGTTTAAACTGCTTGCTGTTGCCTTTTCCGTTGGGGATCCCACCCTACTTTATGGACACTGCTATTGGATGTCCCACATGTTATTACTATATCTGGAGCAGGACGTGCTGTATGCTTAGAATAATACAACTCTGTGAAGTACTCACCTGTAGAGTTGATATTATATGCATACAGCACGTCCTGCTCCACCCCACCCTGGTTCACTTTGTTCTGGATCCCCTGTTTGGTGATTGTTATCTTTGATATTATTTGTGGGAGGTCCTTCGGTATATGTAGGGCCGGGAGGAGCTTGTTTTCTACATGTCTGCAGTGCACGGCGCCGGAGGTGGAGGATTACCACATGTTATCACTATATCTGGAGCAGGACGTGTTGTATGCGTATAATATCAACTCTACAGGTGAGTACTTCAGAGTTGTATTTTTGCCTGTGTGGGGACCGCGCTACGACCGGTTTGTGCCTCGGCCATTACCGCTATTGCTATTAAAGGGATGCTTAAGAGCTTCCTAGATGGGGCCTCTGATGACGCGGGAGGAGATGAGTATAGATCTCTCCTGCTTTGCTATGAATTTGTTGCATATGTTTTATCTGCCATGGATGATGCCATTAGAATGTGTGGGAGGACTTCTGCCCTTTTGGTGGCTATACGCCGCTCTGTTTGGCTGCGTCAGTGGGTAGCGGATAATGCTGCTAAGAAGGCTCTCACTAGCTTTCCCTTTAAGGGGCTGTGCCTCTTTGGTGAACGCTTGGACTTGTTTGCCAGGGACGGCAGGTTACCTCAACGTAGGAGGCCGTTTACAAACAAGACATTTCATGTTAAAACCTAAACTCTGCTGCAAAAAAATATATATTCAATTTTCCTGAAAATTCCAGCAAAAATGGCACAAAATGGGAAAAAATGACCTGTCAACAGAGGGTGACAAAATCTCAAGTAGGCTGGCAATTAAAAGGGTTAAAAGTAGCTATGCATGTTGGGTATTGTTCTGTTCAGGGGATCTTGCGCTTTCAGCACTTTCAAAAGAACTAATGAGATGAGAAAAGCGCAATAGACGGGAATAAGGAAAAGTATAAGGGTGAAGTAAGAGGGTCTGAACCTGTACAGGATTTTCAGCACTGCTTGGTGACGTGTGAAAAATAAGATGGGTATCGCGCATCTCTCCAACCCCACAAGACCCTCCAGAGGCCCCTATGCACGTATGTCGGTGCTTCCTGATCCATATAAGGGTGGTTGTAAGCAATCCATGGTCACCTGATCTGTAGAAATTTAGGGAGTGTGTCTGCCAGAATACTTGTGACCCTTTCATTGGCAGAAAATGTATTTATTCTATTTTTAACATCAATAAATGAAACCAAGTGGGATTTCCAGTCTTTAAAAGGTGTACCAGTAAAAGTTATAGCCCATATATGTATCACTGCTGGGCATCTCCACCAGATGTGTATGATGTCCCCTGGCTTTACATCCCCCACAGTGGTCCCCAACCCTGTCCTCAAGGCCCACCAACAGGCCAGGTTTTGCAGATCTCCACAAAGATGCACAGGTGGAGTAATTAGTGCAGCTGCAGGGCAATAGAGCTGGCTATTTGGAGATCCAAAAAAACATGACCTGTTGGTGGGCCTTGAGAACAGGGTTGGGGACCACTGCCCTAAACCATCTGTCTGAGTACCCTGGAACCACATGGGCTAGTCTGGTCGGGACATAATACCATCTCATTAAATATAATTTAGGCGGATTCAACTGAGAACACTTATGGAACACTAGACGGAGCCCACCTCTGAACATATGGCAAGTCACTATGCTTAGTGGGTTTATTTATGGAGTTGTACAATGTGGTGATTAGACCTTTAACAGCTGTAGGTTTAACACATGAACACTCAAATTCAGTGAAAAGGGAAAAATCATCACGGCTTCCCCGGAGCCCCTGTATCCATTGTCTTAGTTGAGAGCACCTATAGCGCACAGTTTGAGGTATGTTTAGTTATCCCAAGTATACAGCACGTCCTGCTCCAGAAGATTCCTTACACATGGGTTATACATCCACAAGATGGTGCTGGACTGCAGAAAACAGCTTGTGGCTCCTTCCGGCCCTATATAAGTAGGGGACCTCCCACAAATTCCCCAGTTCTTATTTGCAGTCTGGGCTGCGAAGAATAGAAGATGGCTCATTATGCTACGCAGGTGAGCGGGCTATTAGCCTCCCACCTGTCCCAAACCCGCTGCCTCCCAGCTTAGGCTGCACTGGTTCGGGTGAAGGTAGGCAGTACCGGGGTCTGGTGCTAAGGAGCGCTGCTCCAACCGCAGTCCCTGCTTTAAAAGGTAGGCGGTATAGGCCCGTGGTGAGCCTTGTGGGATGCCCCTCCTGCTATTTGGTGCCCCCTTTACCCTTGTCCCCTGGGATGGGCATTGTTCGGCTTATGGCCGCCGCGCGCTTGTACTGCGTTCCGCGGACGACGGCATCGTCTCAGGCGCTGTCGCGCCGTCATTGGCCTGTTCAATCACGTGGGTGCTTTCACATCACTTCTCCGTGGCCCGACCCTCGAGGTATATGGCGGGCGCCATTTTACCTGCTTGCTGCGTTGCTGCTTCTACCTACAGCGGTTCGTAAGTGCCCCTGTGGGGCAGCGCTTTTTTAGATTTCTGATTTACTATGGATTGTTTGCTTATAGGGATGTCTGTTTGTCTTTCAGGCGGGTCAAAACTTTTTGTGGTTTCTCCCGGTCCTCTCCCCTTGATTTAGCGCTAATCCTTGTACTTTATATATCCCACTTCCCTAGCGGGAATCCCGGGTAGCTATATTTAGCGATAGTCCTATATTGGCCTGCGGTGCCACATTAATCACCATATGGAGGCTTCTTAGGACAATGTGCTTGGGGTTCCTTCGGGACAGGCCCGGCTGTGTATTGCGTGTGGGGAATCTCCTATAAGTGATGATGTCAGGGTGTGTGTACCCTGCGCCCAGCAGGTACTTGTGCTGCAGTCTGGTTTACCTGTGGCTGGGCCTAGTGCTGCGCCCCCTTTGGCTTCGCCTACCCTCCACGCTTATATCTGATTCCTAGTGAGGTGCATACCAGTGGGGGGTCTCAACCTGATTTGGCTGCACGGGTGGCCAGCATTGAAAAGCATATTGCTGAGTCTGCCCCGCGTAAGGCTTCTGCTAAGAAGCGGCATTTATCACCCGCTGTATTCTTAGTATACAGTACGTCCTGCTCCAGATAAGAATCGTTACACTTGCGGTCCTTTAGGACTATTCCCACCCGTTCCATTTTTAAATGTGCCTCCCAGCCTTGGCTGCGCTGGTCCAGGTGATGGTAGGCAGCACCGCTGTCAGGTGCTTAGGAGCGCTGCTCCATCGCAATCCCCCACCAAAGGGTAGGTGGTATAGGCATATGGTGAGCCTCTATGGGATGCCCCCCCCGCCCTATTGCCCCTTGCCCCTGTCTATCGATGGGCCCTCTGTAAAGTGGCCGCTGCTCTCCCTTGTAGTTCTCGGGGGGGGGGGGGGGGGTAGGGGTGTATATGCCTTGGTGTTTTCACTGTATTATGTGCTTCTTGTTGGTGTCAGTCTCCGCGCTGACTTGGTTGCACTGGTTGCGTTTTTAAAAATGCTGCCTTCGCCGCCACTTCCACTGTGTTCCGTGGTTGGCAGCGGCATTACCTCAGGCGCTGTTGCACGGTCATTGGCTGCTCGTCACGTGCGCTGCTTCGCGCTCTTCGGGGGGGGGGGGGGGGCGGTGCCCGCGGTTGGCGCGCTCCGCATCACGGTCTCCTCGGCCCGCCCCTCGAGGTATACCCCGCGCCATTTTTCTCTGGATTCGGCTGCTGCGTGGCTGGCATCTACCTACCGCGGTCCGTGAGTGCCCTCGTGGGCGG
This sequence comes from Gastrophryne carolinensis, assembly GCA_027917425.1. Lineage (NCBI taxonomy): Eukaryota > Metazoa > Chordata > Amphibia > Anura > Microhylidae > Gastrophryne > Gastrophryne carolinensis. The sequence continues at coordinate 287,763,130 of CM051237.1, read as the reverse complement.
CTTTATTTGCCCCATGTCATTATACATGTCACTTATGGGGTTCTCTTCGCTTATGTCTTTCAGGCGGGTCGAACTCTATTGGTTTCTCCCAGCCCCACTCCCTTTATTTAGTTATTAAACTTGTGAGGCCTAGTGTGTAAATTACTCCCACTTCCCTAGCGGGTTATTGGCGCATCCCTGGTTGCTTTTATAGCGTGAATCTCGGTCGGCCTATTGTGCCGCTATAATCGCCATATGGAGGCGTCTCAGGATAATGTGCTCCTTCGGGACAAGCCCGGCTGTGTGTAGCTTGTGGGGTGTCCCCTACTAGTGCTGACAATGTGCAGGTCTGTATACCTTGTGCCCAGCAGGTGCTTGCGCTGCAGCCTGGTTTACCAGTAGCTGGGCCTGCGCCATGTATGGCTTCACCTACTCCCACAAGCTTAAATTTGACTCCTAGTGAGTTGCATACCAGTGGGGATTCTCAGCCTGATATGTCTTCCAGACTGGCTAGTGTTGAGAAGTTGATTGCTAATACCTTGGCGCGTAAGGCCTCTGCTAAGAAGCGGCACTTGACGCCCGATGTCACTCTTTTCCCTATGGAGGCTGATGAGTTCTTGGAGCTGTATGGTTATACCCCCTTGGAAGAAGGGGAGCTATTCTCTGACTCAGAGTCATCTGATGAGAGGCCCAGGGGTCATGATGATTCTGGCTCTGATCCCTGGGCCCCAGATGATACTGATAGGCTGTTGGTTCAGATTTTTGAGGTGCTGTCTATCTCTCCCCCGGTTGCGGCCCCCAGGCAGCAGGGGGAATTGTTTCATACTGCTAAGCCCTGTTTAGAGTTTCCTGAGCAAGCCCATTTTAATAACCTCGTGCTCAATGAATAGGAGCGTCTCAGCCGGCTCCCGGGAGTTGGGATAAGAGGTATCCCTTTCCTGCTGATGTGGTGAAGCGTTGGTCACCCCCTCCAGAGGTGGATGCCCCGGTCCTAGGGTTATCTAACACCTCTCGCTCGTCCCTCTTACAGGGAGCGCCCGTGCCGGCCATTCACAAACGGCCGGCGCAGGTGCGCGCCCTGCTAGAGGGATGCGCGAGAGCCGGCGCCGGCCCGCGCAAGCGCCGTTGGAACGAGGAACAGAAAAGATTTGCGTGCCCCCTGGGGGGTTTCACACATCGGGGCACCGCAGGGAGCTGATCGGCGGGCTGATCAGCGGTGGATGTTGTTCCACTTTAAAGAACAAGTATCATTTGCCAGCTGCTCTGGTGGCAGGCTGTGTGTTTATTTTCATTAATGACACTTCTCTGCCATGCAGCTGATAAATTGGTTACTTTTAGTTCAGGAAAAACTTGTTACATTTAGATATAGTTTGATTAGTTTCTGTTACATAAGTATCTAAATGTAACGAACTTACAGAAAATATTTAGTGTCCTATGCTGAATCTGACAACCTGTTAATAGAATGTATTTGTTATATTCTTGGTGTGCCACACACCCCGCTTCACTTCTTAAATATTCATTACTTCATGGGTTAATCCACCGCAGGTGACGTAGTGCAGAGAGGAAGTCTTGTAACGAGCCCCCCTTCCGGCCTATATATACCTGGTACCTCCCTTCAATCACCAGTATTTTTCTCTCTGCTTGACAAACAGAGGTTGGAAGTTTCCTGCTTACAGGTAGGTCGGGGCTTACCCCGCCACCCCCCTTTTGGTCTATTTCTGCCCGGTTTGAGTTGTATACCTCTATGGTGGATAGGAAGCCTCCCAGCCTAGGCTGCTCACCGGGTAATTGGTAGACGGCACTATGGGTGCCTAGGAGCTTATCTCCTCCGCTCGTCCCCCTCCTTTGGGGGCAATGCGGCAATCCGGCATGGTGATCCGGAAATGGGATGCCCCTGTCCCGAGGGTCCCCGTAGCCCTTACTCCCCCGTTCCGGTCCTTTCTCCCTTCACTTGGGGGGGGGGGGGGGGGGGGGGTATAGAGGGTTGTGTATCTTGTATTATGTTTTCACTGTATTGCTATTCTCTGTGTGTTCACTTTTACATGGTAACAGACTGCGCAGCAGGTGCGCTTTGTCTGTTTTTTGACCGGGGCTCCGGGCAGATACTTTAGGCATGGCCAGTGTATTTGGTCTGCTTTATGGGGGTGGGGCAGCGGACCGCGCTCAGCTGGCTTCAGTTGGTCCCCTCCCGCCTCCCTTCCTTTCCCGCTGCTCCGTGCGGCAGCCTGTGTGGCTGCGCTTGTGTCTCCTTTCCCCCTCCTCCTCCTCCGCCGCCTGCTTGGTGTCAGCCAGCGCAGCTGGTGGCAATCCCCCGTTGATTTGAGCAGGGCGGCTCCCTGTGACGCGGGGGGGCGTGGCGCCGGCGGAAGCGGCGCTCGGCGGCCTCAGCCTCACTTCCTTCATGTTTGCTGTGAAAAGAGGTCACGTGGGGGGGGCGCGCGCTGCAGCAACACATGGGTTTGTGTCTACTGCTGCGGCTGCTACATGTCCCTCCGGTCTGGCTCCTGGCGTCGGTAGCAGGTAAGCGGCCCCGCTTTTGTGGGGCCAGAATGAGTTTTACTCATGGGGCAAACTTTTAAGGAGGCACTCTTTTTGTACTATTGTGAACATGCTGCTTTGTTACACTTACAAGGGATCTGATGGTTTGTTTTTTTCTTTCCTTTCAGATCCTGGGATCCCTCTTTTATTGCGGCCTCCGGCTCTATATTGCCTGGCTAGTCATTCTTGATATGAAATTGCACATTTTGGATATATATATACATATATATATATATTTATTTTGAGACTGTTAAGGGGGACCTTTTTCTCTTAAAAAAAAAAAAAAAAAAAAAAAACCCTCCCTTCCGGGACATTCTTTATAAAGGGGCATCCCGGGTTGGCTTATGCCTTAAAAGTCCCAGTGTTTGCGATACCATAAATCACCAATATGGAGGCTTCTGTTACTACCGGAAACGACTCGTCAGAGCCGTCCAGGGGGTGTGTAAAATGTGGGGCTGCGCTCCCTGCTGATGATATCTTTATTTGCATTTCTTGTGCAAGGCAGATTGTTGCGCGTCAGTCTGTTGATCCGGCTGCTGACCCGTCGCAACCTCTATCATCTCCTGCCTCTCCCTCCCTGTTCCGGACCCCGCATGACACTGTCAAGGGTGGGGATTCGCAATCCGAGGTGGTGGTAAAATCAGCCAATCTTCGGGAAGTATTGCCCGTTAAAGCGGGGCTAAAGGCCTCTGCAAAACGGAAGCGCCTGACTCCGGTATCTTCGGCTCCTCAGGACGAATTATGTGAGCCTGTGGAATGGTCCGATGGCTCCCCGGATGAGGGTGAATTCCTCTTGGAGTCAGATGAGCCGGCAGATCAGCTTAAGGCTGATGCGATTGGCGATTGGTCGGCGGGGGTTGCCCTTGACACCCCCTCCATTCTGGCACAAATGTTTGAAATTCTGAATTTAGATCCGCCTGAGGCTGTCACCCTGCCAAAGGGTCAGTTGTTTGAAGAGCCTCAGCCGCGTTTGGTTTTTCCCAGACAGCACCACTTTGAGAGGGTGGTCCTGAAAGAATGGGAACATCCCACACGGTTATCTGGAATCCCTTCCAGTTGGGAAAAGCGTTATCCTTTTCCGCCAGAATTGCTGAAGCTTTGGTCCGTCCCTCCTGAAGTCGATACCCCTGTGCTAGGGCTATCTAGCTCCGCTATGGTACAGTCTGCTGAGACCTCTGTCCCTAAAGATGGGGAGGATCGTAGGATTGACCAGTATGCTCGCTATGGCTTTGTTTATGCTGGGTCAACGATGCGCCCCCTGTGCGCTTCGGCCCTTCTTCTTTTAGCGGTAAGATCTGTTATCCAGGGGCTATGCGAGGATCTCAATCCCGCTTGTGATGAGTTCGCTGCGCTTAAGCAGTGCGATTCTTTTGTGTCTTACGTTCTATCCGCTCAGGACGATGCGCTGGCTATGAGTAGCAGGACAGCGGCAATGCTGGTCGCTATTCGTCGGTCAGTATGGCTGCGACAGTGGTCGGCGGACTCAGCTTCTAAAAAGGTGCTCACAGCTCTCCCCTTTTTGGGGTTGCGGCTGTTCGGGGAGAAAATTGATTCAGTCGCAAAGGGTGGCAAGATGCCACAACGCAAGAGGCCTCGACGCCCCTTTAGAGGGGCTGCTTCTGGTAGGCCGTCCTTTCGAGGATACAGAGCGGGTAGGGGGACTTCCCTTCCCTCTACCAGTCGTACAGGTTGGACGCGGGGGAGGGGCCGTGGCCGTCCCGCCCAGTCCTGGGGCTCCAAGCCCAAACCTGCTGGTAAGCCCACTCAGCAATGAGGGGCCGCCCTCACCCGTGCGGGTGGGGGGACGATTGCGACACTTCTCCCAGGTTTGGAACCGGGAGGTTCCGGACAGGTGGATTCAGGAGATAGTGTCGTCCGGTTACAAACTGGAGTTCGAGTCTCGCCCTCCTTCACGGTTCTTTCGGTCTCGGGTGCCCATCGATCCTTTGGCCGCACAGGGGCTCCTGGCGTCGGTAGAGAATCTGTTAGAGATGGCGGTCATCCGGCCGGTACCGCGTTTAGAGATGGGCCTCGGTTTCTACTCCAATCTGTTCGCAGTCCCCAAGAGGGATGGGTCGGTTCGTCCCGTCCTGGACCTGAAGTTGCTCAACAGGTTCATCCGTTTTCGGAAGTTTCACATGGAAACCTTGCGCACTGCCGTCGGCTCTCTTCGGCAAGGGGACTTCATGACGTCTATAGACATCAAGGATGCTTATCTGCATGTTCCCATCTGCCTCCCTCATCAACGTTTTCTTCGATTCATGATGAAGGATCGGCATTATCAGTTCGTGGCACTTCCGTTTGGCCTTACCTCAGCTCCAAGAGTGTTCACCAAGGTGCTGGCAGGGGTCATGGCCATTTTCAGAGCTCGGGGCATTCGTGTCGTACCTTATTTGGACGACCTTCTTATCATGGCTCCGTCACCCGATCAATCGGAGAAAGACACCAGGGTGGTGCTCTCCACGCTGGAAAGTTTCGGTTGGGTGATCAACCTCTCCAAGTCCTCCCTCGCTCCGGCCAGGGTGGTGTCCTTTCTGGGGATGCAGTTAGACTCTCATCAACACAGAGTGTTTCTCCCTCAGTCCAAAATTCTTCTGATTCAGGAGTTGGCTCGGGTCCTACTCTCCAATCCTCGGCCGTCCATCCGTCTGGGGATGAGGCTGGTAGGGTTGATGGTTGCCTCCTTCGAGGCAGTTCCTTTTGCTCAATTTCACACGAGGACGCTTCAGCTTTATCTGTTGGCGTCTTGGGACCGGCAGCCTCGGTCGCTGGATCAGCCCTTCCAGTTGTCCTCCCGGGTCCGGCAGTCCCTCCAGTGGTGGTTGGTCTCGACCAATCTCGTGAAGGGCAGGTCTTTCCTGGCCCCCCTTTGGGAAATTGTCACCACGGACGCCAGTCTGTTGGGATGGGGCGGATTCTGGAAGGAGCTGCAGTTCCAGGGGCAGTGGGGACCTCGGGAGGCCCTCTTACCCATCAATATTCTGGAACTGAGAGCCATCCGTCGGGTGCTTACTCTCCTGACTCAGCACGTTCTGGGCCTTCCGGTCCAGGTGCGTTCAGACAATCGAACAGCGGTTGCTTACATCAATCATCAGGGAGGGACTCGCAGCCTGAGTGCTCTCAGAGAGGTGTCCCTGATCCTGACCTGGGCAGAAGCCCATGTTCCTTGTCTCTCGGCGGTATACATCCCAGGAGTGGAGAACCTGAAAGCGGACCGCTTGAGCAGGGGCTCTCCCCGTCGGGGAGAATGGGCCCTCCATCCTCGGGTATTTCGCTCACTGTGTCGCCAATGGGGGACTCCAGAGGTGGACCTGTTTGCCTCTCGTCACAATCACAGGCTCCCGAACTTCGTATCGCTCTCCCAGGATCCTCTGGCTCTGGCAGTGGACGCTATGTCCCTGAGCTGGGGGGATCTGGGGTTTCTGTACCTGTTTCCTCCGACACCCATGCTAGGCAGAGTGCTTCGGAAGTTGGCTCTGGAAGGGGTGTCCGCCGTCCTCGTGGCCCCAAGGTGGCCGAGGCGAGTGTGGTTCGCAGACATCGTTCGGCTGGCAGTGGACCAGGTCGTTCTGCCCCTTCGGCCCGATTTGCTCACTCAGGGTCAATTGTGTTACCCCAATTTACCAGCGCTAGCTTTGACGGCCTGGCTGCTGAGACCTCCATCCTAAAGGAAGAGGGTCTTTCTGATTCTGTCGTTAAGACTTTGATCAGTGCCCGGAAGAGGTCTTCTTCTATCATCTACTATAGGACCTGGAAAGCCTATATCGCTTGGTGCGAGATGAGATCTTTTCCTTGTAGGGTATTTTCGGTCTCCAGGGTTCTGGAGTTTTTACAATCTGGGCTGGACTCTGGTCTTCAGCTAAGTACGTTGAAAGGGCAAGTTTCTGCCTTATCTATCTTTTTTCAGAAGCGTGTTGCGCTTAAGTCTTTAGTTAAAACCTTTTTCCAGGGGGTTACGCATGTGCGGCCTCCCAGGAAACCATTACTCCCGGTTTGGGATTTGAATTTGGTTCTTTCTGCTCTTCAGGCTCCTCCTTTTGAGCCTTTGCAAGGGATTGCTTTATCTACCCTGACTCAGAAGATTGTCTTCTTGGTAGCGATCACTTCGATCCGGCGTGTCTCGGAATTGGCGGCCTTGTCTATTCAGGCGCCCTACTTCGAGAAGCATCGGGATAAGGTGGTCTTTCGATTCAAGCCAGACTTTCTTCCTAAGGTTGTTTCTGCTTTTCATTTGAACCAAGATATTGTTCTTCCCTCCTTGTGTCCTAATCCTAGGAATGACAAAGAGAGGGTTTTGCATTGTTTGGATGTAGTACGCTGTGTTAAGTGCTACTTGGTTATCACGTCTCCTTTCCGTAGGACGGATTCCTTTTTTGTTGTGCCCCATGGGCCTAAGAAGGGTTTGGCACCAGCCAAATCTGCCATTAGCAAGTGGATACGTCAGGCCGTTACTGCGGCCTATTCTGCCAAGGGAAGAGTTCCCCCTTTTCGTATCACTGCTCATTCCACTCGCGCTGTTGGGGCGTCTTGGGCTTTTCAGCACCAAGCTTCTGTTGAACAGGTTTGTAGGGCCGCCACTTGGTCTTCTGTTCACACTTTTTCTAAATTTTACAAAGTTGATGTGCGGGCCTCAGCGGATGCTGTTTTCGGCCGCAAAGTTCTGCAGACTGCAGTCGTTTAAGTTATGCTTCACCTGGCCTTGAGTTGCCCAGCCCTTGTGGACACTGCTTTTGGATGTCCCATGAAGTAATGAATATTTAAGAAGTGAAGCGGGGTGTGTGGCACACCAAGAATAATACCATTTTGTGAGTACTCACCTGAAAAATGGATATTGTTGGTGTGCCACACACCCCGCTTCACACCCACCCTTTTCGGTATTACCGAAGCCTTTATATGGTGAAGCCTTTTTATATCAAATTTGATTTTGAGGTTACTGGTGGAATACTGGTACCTTGTATTACTGCTTTTTGATTATACTGGTGATTGAAGGGAGGTACCAGGTATATATAGGCCGGAAGGGGGGCTCGTTACAAGACTTCCTCTCTGCACTACGTCACCTGCGGTGGATTAACCCATGAAGTAATGAATATTTAAGAAGTGAAGCGGGGTGTGTGGCACACCAACAATATCCATTTTTCAGGTGAGTACTCACAAAATGGTATTTTTTTGCCATTTTTGTTATAAAAAAGATTTTTTTAAGGGTTTTTTTTTATAACTGTAAAAAAAATCTTCTTTGTTTGCATTAACCACAGGCTTCAAATGAAGAGAGCAATGAAGTTGGAGCAGAAGAGGTTGAGGAAGAGGTGTTAAAAAATGAAGAGGCACATCAAAAAAAGGAGTCTCAATCTGTTGAGGCAAAAAAAGATTCTTTGAAATCCCCTAAGAAAGTGAAAACTGTACCTTGTAAAGTGATCTTGTTGGATAAAACCGAGTACACCTGCGATATTGAGGTAGGTGAGACATTCCATGAAACTTGGACACCTTTTTTAAAGATCATATTATTTTAAAACTAGAAGATCTAGTTTAGTGTTTTTGAATTAAATATATTCTTGGTATACAGTACGTCCTGCTCCAGATATAATACTTACACTTGAGTTATCCTCTGCTAGATGGCGCTGCACTGCAGAGACATGGAAAAAAGGCTCCTCCCGGTCCTTCAAATACCCAGGGACCTCCCACAAATCCCCAGATTTCTCTGCAGTGCTGACTGCGAAGACATGAAGTATCACTCTGTCGCAGGTGAGCGGGGCTAATAAAGCCTGCGACCCTGTTGGACTATTCCCACCCGTCCTCCCTGTGATGTGCCTCCCAGCCCGGGCTGTGCTGGTCGGGTGAAGGTAGGCAGCACCATGTGTGCTTAACGGAGCCATGCTCTACCGCAGTCCCCCACCAAAGGGTAGGCGGTTTAGGGCTGATGGTGAGCCTCTAGGGGATGCCCCTCCCGCACTATTGCCCCATGCCCCGGTAGCGGTGGGCCCTGTACAAAGGGTCGCCATCCTCCCTCATTCCCCCCGTAGCCCGGGGGGAAAGAAAGGGGGGGAGGTGTGTGTGTGTTGTGGTCTTAGTGTATATTTTACACATTATGGCCTTAGTCTTGCCCCGGACTGGTATTCCTGGTGTCAGAGCCGCGCTGTTTGTTCTTTACTGTGTATTTGTCGCCGCCGTGCGCACCTCTTCCTTTACTGGATGTGCTGCGCCGGGCGGCGACTTCGCTTCAGACGCTGCGGCGTCTTCATTGGCAAATCATCTTTTCTAAGTGTACCATACACTTCCCTAAAGTGGTAACTCCATTAATAGGAATGATTCTGGATTAGGTTCAAACCAGATTCTCCCCCTCTCAGCAATTAGGTGGGCAATCTGGTCTCATGGGCTCAGTCCCTCATTGCTGTCCCGGTCTCTTAACACCAGGCAGGGAACTTGCTCGGAAGAGGTCCCTTATGTTCAGTTCCCCTTGAGCCCTTCTGCGACTTCTATTGGTGACATAGGACAGGGATCCAGCACCCCTGGAGCAGGGTCTGTGGGCCTTCCCACCTGTATGACGGTTTTTCTCTTGAAAGTGGATGAACTTGAGGGACCTGTCTGGGGGCAGTTCCTCCTTGCCCCTTCCTGGAAACGGTCACCATGGATGCCAACCTTTCAGGTTGAAGGGGAAGGTTTCTTCTGAAACCCCCTGCGATTCTGGTGGTGGTGGGGTCCTTACGCCTATTGAAATCTAAACAGGGATCGTTTTTCAGTTGGCTCTATCTCGCTTGACCACTCCCCTTCTGGATTTGCCAGTCTGGGGGTGATCGGTCCTTCTGACGACAGATGTCCTACATTAACCTTTAGAAGGGGCCTGGAGCTGGCGGACCTTCCAGGGAGTGTCTATGTTCCCTTCTGGGCGGAGACAATGCTCCCTGCATGTTAGTGATATTAGCTCCGGCGGAGCCCCTCTGCGACAGGATGTGCTAATCCCCGTGTCGCTATGGAGTCCAACCAGTCGTGGATCTGTTGGGTTCCGTCACCTTCACAGGTTATCGCCCTTTGTTTCCCTGTCCCAGGATCCTATGTCAGAGGTCCGGATGCCTTTAGTACAGTCTTCACAGGACGTTCGGTTCTGTATGTCCTTCTACATTCCCTCTGCTAGGCAGGGTTCTGCGTAAGATTGCTCTGGTAAGGGGACCAGTGATTTTGGTGGCCCCAGCTGACCTACTAGAGTGTGGTTGCAGACATGGTACTGTGGTCAGTGGTTCTGCACCTTGCCAGGAGTGCCAGTTGATCACTCAGGGCCCACTTTACGTCACTCCAATCCACGGTCTCTGGCCTAGTCGGCCTGACTGCTGAAACATACATCTTGATGGAGACAAGTTTAGCTGTCTCGGTGTTTGTGACTATGGGAAGGCTAGGAGTAAGCCTCTTCCTCGTCTTCTTCTATTGTTTTAGGATATGGTATACCCACATTGATTGGGGCGAGTCTAGTTCTCTTACCTGTTGGGCATTCTCGGTTCCCAGGGTTCCAGTGTGGTTTTCAGCATGAATTGGAGTTGGTTCCCCAGCTCAGTTCTCTGATGGGTCAGGCTCTGCCCTGTCCACCTTGCCTTAGCAGTCTCTGGTTCAGTCTTCCTTGGTTAAGACTTCCTTCAGGGGGGCTCATGTGCGTCCTCCATGTACTCCTATGGTCCCTGTTGGGATTGAAATTGAATTCATTTTGTCTGCTTGCAGGATTTGTCCCTTGGTCCTACTCAGGATGCTGTCTGGCTGTCCTTACCCTCAAGGTTGTCCTTCTGGTGACTGTTACCTTGGTCAGGCGTGTGTTAGCGGGTGGCTCTGTCTACCTAGCCCTCATTCCTAGAAATGCACCAGGATAAGGTGGAGTTCCTCCTGAAGCCGGACTCTCTACATCTGGAGGTGTCTTATGTTCATTTATTCGAGATATTGTTATCCACGGCTATCCCCTTTCCCTAGCAACGCTGAGTAAGTGGTTCTGCATTCCTTATACAGGTGTTGGCAGTTTTTTCCTTAGGAGTCACTGTGTCCTTAGGGGAACTGAGGTTCCTTGGGGCTTGTGGTCATTACATTTTGAATGTGCCCGATCTCGGCTGCTCTCGGGAGTTGGGCGGTTTGGTCCTGGTTGTTACCTTAATGGATGTTACTCCTGGTACCTTGTTTCGGCCTTTGGCTTCTGCCAAATTTATTGTAGCGATCGGATTTGTCAGGCTGTTTTTCAGGCCTATTCCGGCAAGGGAAATAATCTCCCTTGTTGCCTTGATTCCTTTTCTACGCGTGCTTGATGCCTCTTGTGCCTTTCAGCACCGGGTTTCTGTTGAACTGGTTGGCTAGGCCACTACCATTGGCCTTCTGCTCATACCTTTTGTAAGGTTTTTACATTGTTGATGTTAGGGCCTCAGCTCATGCTGTCTTGGCCGTATGGTTCTGCAGGTGACAGTGGTTTAAACTGTCTGCTGTTGTCGTTTTTTGTTGGGGATCCCACCCTACTTTATGGACACTGCTTTTGGATGTCCCAAGTGTAAGTATTATATCTGGAGCAGGACGTACTGTATAGCAAGAATAATACAATTCTGTGAAATACTCACCTGTAGAATTGATATTATTTGTATACAGTGTGTCCTGCTCCACCCCACCCTGGTTTTTGCATTTTGAATTTTTCTGGATCCCCTGTATGGTGATTGTTATCATTACCAGTTGTTCTGGGTGGTTTAATTCTCCCGGCTTCTTGTTCACTGTTTTTCAATGCTGGGGATTTGTGGGAGGTCCCTGGGTATTTGAAGGGCCAAGAGGAGCCTTTTTTCCATGTCTCTGCAGTGCAGCGCCATCTGGCGGAGGATAACCCAAGTGTAAGTAGTATATCTGGAGCAGGACGTACTGTATACAAATATCAATTCTACAGGTGAGTATTTCACAGAATTGTATTTTTCGGAGTTGGAAAAGTTGCAGTGCCAGTTGGCATATAGTGATCAAGTTTACTAATCTCATATCGGGGAAATTGGGGAGCAATATGTTTTCAGAACACAGCAATAGCCAATCTGTTCATTTTAAAGCAGATATTATGGAAGTTATTGTTAAACCACCATGATTTGCCTCGCTGACCAATATCCTATATACCTATTGTATCTGTAATTTAACTGTAAATAGGAGAATCTGAGGTTTTGATCTTACTGATCAAAAATCTCAATCCCGCGCAATAATCAATTTAAATTTGACTTAAAAAAATTTGTTAAACATAATACGTTACAACCACATTAAAAAAGGAATGATGAGATATAGCGTCTATGCAAGGAGGGGTTCTAACTCTTGTATCCACCCCTGTAATGTAACTGTGCCAAAAAGAATTCCTTGTATGCTTTTGATGTACTTGGCGAATAAAAGCTATTTCCTACCATTGGGTAGGAAAGTGTGTGTACCTGCACTGAATCCACTTCCCACTGATCCCACACCCCTGTTCTATTGGGGTCCAAGCCAGCACTAGTACTGGACATACCCCCACAATTGCTGGGGCCTTTGGCATCTGCAGGGGCCTACTTCGGCTTTGACAGGGCTGTGGGATGATTCCCAAGTGGGTCTCACCCACCAGACTTTTGAACTGAGGGTCTAGGGGGCAGGCCTGCCCATGGCTGGCCTCAGGACCAGTGATGAGTGAAGAGCAATTTGTGACAGCTCAGTTGGTAGGGAGAACTAGAGGACATTTTGCAGTAATGGTGGTGCTTCAGTGGCAGCAGGGGAGGCTGGAGGATAATCCGCAGAAGCTGAGAGAGTCATTAGGACTACAGGGAAAACAGTGGATAAGCCAGTGAGGGCTGGTGTATAAACAGCAGCAGCTGAGAAAGCTGTAAGGACTGAAGGGCAATTGACAGCAGTAGAGAAGAAGTCTGTGAATATTGGAAGATGACCAGCAGCTGCAAGTTGGAAAACCAGAGAACAAGCTGTGACAGACTGGACTTCCACTTTAAAGCCCGGATGCAGCCAAATCTTATTTTTGTGTTGGATAGAGCAGGGATGAGGAACCAATTTAGTTTTTGGTTGGTCAGTATGAACTGAAAGTGAGACAAGGTCTTTACAGTGAGTAGGTTCTCTCAGCGAGAGAAGCATTGATACTGCTCATGCAGAGTTTCCTGGCTGTAGAGGTGGCCCAGCTTTACATCTTCACATCATGTCTCGAGCATAATAATGGCAGCTTGCACAGTCAAAGCACCTAATTTGCTCAGTAACTCCTGGTTCTTGTCCCACTAAATTCTACTGGGGATGGAGCATCCTTGCAGTCAAGCATACACAGCATATATTTTCGAAAATGACACATACGATTGCTCAAAGACCAGCAGTAGTAGTAAGAGGACATGAATTCCTACTGACGCACTTAGACACAGTAAATGGAATATTATGTAATCTCCTGTCAGCATGCATTTAGAGCAAGGTATGAAACTAGCTTGTTCGGGGAAACAGTATGTTAAGTTTCTTTGGGGCCATGTTACCACATTTGATGGGCATGAAAAAATAGAGTAAAAATGAGAAGCAAATTTGAGGCCCTGCTGCAGTATCCACGGTGTGCTGTTAGGAAATGAAGGTAAGGCACTTGGGACTGCCTTCACATGCGCTCCTTGCTGCCTTATTGCCATTTCCTGGACTGTCTGTTTTAGCCTGGGTGAAATAGTTGGGATTTAGATGGACTTGACAGACATTGTGGTATTTTTTGCACACCCAAAATGGAATTTACTGTTGCATTGTGATATTTTCTTTCTTGTCCCCTTAGCACACAATAGCTTCAGTGTCAGGCAGGCCTACACATTAACAGACAGGCAGGCTTTATCGGAATGGGTGTCCCATGAAGTCTGCCGAGAATGGCAGACTAAGCAGTAAATGCCAGCTTCTCTGTTGGCACACACAAAATATTTCATACTTTGGGCGAGTTAGTGGATGCCACAGATTACAAGACACCTATGTAGGATTCCTGGAAATGCAATGAAGAGGTTGTTCTTTATTTAGTGGAGTATTGTTCATGTTGGATCTGCATAAATGCAAATATAGCACTTTGTTATGGGTATGTGTACGGTCTTAATCGGCCATGCAACTAAAGTCAAAACTGCAACTGGCTAACATCATTTGCCATCAGTGGTCAAGCGGGACATGTGTGGACCAAGTCAGTATTGATGGGCACTCCAGTTATAATCTTTACACACAAGCACTCGTATAGTGTGCAGTAAAATATCTTATTTTGGGTTTAATTAATTCAGTTCTAAGATCGAGATCTGCTCTGTCTGTGCGAAGCACAGCTATAACCCCACCCCCTGTACTTTATCCCGCTCTCCTCTCCTCAGTATGTGATGTTACTGAGGCAAGATGGTGGCGCCCCTATCCTAGAGTCCTGAACAGAGTTGCAGCCCAGGGGAGAAAGAATAAAAAGTGACTAAAAACGTAAAATATATTTATTTTAGATGCTGGAGAATAGTTTTTGAAGGATTTGGGCCTTTTTATTAAATCATGATGAATGGCCGGTTTAAGCAGAAGTCTTGCGATCCACCAAACGTTCCATATAGGGTGCTGTCTGCACAAAATCTCAATGCCCAGAGACTGAACAGGAAACCTTCTGAATTTCAGCTGTTTAAAAACGCCCAAATGATTGCTGGTGGCCAATAGGAATCCTCAGTGTCTGCTGCCCATCGCATGGGTGAGCAGAAGAGATTGGTTAAATTGCTTGTTTGTGAGCATTTTTATTACGATTTGAGGAGACAGGTGAGATGCAACAGTGCAGTATTTTTGGCTTTAGGTGTGCTTTACAGTGTGTTTTTTATCCTCCACTTTTCCTTGTGTACAGCACGGCTTGCCTCAGTTCAATTCTTAACGATTGGGTAATCCGCCACAAGGTGGCGCAGTCGACTGCAGGAGACTTGTGGCTCCTCCCGGCCCATGTAAAGGGCAGGAATAACCCAGAGACCCCCCAGAGTTTTTCTGTAGTCTGGACTGCGAAGATAGAAGACCTCTCTCTGGTTATCCGCAGGCGAGCGGGGCATCCCAAGCCCGTCGGCCCTGCAGGCCTATTCTCACCTGTTTCCGGACCCATTCTGCCTCCCAGCCCCAGCTGGCGGATCAGGGGAAGGTAGGGGAATACCTGGGGTCGGGAATTCAGGGAGCCTAGCTCCGGGCCGCAGACCCTGTAACCAAACCAAAGGGTAGCCGGCCACAGGCTTATGGTGAGCCTGGAACGGGGGAAGGGAGAAACCACTATTTTGTACTTATCCTACATGCTTTATTTGTGTATATGTGATTGTGTAACTGTAACCCTCTTTTGGTTCCCCCCCCCTTCTCCTCTCCTTCATGGGAGCGGGTGCCTTGGGGGGGGGGGGGGGTGGCGGCCGCAGGAGGCCGGGACTGGCGCGGTGTGACTGGGCGCGCTGCGCCCGATGGCGGGGACCGGTTAAGGGGGAGCCTTCGGCCCCGGGCGCCATGTTACCTCCTTTGGCGCCCAGAGGTTCTCGCGCTGCCGAGGGGCGGAGCCACGAGATGACGCTGTCCGCGTCATCCCCCCTGCGGCCCGCCCCTCGAGGATCCTGGTCGGCGCCATTTTCGAGCCTCCTCCCCTCGCCTCTCGTGGACGGCGCAGGCGACTGGGTGCGGGGGTCTGCGGACCCCTCTTCTGCCGCAGCATCCCTCCATCCGTCTGGGACTCGGTGCTGTGGGATACTCATATGGGCTCTTGTTATGTTGTTCAGACGGGCCTATTTGTTGCACTTGTGGTATCTCCCGGGCCAGTACCCTCCTCCCCCCCCACTCCCCTCTTGCTAAGGGATACATGGGGGCATCCCGGGTGGGGTCTTTATAGCCCCGAGCACCTGTGTCTGGCTTAATTGTTCGCTATTTTTTGTGATTTCTGTAATCACCATAGGGAGGCTTCTGGGGATATCAAGCTTGGCGGCCCTCGGGGCGGGTTCAGTTGTGCCTCATGTGCGGCGCATCCCCTGTGAGCAGGCGCAGCGTGATCTGTGTTCCCTGCACTCAGAGTGTCGTTGCGGACTAGTCTGGGGTGAACGCTACTCCCCCCAGTCCTTTCCTGCCAGCTGCATCTCCTACTCCCCCACACCTGCATTTAGCTCCCAGCAAGGGGGAAGGTAGTAGGTGGTCTCAGTCGGACCTGGCGCTACGCGTTGCCAGCATTGAGCGGCAACTGGCCCATCCGACCGCCGGAAAGGCCTCTAGTAAAAAGAGGCACCTGGCCACCGGCTTGTCCCTCTTTGCCGATGATGCTGGCTTGTATGATTCCTATGGCGGCTGTAAATCCATGGAGGAGGGGTAATTGTTCCACAATTCCGATTCCTCTGGGGATCATCATGGCGATTTATGATAGTGAACCAGGGTCCTCCTCGGACAAGGATTCCGGGCTCCCGGATGATACCAATAGGCTTTAGTCAGCCGTGTTTTTTTTTTTTTTTTGATGCCTTACGCATCGATCCCCCTAAGGAGGCAAAGGGGAAGCAAGAGGAGCTCTTCCATCCTGACAAGCAACGCTTAGAGTTCCCGGAGCAGGGACATTTTTCCCAATGTGGTCCTCAAGAAATGGGAATGACCTAACAGGTTGCCCTGTGCGTCCAAGGGAATGGATAGCAGGTACCCCTTTGGTTCGTCGCTGGTCTTGTCCCCCCCCCCCCCCCCGAGGGGGACGCCCCTGTCCTGGGACTCTCCAACACTTCTATTATGCCGTCTCCTGACACCACTACCTTGCGCGATAATGCTGACCGATGTATGGATCAACTAGCCTATCATGCCTTCACCTTTGTGGGAACGGGCTTACGTCCGGTCTGTGCCGCGGCTGTTGTTGCCATTGCACTTAAGACGGTTAGGCACCTTGCTGAGGCTGCCAGATCTCGCAAGCGAGAGGAAGACTACAAGGACCTTTTGCTTTTCTCTGACTTTATTGCCTTTGTGTTGTCTGCAATGGACGATGCCGTCCGGCTTGGTGGTAGGGCCTCTGCCCGGTCGTTTGGCTGCGTCAGTGGGCAGCTGATGCTGCCACTAAGAAGTCGCCCACTGGGCTTCCCTTCATGGGACTACGCCTCTTTGGGGAACGTCTTGATGTTTTGACCAAGGATGGTCGGCTCCCTCAGCGTAGGAAGCATTCTCGGCCCTTTCGGGGGTCCTCCTCATTTCGCCCTTCCTGTGGGGGACGTGGAGCTGCCTTCGCAGGTAACCGCAAAGACTCTTGAGGACGGGGTAGATCCCGTGGCCGCCCCAGTCTCTGGGGTGCTAAGTCCAAGCCCCCTGCCAAGGCCCCTCAGGCATGAGGGGGCACCCTCACCCATCTGGGTGGGGGGGACAGCTTCGGCTCCTTGCTCACGTCTGGGGACAACGCGTCTCGGATCGGTGGATCCAGGAGGTGGTGTCCTCTGGTTACAAGATAGAGCTAGCAGCTTGGCCGGCCCCAAGATTCCTCCGGTGCCAGATCTCCCAGAATCCAGTGACGGCGCAGGGCCTGAGGTTGGCCGTCCAACGTCTTTTGGCGTCCGGGGTGGTTTGCCTTGTGCCCCTTCAGGGTCGGGGGTTCTACTCCAATCTGCCCAAGAAGGACAGCTCCCTGAGACCCATCCTGGATCTAAAGGGTCTCAACCGATTTTTCAGGTTCAAGCACTTCCGCATGTAGACCTTACGGTCGGCGGTGAGCTCTCTTCGGCCAGGCGACTTTATGACCACTGTGGACATCAAGGATGCCTACCTGCATGTTTCTATCTTCCTGGGGCTTCAAAAGTTCCTGAGGTTCGCTCTGGAGGATCAGCACTACCAGTTTGTGGCCTTGCCATTCGGTAGCACTTCGGCCCCTCGGGGGTTCACCAAGTTGCTGGTGGGTGTCATGGCCCTCCTGAGGAGCTGAGAGGGATACTCAAGTGGCTGTGTCCACCCTCGAGTCCTTCGGTTGGGTGATCAATTATCCCAAGTCTTCGCTCACTCCGTCATTGGTGAGGTCCTTACTGGGCATGACGCTGGATACTTCTCAGGTCAAGGTGTTTCTTCCTCAGCAGAAGGTGGAGGGCCTTTAGTTGCAGGCACGAGCTCTGCTGTCGTGTCCTCATCCCTCCATCCGTCTGGGGATGAAGTTGGTGGGACTTATGGTGTCTTGCTTTGAGGCGGTACCCTTCGCCCAGTTCCACATGAGACCTCTCCAGTTGAACCTCTTGACCGTTTGGGATCGGAAACATGAATCCCTGGAGCAGGAATTCGTTCTGTCCCCTCTGGCCAGACAGTCCCTCTTGTGGTGGTTGGACTTGAGGAATCTCCTAGCGGGCAGGTCCTTTCTGCCTCCGTGCTGGGAGATTGTCACCATTCTGACCGGTTGGAGAGGGTTTTGGCAATCGCTGAAGTTCCAGGGCCAGTTGGGCCCTCAGGAGGCCCACACACCCATCAATTTCCTGGAGCTAAGAGCGATCAGGTTGGTTCTCTTCCAGTTGACTCCCCACCTTCAGGGTCGTGCGGTCCAGGTCCGCCCGGACAATCAGACAGCTGTTGCTTACATCAATCATCAGGGCGGGACTCAGAGCAAACGAGCCCTCAAGGAAGTGTCTGATATTGTCTTGGGCGGAGGAGACTGTTCCCTGCATCTCAGTGGTTTACATTCCAGGGGTTGAGAACCAGGAGGCGGACTCCCTGAGCAGGGGGGCGTCCCGGCTGGGGAAATGGTCCCTCGACGGCAAGATCTTTCATGCCCTGTGTCGCCGCTGGGGTCAGCCGGACGTGGACTTGTTTGCGTTCCGTCACAATCACAAGCTTCCAAGATTCGTCTTTGTCAAGAGATCCGCTGGCCATCGCCACGGACGCTCTAGCCATTCCCTGGACGGAATTCCGGCTCCTATATGCGTTTCCTTCATTCCCTCTCCTGGGGCGGGTGTTGCGCAAGAAAGCCCAGGAGGGGGTACCGACGCAAAATACCAAGGAGGGTATGGTTCGCGGATGTCGTCCAGATTGCAGTGGATCACTTCGTCCTGTCCGACGATCCAGGGCTTCTAACTTAGGGTCCGTTGCGCCACCCCAATTTTTGCTTCAGTAGTCGGCACTATGATTCAGGTCCCAAAGAAATCCTCTTCCATGATTTATTACAGGGTCTGGCATGCTTATATTGCCTGGTGCGAGTCTAAATCTTTCCCTTCTCGCACCTTCTCCATTTCCAGGATTTTGGAGTTTTTGCAACATGGTCTGGAGTCGGGTCTGCAACGGAGTACCTTCAAAGGCCAGGTTTTGGCTCTGGCAATCTTCTTCCAATCTTTCACCAATCATAGGCTTGTCAAGACTTTTTTTCCAAGGAGTTACCCATGTACGTCCACAGCGTAAGCCTCTGCTGCCAGTGTGGGATTTGAACTTGGTGCTGTCTGCTCTCCAGGGTCCACCTTTTGAGCCGTTGAACAATGCTGCGCTGGCCATTATGACTCTTAAGGTGGTCTTTTTGGTGGCTATCACTTCTGTGCATCGTGCTTCTGAGCTGGCGGCGCTCTCTATTAAGCCTCCTTATTTTAGTTTCAAACTTTTTTATTGAGAATAGGCAAGTCATAATCATACAGATCATAGACAGTAATCAGAATAGCGAGTAAACGTTGAAAATTACAATCATACTGGTCAAATGTACAGAACAATGAAGGCTAAACCAGCCCCTTCCACCCATATCCCACAATGAACAAGGCCCAAAACATCAACTAATTACATCTGCCCATTATATAGCACTCCCAGTATTAATAAAGCAGAAAAACCATAAAATGAGACACACCCCTTAACCTAATACAACTGGCGGGTCTCTTTCGACCATTCTTCTAAGATACCATTCAGTATCTCTAAAGGTTTCATGTAATTTAGCTCGAACTTCTGGCGTCAACAAATTAATGAAGCTCTCCCAAGTAGCAAAGAAGAACTCCACTTTAGCCTCCTTATGAGATGTCGCATCAACCCAATCAAATTTAAAGAATTGTTGTAATTTTTCCAAGAAGACCTTAAAATGGGGTGGGTCGGGATAAATCCAGGCCTGCAAAATAGTTTTGCGTGCCACAGCAGATATAATTAACAGCAGTCTTCTAGTCCCCTTTGAGATTCGCACTCCCTTCAACATCAGCTCCCCGAAAATTGCCCACTCCGGTGAGGGGGATAGAAAGGTTACCAAGTTCTGCGATGCATATTGGGCTACTCGTCTCCAGAACTTCCTAATTACCGGGCATTCCCACAGATTATGAAGCCTCCTTATTTTGAACGGCATCAGGATAAGGTGGTATTCCGTCTCAAGCCTGAATTCTTGCCGAAGGTCGTTTCTGCCTTTCATCTGAATGAGGACATTGTCTTGCCTTCCTTATGTCCTAAGCCTTCTAATTTCTACGAAATCTTCATTCTCTGGATGAGGTCAGGGCGCTCAAATTCTATTTGACTGCCACTGCTTCTTTTCATAAGTCTGATTCTCTGTTTGTCCTTCCTTCTGGGCCTAGGAAGGGTTTGCCTCCGGTCAAGTCCACTATCAGCAAGTGGATCCGACAGGCGGTGGGGCAAGCATATGCTGCTAAGGGGAAAGAACCTCCTTTTCGTGTTACGGCTCATTCCACTAGAGCTATTGGTGCTTCTTGGGCTTTTCAAGCACCAGGTGTCTGTTGAACATGTTTGTAAGGCCGCTACTTGGTCTTACAGCTGTTGTTACAGTTTTACAGCTGACGCTGTTTTTGGTCGCAAGGTGCTTCAGGCGGTAGTGTCTTAAACTACCTGCTGTTGCTCACTGGGGATCCCTCCCTTTTGTTCTTGGACACTGCTGTTGGATGTCCCAATCGTTAAGAATTGAACTGAGGCAAGCCGTGCTGTACACAAGGAAAAATACAATTCTGTGATTACTCACCTGTAGAATTGTTTTTACTGTGTACAGTATGGCTTGCCTCATCCCTTTCTTGTTATCGTTATCCTATTTTGCCTTTTTATGGTGATTTTCTTGACAGAGTTATCTTAGTGGGCTGTGTTTTTGTTAACATGGTCTTGCCTCCCGGCTTCTTGTTTTATTGCTTTCAAACACTGGGGATCTCTGGGTTATTCCTGCCCTTTATATGGGCCGGGAGGAACCACAAGTCTTCTGCAGTCGACTGCGCCACCTTGTGGCGGATTACCCAATCGTTAAGAATTGAACTGAGGCAAGCCGTGCTGTACACAGTAAAAACAATTCTACAGGTGAGTAATCACAATTGTATTTCTTTGGCCACTGCATCCTCGTGCACATTTTTTCGTTAAAAGCAGACCAAACCTGTGTTTTTAACTAGCATCCCCTGAATTGCTTCCTCCATGAAGAGAACCTTTTAGCAATGGTCACTGCTCCTGCTTCACTCTAATTCCAGATAGTGCCTCCTGTTTTAGCTGTAAATTGTGAGTGGCAATGATGCCATTTCCACACCCTGGGCCAGCATCCTGGGCCCTGGGCTCAGGCTCTGAAAGGGAGGCCTGGAACCTGAGCAGGTGGCTCTGGTTGCAGTGGTGCCCCTGCAGGCTGCAGATGACTGGACATGGCCCACAACAGTCGCCACAGAGACCTTGCAATAGCAACATGGTCCCTCAACAGACCCTTCATAGGATTTCACAGCAGCCTAACGGTTCCCCAGCCACCGACCAGCCAGCAAACTGCTGCTGACAACCAGAGCCAAGCTGCCAGCAACCAGGTTCCCCTCCAACAAGGACCAAGCTGACAACAACTATGCCCCGCCATCAATGAACATGCCTGTGCCACCAGCAACCAGACCCAGCCACAGAGGACCAAGACAGTCACCAGCAACCCGAAAAAGTAAAAAAAGTAAGACCCTCCCGGTCCATAAATACCTGGGACCTCCCACTCATTCCCCAGTCTTTCATCTCTGCAGACGGCGAGCAAGTCAAAAGATGGATGTCTCCTCCTTGCAGGTAGCCGGGATGACTCCTGGCCCTCTATTGTTCTATTCCTGTTTGGATTCTTTTATTTATATTACTTGCCTCCCAGCCTAGGCTGCTGGTCCGGGCAATGGTAGAGGGCACACTAGGTGCTCAGGAGCTACGCTCCGCCGTGAGACCCCATAACAAGGGGTAGGCGGCTAACCGGGTGGGTGACCCCGGTTTGGGATGCCCTGTCCCTTGGCTCCCACCCTAGCATGGATTCCCCCTCTTCCGGATACCCTTAGAGGGGGGGGGGGGGGCGGATTCATCTTTATTTATTTATAGTGTGTGTGTGTGTGGTGCTTTACAGTGCATTGTGTTACTCAGGCCGGCTTTGTCATGGCGGCTCTCTCAGGCATCCAAGAGGAGCTTCTTCCCCTCAGGGTGGGGGGCGGGCCAGGCGCTCGCGCCTACGGCCCGCCCCCGTGCTGCGGGCGCCGCATTTCAGGTCCCGGCTTCTGGCCGGGAGCGACGGGCGGGGCCGAGCGCGAACCGCGCCGGCCCGCTCTCTCCCTCTTCCTCTGCCTACGTGCCTTTCCCTTCCTATTGCCAGGCGTGCGGGACTCCGGAGGTGGTGACAGTTGGTGAGTGGCCTGTGGGCCCATTAGTTTTTCCTTATTGATCATGCCCCTCCCTGGGGTTGCTTGGCAACGCTTCTGTTATTAACCCCTTTGGACAATTGCTATGTTGGTCTTATTGTGTGTTTGTTTGTGTGTTCCAGGTGGACCATCGTTCCTATTAAATTGGGGTCCTCCCGGTCCTAGGGTCCCTGGTTAAATTTAGTTGTCTGAAAATTCCTCCCACGCGGGACTTAAAGGGGCATCCCGGGTTGCATTACTGCGTAATTCCCTCGGGGCACTGTGCATATATATATTAAAAATCACCATATGGAGGCTTCCCCGGATACTGGACTTGTGCCCCCCTTGGGGCAATCCAGGCTGTGTTTGGGGTGTGGGGTATCCCTTTTGGGGGATGATGTATTTCTTTGTGTACCCTGTGCACAATGGTCTATTACGCGGCAGTCCGGATCTCAGGCGTCTGGTTCTGCTCCGCCAGTCTCCTCTCAGTCTCCCCCTCGCTTGACACGTACCCCATGTGATGTGGTCATTGGCGGGGAGCCGCAATCTGAGGTGTGTGCCAGATTGGCCAATCTTGAAAAATTGTTTCCCAGTGCTGTTGCCAAAAAGGCCACGGCAAAGCGAAAACATTTGTATACAGCCACGCAGTCCTTTGATATGGAGGAGTTAGACTCCCTGGATTGGTCTGATTGTTCCCCACTTGAGGAAGGGGAGCTGTTTGAGGAGTCTTAGGGCTCCGATGACCAGCAGTTTGTGGGTGCTGATACCTAGCAGGGCCAGGGGGAGTCCTTGGATACCTCTAGGGTCCTGGCTCATATGTTTGAGGTCCTGGCTATTTCTCCCCCCGAGGTGGCTTCTCCACTGAAGGGGGAGTTCTTTGAGGTGACCAAGCCGCGCTTGGAATTTCCTTATCAAAAGCATTTTGATGGTGTCATTCTTAAGGAATGGGAGAGGACGACTCTGCTTCCGGGTGTCCCTCCGGGTTGGGTCGCGCCCCCCCGAGGTGGATGCTCCTGTTTTGGGGTTGTCCAGCTCCTCAATCCTGCATTCTCCAGAGTGCACTACTCTCAAGGATGGTGATGATAAACGCATTGACCAGATGGCTTGTCATGGTTTTGCCAGTGTTGGGTCGGCCTTGCGGCCGGTTTGTGCTTCAACGCTTTTATTGGTAGCTGTCAGGTCGGTGGTTAGATGACTGTTGACCTCTTCCGGGCTTGACCCGGCTAGTGAGGAGTTTGCCGCTCTTAAGCGATGTGTTATTTTTGTCCTTCGTGCTGACCGCCTTGGATTGGTGATGTGGCAGAGCTTCGGCCTTGCTTGTGGCTATCCGGTGGTCGGTTTGGTTACGCCAGTGGGCGGCTGATTTTGTGTCCAAAAAGTCGCTTACGGCCCTTCCCTTTATGGGGTTGCGGCTCTTTGGAGAGAAATTGGATTCGGTGGCGAAGGGAGGTAGGTTACCTCAGCGTAAGAAGCAGTGTCGCCCCTTTCGGGGGGCGGCTTCCTTCACTCAGTCCTTTCGTGGGGCTAGAGTTGGCAGGGGCTCGGCCTTCCCCTCATCCAGAGGCTATTCCTGGTCCAGGGGCAGGGGCCGGGCCCGTCCAGGACACGGTTGGGGCTCTAAGCCTAAAGCCGCTGCCAAGCCGGCTCAGCAATGAGGGGGTGCCCTCACCCTTGCAGGTGGGGGGACGGCTGCAGCTCTTCTCCCGGGTCTGGGTCCAAGCGGTCTCGGACAGGTGGATTCAGGAGGTGTTGTCTTCCGGTTACAAGCTGGAGTTCGAGTTCCGGACCCCTCCCAGATTCCTCAGGTCTCGGGTGCTGTCAGATCCTCTGGCCGCTCAGGGGCTTCGGGCAGCAGTAGCAAGTCTCTTGGACATGGCTGTCATCTGCCTGGTGCCCCCCTCAGACCGGGGCCTGGGCTTCTATTCCAATTTGTTCACGGTGCCCAAGAAGGACTGTTTCGTTCGTCCCATTCTGGATCTGAAGTTGCTCAACAGGTTCGTCCGTCCCTGGAAGTTCCGTATGGAAACTCATGTAGTCCATAGACATCAAGGATGCTTACCTGCTTATTCCAATATTTCCGGCACACCAGAGATTTCTCAGGTTCGTTGTGGAAAATCAACATTTTCTGTTTGTGGCTCTTCCGTTTGGCCTTACCTCGGCTCCAAGGGTTTTTACCAAGGTGTTGGCAGGAGTGATGGCCCTTCTCAGAGCCAGGGGTATCCGCATCGTGCCATATCTGGACAATCTTCTCATCATGGCGTCAGGCGCAGCTGGATACAGGACCGTGGTGTCCACTCTGGAGAGTTTCGGTTGGGTAATCAACTATCCCAAGTCCTGCCTTTCTCCCTCCAGGGTGGTGGAGTTCCTGGGAATGTCTCTGGATACTTCTCAGGCCAGGGTGTTCCTCCCCCGGGCCAAGGTTCTTCTGATTCAGGAATTGACACAGAGTCTCCTATCTATTCCCCGCCCGTCCATCCGGCTGGGGATGCGACTGGTGGGATTAATGGTGGCATCGTTCGAGGCGGTTCCCTTTGCCCAGTTTCACACAAGGACGCTCCAGCTCCGTCTCTTGGCGGCCTGGGACGGGTCCCCGCTGTCATTGGATCAGTCCTTTCTGATGTCCCCCCGGGTACGGCGTTCCCTTCGGTGGTGGCTGAAACCAAGCAATCTGATGAGGGGCAGGTCATTTCTGACCCCTCGTTGGGAGACGGTCACCACAGATGCCAGCCTGTCTGGTTGGGGGGGATTTTGGAAGGATCTTCAGTTTCAGGGACATCAATGTTCTGGAGTTGAGAGCCATCAGGTTGGTTCTGGCTCACTTGACTCATCAGTTGCGGGGACTACCGGTTAAAGTTCGGTCGGACAATCACACGGCGGTCGCCTACATCAATCACCAGGGAGGGACTAGCAGCAGGCGTGCCCTCAGGGAAGTGTCTTTGATCCTGGATTGGGCAGAGGGCAATGTCCCGTGCATCTCGGCAGTGTACATTCCGGGAGTGGAGAACACGGAGGCGGACTCCCTGAGCAGGGGGTCATCTCGCCGGGGGGAATGGTCGCTCAGCCCCAAGGTGTTTCCGTCTCTTTGCCACCGGTGGGGGACTCCGGTGGTGGACCTTTTTGCCTCTCGTCACAATCACAAGCTTCTGGCATTTGTGTCTCTCTTGCGGGATCCGCTGGCTCTGGCAGCGGATGCCATGTCTCTGAACTGGAGGGATCTGGGGTTTCTGTACCTGTTCCCTCCGTTTCCCATGGAGGGCAAAGTGGTGCGCAAGCTGGCCCTAGAGGGCGCGTCAGCAATCCTGGTGGCTCCAAGGTGGCCAAGGCAGGTTTGGTTTGCAGACGTGGTAAGGTTGGCAGAGGATCAGTTAGATCTGCTCTTCTGCCAGATCTGCTCACTCAGGGTCCACTACTCTACCCCAATTTACCAACGCTGGCTTTGACGGCGTGGCTGCTGAAACCTCCATCTTGAAGGAGGAAGGTCTTTATGATGCGGTCATTCAGACTCTGGTTAGGGCTAGAAAGAAGTCTTCCTCTGCCATTTACTATAGGATTTGGAGGTCTTATATTGATTGGTGTGAGGTCCGGGCCTTGCCTTGCAGGGCGTTTTCTATCCCTAGGGTTTTGGAATTTCTGCAGCATGGTCTGGACCTAGGTTTGCAGTTTAGTACGCTGAAAGGGCATGTTTCTGCCCTGGCGGTTTTCTTTCAAAAGTCTTTTGCTCTTCATCCTTTGGTTAAGACTTTTTTCCAGGGGGTTACGCATGTGCGGTAGGAAGCCTTTGCTTCCAGTTTGGGATTTGAATTTGGTTCTTTCGGCCTTGCAGGGTCCTCCTTTTGAACCTCTTTGCAGGATATTGCACTTACTACGCTTACTCAGAAGGTTGTCATCACTTCCGTTCGGCGTGTATCAGAGTTGGCGGCCTTGTCCATTAAGGCCCCTTACTTTGAGAGGCATCAGGACAAGGTTGTTTTTCGCTTCAAGACAGATTTCCTTCCTAAGGTGGTCTCTGCTTTTCATCTTAATCAGGACATTGTTCCTACCCTCCTTGTGTCCTAAGCCTAGCAATGACAAGGAGAGGGTTTTGCATTCTTTGGATGTGGTTCGCTGTGTGAAGTACTATTTGGTGGCTACTTCCCTCTGGGCCTAGGAAAGGTTTGGCTCCCGCCAAGTCTTCCATTAGTAAATGGATTCGCCAGGCCATTGTTGGGGCCTATTCTGCCAAGGGGAAGGTTCCCCCTTTTCGTGTTACTGCTCATTCTACTCGTGCTGTTGGGGCGTCCTGGGCTTTCCAGCACCAGGCCTCTGAGCAAGTTTGTAAGGCTGCTACTTGGTCCTCGGTTCACACTTTTTCCAAGTTTTACAAGGTTGATGTGCGGGCCTCAGCGGATGCTGTTTTTGGCCGCAAGGTTCTGCAAGCTGCAGTGGTTTAAGTTTGTGCCTTGTTGCCTTGTTTTTTGGATCCCCGCCCTTTATGGACACTGCTATTGGATGTCCCACATGTAATGAATGTCTTGAAGCGGGGTGTGGGACATACTTAGAATAATACCATTTTGTGAATACTCACCTGTAAAATGGGTATTATAAGTATGTCACACACCCCGCTTTACCCTGCCCTTTGGTATTCCGGATCCTTTATATGGTGAACCTTTGTTAGTTTTATTGGCTTTTCTGGTCCCTTTACCTTACTGCTATCTTTATACTGGGGAATGAGTGGGAGGTCCCAGGTATTTATGGACCGGGAGGGTCTTACTTTTTTTGACATCTCTGCAAGATCGCAATCTTCAGGTCCGTATACCCACATGTAATGAATGTCTTGAAGCGGGGTGTGTGACATACTTATATTCCCCATTTTACAGGTGAGTATTCACAAAATGGTATTTTTTTTACTACTTCTCCTAATCCGGCCTTGTTCAGGTGGATCGATTTTGGAGGAGGGGGGGGACATTATGGTTGTATGTGGCCCAGAAAATTCTGATGGCAGCCCTGGTTATCCATTTCTAGTCCTATACCTTGGAAGGGAGTATTGGCAAAGGCTTTGGCCAAATGTATTTTACAGATTCATTGGGTTTTGGTCTGCTCTACGGATGTATAGGATATAAGGTATTTCAGTAAAATCGGTTTTTGTCTGTTTATTCTATATTGTGTGTAGTCTGCTAGGACCTTGGTTTTGTCAGAGGTTCACTTAGGCTACGTTCACACCTGTGTGGCTGCATTTGTGGCATATGTTTTGCAGCAGGGGTTGCGTTAGGAATTCAGTTTTTGTGTTGTTTCTGCTTGCTTTCGCACCTGTGTTATTAAAAAAAGAAAATCCCTGTTTCTGGGTCCTATGCCCTGCTTTTCTGTCTTGTTGAATCCCATGGAAATCTATGGTAACGCAAAACGCACGGGGTACCACGTGAGAAAAGCATTTGCAGTCGCGGAACCATAGACTTTGATGCGTTTGCAGCCCAGACACAGCAGGCAGATGCGTTTAGTTCTGTCCTGCCGCATCGATGTCTGAAAGGGGTCATAGAAGTACCATTTTCGGATCTTTTTGCAGGACTGCATCTGCCGCAAAAGCAGAAAAGCATGCGGTACCAGACAGATCTGAATGAGGGCTTACACAGGGGTGTATATAAAAGCCACCTACATATTTTACAATGTTGGGTGTTTCACATGCTTCTCAGCCTTGGTTTTAGTTTTCATAGTGTGTTTGACCTGTTGTATTGAGTAAATGTGGCTGTTGGAAGTTTCAGTGAGGCTGTGTAAATAAAGGCTTGGTTGCTTTGTTCCTTTTCCATGCTTTGCAATCTTTAAACTACAGGTTTTATGATTCCCAAGAAATAGCTAAACAAGCAGCACCCCTTTCTTTCTTTTCTTTTTTTTTCCTGCATAACTTGGTTGGCTGCTTTAGTTTGATGGAATAGAGCGATGACTAAGGGGCAGTGAAGATATAACAAAATAGATACACCTTGGCTCACATATTTACCTGTGTGTTGTAAAAAGAGACGCTTACATTGGATTGCTGGATATCTGTTGAGTTCAAAGTCCAGCAAAATCCGGCTTTTGTCCTGTATATCCTTTAAAACTTTTATAATGTTTAATAAGCAATGAATGAATAAGTGCTTTACACTTGAAACACTTGACTAGCAGCAATAATATAATCTTTTCAATTAAGGACTGCTTTTAATGGATTGTTATTAGGACCCTTTACTTTTTCCAGGCTTTATTAGCCTCATTATTAAAAGCAGTTTTTTTTGTAATTTGTATAAAGTGACACAGTGGTTTATGTGAAAGCTGTGACCTGACTCCAATGCTGTTGTCATTCTCTCAACAGGTGGGTGGCAGCAACTATGCTCCTCCCTCTTCCCCGGGGCTCTACTGTGAATATGGCTTCCATAGCCAGGATTCTGGTCTAGTTACATACTGTGGTCCCCAAAAATATTCTGTGATTAAGGGACCTGGCAACTAATGGCACAAGGAACATTTAAAGTGATATTTCAGGCCAAGCCAATTGTTAGACCGTTATGTCTGGCTACATTTGGCACTGTCCTAAACTGTTTTCTGTTTTCAAATAAAGAAGATTTTCAATAAAGAAGAAATGGCTAGGATATCAAGGATTACAGTTTTACTTTGATTTTTTTCTTCTGACGCATGCGGTCCTTAGGGCTGTGATGCTGCATAATAATCGGCATAATGTCGGCACTGGGAGCAAGAGCACTTGCTCGGAGGAGGCTGGGGGGGAGGGAGGGGTTAACTGGCTTGAATGACGGCTCCGAGAGTGTTATTAATACAGAGGCTGGGTGTGGTCTGGACTAGCTCCTCAAGCTAGCATTGGTGGTCCACATCTGCAGGTTAATGCAGAGTCAGATCAGGAAGTGTACTTCCTCATTTAGGGTTCCAAGCTGGAAGGAGGTACAGTGCTGATTATTAGTTTTAACCTTTTGCCTGAAAAATCCCTTTAAAGCGGAACAAAACCCACCAGCAGTTGGTATGGAATTAAGATTCCAGTGCCGGCTGCTGGCTTGACCCGCTGTGAGACCCCCCCCCCCCCTCAGGGCGCCCATACACACTCACCTTTACCTGGTTCAATGGTGTATGCGTTGGCTCTTGTCCAATAAGAGCCACCCGCTGAACTGATGCGATCTGGCAGGTGGCTCTCATTGTTGTGAATGGGGAGCTTGCACAGGGGATGCGGCAGTGCACGCTCCCTATTATAGTAAATTAGAGCCGTTTGACAAAACATGTAAGCATAGCAAATGGCTCTCATTGGCTGAGCGCATGCCGCACTGGACTGAGTAGAGGTGAGTTTAACTGGGTGAACTGGGCGTTTTTGCGCAGCGGAGCGTCCCAAATCAGGATGCCTCCAGGCAACGGAACAAAACCCAGGAAACTCCAAAACCAGAGGTTTTGTGATTTGCCTAAAATGCTACAGTTGTATTTTTTTATATTTCATAGTACTTTCCTTTAACTGAACACCAACCTAAAATAATGCTGCCAAAAAAGTTGGGAACCCCCAGCTTGCTGGTTATTGGCTCGGTGAGCATTGATGGATAAGCACATCATCCAGACGGCCAGTGTTTTCTAATAAGGTGCAATACAATAGAATCCTCCTGGAAATAATTAAGTCTAGCAGATTAATTTTGATCCTCCCTGTAGAAAAAGCACACGCTTAAAGCAGATTGAAACCAATGTGAGTCTATAAATTTCCAGGGCCAGTTGCTAGCCTGCCCCCAGAGCATCCTATAACAGGATGCCCCACTGTGTGAAACCCCCGTGGGTAGCCGGTATCCCCATCCTGCATGAAAACGGGATGTGATCAGCTGGCGTTAGCACGTTACCTCACGCCATCTCAAAATCTCAAAAAATGGGGGTGGTGGATAGGATAGTACCCAAAATGGGTTTTGCTATGCTTTAAACGTATATACACATTCTGCTTGTTCAGAGGATCACAATTTATCTGCTTTTAATTGACTGGCTTTTTAGGGAGAACGCACAGTAATTTTCAGGCTTATCGATTGTGTTGAACATAAATATGTGGTCAGATAAAATAAAAGGTGGGGAAGGGGGGAATAAAATGTATGTAAAGTTGCTTGCATAGGGGCAGAATATTAAGAAGTGTAGGGCCATTCAACATGGTCTCTGGATCAATACCTGTTTTGTCAAATGGGACCTAGATAAGGCCATTGTATCCCTCCTTTTCAGGAGCAAGGAATTGTTTTGAGAGGACCTGTTGCACATTAGCAGAGAAATGGGCCAAATAAAGACAGGTTTTGTTTAATAAGATGGTTAATTATGAAAATTAATTAATGGTGAAAACCTGTATGGTAGTAGCTGAAAAAGAGAATGACCAGGGTTTTGCACGCTTTCTGACTCTCCTGGAGTGGAGAATGTGGATTGAAGGCATACTTATGATTAATGACCTTTTGTAATCTGAGTTTGTGTAGATTTGATGTTTAGCAATACCACGGTATAAAAGATAAATGTCGCACAGTAATGAATATAAACATTGGCATGCAGTAATCCTCCAAACCAAAGTACGAAAGGAAAACTTAGGCAGCACCAAGTGCTGACTGAGTAAGGTTGCACCACACCAACTCTGAATAGAAAGTAATACATTTTATTCCAAAAACCTGTATATACACAAAAGATAAAAGTCAAAAATAGCGGAGAATCCCTCTCGAATATGTAAATGTTCACAATAGCCCAATTGCTGACTGTATGCCTTCATCCTACAGGTAAAAGCTATAATAAAACAAGAGATAAAGCAATATGTAGTCAATTACAGTAATAAGTAACCCTTTCCATAGGAGCAACCAGATAAAGTGCTTAGTGCAGTAATAACTCTCCCATAAGGTGCAAATACATTCATAAATCAAAATAGCAAACCAGAGTAGATGCCGGTGTATGGGCATGGCCTCTGTACAGCTTGCTCCCATTGAAAACAATGGATGGCCCTGTGCATGGAGGTTCTTGGTGTATGAAGACGCCCATTGTTTCCATTGGGAAATGGCAGTACAGAGGCAATGCCCAGCCCCTTTCATAAACCAGGGCAGTCAAATGACGATTGGAGATGTGGGAGCTACCATGAAAACTGTGGATGTGGTTGCAATATAGTCTCCTTAATGTGGACCAAAACCACAAAAGTGGGCTTTTCCTTTTAAAGTAGACGAAGAATACTGTTCACTTCACACTTCTCTCATACAGGACAGTAACACTCCATACAGAGCTGGAGTTTTCTTGGGGTTTAGACTGAATATCATTTTGCCTCAGAAATGTAAACCTCCAATTTATTTTTAACTGGGGCCGAACTGTAATATGTTGTTGGGATAGATTTGTCATCCTTGGCTACAGTGCAGCAAGATTTGCATTTGATGTAACTTGTGTGATTATATATATCACAATATCACATACATGTCCACATCCACAAGTATGTAAAAAGTCTGTGTGTGTATAATTGCTATTAGATGTACTGATGATTTTCTTTTTACCATTGCAGAAACGTGCTAAAGGCCAGGTCCTTTTTGCTAAGGTCTGTGATCATCTCAACCTCCTAGAAACAGATTATTTTGGACTGATCTATAAGGACATTGCTGATCAAAAGGTACTTTTAATTTGGAATGCAAATGTCATGAATTTTCTTATCCAAATCCATTTTGGGGAAAAAAGTGGTATTCTCTAGAGCAGCGGTACTCAACTGGCGGACCGGGGTCCGAATGCGGACCTCGGCGCCAGATTTCTGGACCCCTGCCCTGACAGCCATGTACTCAGTTGCTTCTGTGTTGCTGTGCTCAGCGCTGCCCCCTTTACTTGATCAGCGATGTAGTGCTTAGTCTCCCTGCAAGTGTCAGGACTCTGCATTACAATATGAAGTACTGCATGGGCGGGCATTGCGTGGTACACACAAACGTTGTTTCTCTGTCTCTTAATCCCATCCAATCCTGTCCCACTGCCCCATCCATCCCTGTACCCTCAGCTCTGCCCCCCCATCCCAGCCATTTTTAATTGTGCCTGTGGAATCTATAGCTCCCCCAGTGCACTGATTTCTAACTATCCAGCCCCCGCAACAGCCCCCCGCCCGGACCTTCACCTCTCACTAGATGCCTGTATATGGACCTTAACAAGAAGTGGTTGAGTACCCCTGCTCTAGAGCAGTAGTTATTTTAACCAGCTTAAACTGGACCTTTACTCTAAATAAGAGTCTATCTTGTATGTTTCCCCCGCCCTGTACATAAAGATTTATCACATCAAAAAGCATCCTACCTGTATGTACTGCCTTTTCTGAGCTTTTAAACATCCAAGATCGCAGCTGTGCATTCTGAGATTGCTGTCCTTTTCCAAGTATACAGCACGTCCAGTGGTGGTGAGTGGTGTTTTCTGAGGTAATTTGGTGATTTTGGTGTGTTTTTTGGTGCTTTGTACTACGCTCCGCGGCTGTGGACGCTATAACCTGAGGTAATTTTGCTTTGTTATGGCGCCGGCCAGGTCACGTGTGTTTTTTTCTGAGATAATTTGGCAATTTTGGTGTATTTTTTGGTGTTTTTAGCTGCCGTGCAGCTTTGTACTACGCTCCGCGGCTGTGGGCGCTATAACCTGAGGTAATTTTGCTTTGTCATGGCCCTGGCCGGGTCACGTGAGCGCCGTTTTCGCGCTCTTCGAGGGGGTGCGGGGCCTGGGGATGCTGTGGATCGCGCTGTTCCCCTGCGGCCTGCCCCTCGAGGTACCTCAGCCGGCGCCATTTTGTACAACCTGTGTGTCTGCTTTTCTTCATTCCCGGCTGCAGCGCTGCTTTCCCTGGTGTATCGCTTTACCTAGCGGTCTGTGCCAGAGTGACCCTGCGGTGTCTTTCGTCCGTGAGTCCCCCTTGGGGGGGGGGGGGTCGGGGGGAAATTATTGACCCTGGGATTTTCATGTGCTGCGGGATGCTCGTGTATTTTTACTTATGTCTTTCAGGCGGGATATTAATGGGTTGTGGTTCTCCCAGCTTACTCCTTCCTCCCCCTCACTCCCTTTTCACAAAATAGACTTCTGGGGGCATCCCGGGTGGCTTCTGTCTTAAGCCCGTACCCACTACTGGTCTATTGCGCCTGTGTTAATCACCATATGGAGGCTTCAGGGGATAGCGTGCTTGGGGGCCCTGTGCGGCAAGCCCGGCTATGTTCCATGTGTGGGTATCCCCTGTGATTAACAGTGCCGCGGTGTGCGAATGCCGTGTGCTGACAGTGTCATTGCGCTGCAAGCTGGTTTACCTGCTTCGCTTTCCAGCTCTGCGCCTCCCTCTGCTTCCCCTACTCCCCCGCTCCTGCAACTAGGCCCCTGTGAGGGCACTGTTAGCAGGGAGTCTCATTCTGATTTGGCTCTGCGGGTGGCTAACATTGAAAAGCAGCTTGCCAGGCCTGTTCCTAGGAAGGCCTCTGGCAAGAAGCGGCATCTGGATCCCAGGTCCTCCCCCTTGCTAAGGTGTATGTGGGGAATGATGAGTTTGGTGGCTGTCACCCCCTTGAGATGGGGGGACTTTCCCAGGATTCTGACTCCTCTGGGAACAAGCAGGAGGGTTGCGATAGTGACCCTGGGTCGGTGTCCGGAGAGGATTCATGGTACCCTGAGGATACTGATAATCTGCTGTCACATATTTTTGATATATTGCACATTGCTGCCCCTGTGGTGGCTAAGAGAAAGCAGGGGGAGCTCTTTCGCCCTGGTAAACAGCGTCCAGAGTTCCCTGAGCAGGAACATTTTACCATTTTGGTACTTAAAGAATAGAAACATCCTAGCAGGCTGCCTGCTGTGCCCAAGGGTTGGATAAAAGGTATCCTTTTCCTGCTGATCTTGTTAAGAAGGCTTGTCCAATACTTCGGCCATGCCTTCCCCTGACACTACCTCTCTGAGGGATGGTGAGGACCGGCGCATGGATCAATTGGCCTGCCATGCTTTTACCTGTGTGGGGGCTGGATTGCGTCTGACCTGTGCCGCTGCCATTACTGCTATTGCCCTCAAGAGGCTGCTCAAGCGTCTCCTTGATAGTGCTACAGCTGGTAGGGGGGGGGGGGGGACTTTAGTACTCTCTTTGTTCTGATTTAGAGGCCATTTCGGAGGTCCTTCATCCTCCTCCCTTCCTTTCGGCTCCCAGAGGAGGTTGTGGCTCCCTCTTCTCTAGTGGCCGCAGAGATTCTTGGGGCCGTGGCAGATCCCGTGGTCGTCCCGGTCTCTCCTGTATACCAAGCCCGTACCCTCTCACAAGCCCCCTCAGGCATGAAGGGGCGCCCTCACCCATCCGGGTGGGGGGACGGTTTCTGCTCTTTGCTCACGTCTGGAGGCTTCATGTCTCAGACCGGTGGATACAGGAGGTATTGTCCTCCGGTTACAAGATCTGAAGGGACTAAATTGTCAGATTCAAGCATTTTCGTATGGAGACGCTACGCTCTGCTGTCAGTACCCTTTGCCCGGGCGACTTCATGACCACTGTGGACATCAAGGATGCTTATCTTCATGTGCCTATCTTTCCAGGTCAACAGAGATTTCTAAGGTTCGCGCTGGAGGATCAGCATTACCAGTCTGCAGCTCTGCCCTTCGGTATCACTTCGGCACCTCGGGTGTTCGCCAAGATACTGGTGGGAGTGATGGCTCTGCTACGGATCCAGGGCATCCGCATCATTCCTTACCTGGACGACATCCTGATTGTGGCCTAGTCCTTTCCTCGGGCCGAGCAGGACACTCAGATGGTGACCTCCACTCTGGAGTCCTTCGGCTGGGTGTTCAACTATCCCAAGTCTTCTCTGTCCCCGTCCTTGGTGAGGTCCCTTCTGGGCATGACTCTGGATACCTCTCAGGTCGGGGTGTTCCTTCCTTAGCAGAAGGTGGATGATCTTCAGATGCAGGCTCGGGCTCTGCTATCATGTCCTCATCCCTCCATCTGTCAGGGGATGCAGTTGGTGGGCCTGATGGTGTCCTGCTTCAAGGCAGTCCCCTTTGTTCAGTTTCACATGAGACCACTTTAGTTACTCCTCTTGTCAGTTTGGGATCAGGACCCTGCAGGGTGGATAAAAATCAATGTTTTTTTAAAAAAAATTAAAAAAATCGGATTTTTTTGATTTAAATCAGATTTTTTTGATTTAAATCAGATTTTTTTGATTTAAATCGGATTTTTTTTTCAATAAACTGCTTTTTGAGGAAAATATTTTACCATCCAAAGGTTCTTCCATCATGAGATAAAGCTGAGTTGTTTAACTCAGTAGAATAAAGGCTGTATATGTGTAACATTCACAATGCCATGCTCTTCCAGAGGTTTCTGTAGGATTAGTGGGCAGTTTCTCTCCTATATTATCACAGACGCTCGCTTTACTTACGCAGTTCTCAAAACTGAATTTGACTCCGCAGAGGTCCCAGCCTCTTCTTCACAGCAAAAATGTTAAAACATGAACAGAGTTGAGAAAAAGACCTTAATCCTATTGTTCTACAAACCTATGACTAGTGAGCTACAGAGGACAGCAGGGACAGTAGTATTTAAGTTTTTCATGTGTCGGCTGGGCTGACAGTCTAAGTTTCTTAAAGTATATATATATTTTGTTTAGCCAAATTAGTTAACAAAACATGGATGTTTGTTTAAGCAAATAACTTATGCTGTAATGTTATTGTTTCAGTTGAATAAATCTATTTAAATTGTTATTAAAGGTCAGGATTATTTTTCTCCTTCCTAAGTACAACAGAACAGTGGTGTCCAAATATGAATGATTAACCCATTAAACTGGGGAGAAAAAAGTAATATAAAAAGTGATTCTAAAAATCTTCATCTACTTGCATGTTAAAATAGCAAGAACTAGTTTAGGTAGAAACTTTGATTTAAATCACTGATTTAAATCAAGCCTTACTGACTAGTGATTTAAATCGTGATTTAAATCAGTTAGATTTAAATCAAATCCACCCTGGGACCCTGTGTCCCTGGATCAGGAATTTGTTCTGTCCCCTCTGGCCAGACGGTCCCTCTCGTGGCTGGACTCAAGGAACCTTTTAAGGGGCAGGACCTTCCTGCCCCTGTGCTGGGAGAAGGTCACCACAGATGCCGGTCTGACCGGTTGGGGAGGCTTCTGGAAGTCCCTGAGGTTCCAGGGTCGGTGGAGCCCACAAGAGGCCCATGCTTCCATCAAAGTCCTGGAACTGAGAGCGATCAGATTGGTTCTTTCTCGCCTGACCACTCACCTTTGGGGTCCGGCTGTTCAGATCCGCTCAGTCAACCAGACTGCATCATTCATCAGGGAGTAACTCGGAGCAAGCGAGCCTTCAAGGAAGTGTCCCTGATCCTGTCTTGGGCGGAACAGCATGTTCCCGGCATCTCAGCGGTCTACATTCCGGGGGTGGAGAACCAGGAGGCGGACTCCCTGAGCAGGGAGACGTCTTGTATGGGGAAATGGTCCCTCAACAACCGGGTGTTCTCTCCCTGAGTCATCGCTAGGGGCAGCCGGACGTGGACCTGTTTGCGTTTCATCACAATCTTCCCAGATTTGTCTCTCTGTCTCAGGTTCCTCTGGCCTTTGCCGCGGATGCATTGGCTATTCCTTGGAAGAAGTTTCGGCTTCTCAATGTGTTCCCTCTGTTTCCTCTCCTGGGCAGGGTCATGCACAAGATAGTCCAGGAGTAGGTACCTGCCAGGGTTTGGTTCACAGACGTCGTGCAGTTGGCAGTAGACCGGTACGTCTTGCCCAAGGATCCAGATCTCCTCACTCAGGGGCAGCTACGCCACCCCAATTTGCAAACGCTGGCTTTAACGGCTTGGCTGCTGAAACCTCCATTTTGATGGAAACGGGGTTACTTGCTTCTGTTGTTACCATGATTAGGACTAGGAAGAAGTCCTCGTCTTTTATCTATTACAGGGTCTGGCATGCTTACATTGCCTGGTGTGAGTCCAAGTCTCTTCCCTGTAGAGTGTTTTCCCAGAATTCTAGAATTCTTGTAACATGGTTTGGATTTGGGCCTTCAACTTAGTACCCTCAAAGGCCATGTTTCAGCTCTGGCAATTTTTTTCCAAAGATTTTTTGCTAATCTCCAGCTGGTTAAAACTATATTCTTAGTATACAGTACGTCCTGCTCCAAATAGATTACTTACCCTTGGGTTATCCTCCGCCAGATGGCGCTGCACTGCAGAGACATGCAAAACAGGCTCCTCCCGGCTCCTCAAATACCCAGGGACATACCACTAATCCCCAGATTTCTCTGCAGTGCTGACTGCGAAGACATGAAGTTATCACTCTCTCGCAGGTGAGCGGGGCTATTAGCCTGCGGCCCTGTTGGACTATTCCCACCCGTCCTTTGTGTGATGTGCCTCCCAGCCTGGGCTGCGCTGGTCGGGTGAAGGTAGGCAGCACCATGTGTGCTTAAGGAGTGCTGCTCCACCGCAGTCCCCCACCAAAGGGTAGGCGATATAGGCTGATGGTGATGCCCCTCCCACATTATTGTCCCATGCCCCGTGTAGCGGTGGGTCCTGTACAGAGGGCCGCCATCCTCCCTCATTCTCCCTGTAGCCTTTGGGGGGAAAAAAAGGGGGGGAAAAAAAGGGGGGGGGGTGTGTGTGGGTGTCAGTGTATCGTGATTACATGCATATGACCTTTTGTAATGTCTTTTGGACTGGTATATGTGGTGTCGGCCGCCGCGCTGACTTGTCTTTTTGCTCTTGCAAAAGCTGCCGCCGCGCGCGCCTTTTCCTTCATTTGGATGTTCCGCGCCGGTGTTTGCTTCAGACGCTGGTGCGTCCTCATTGGCTGTTTGTTGGGCTTTGCGCCCATCAGGGGGGCGGGGCCTGGCGCGCCCCGCGTAACCGCTCACTCTGGCCCGCCCTTCGAGGTACTCGGCGCCATTTTGTCAGGTCGC
Organism: Gastrophryne carolinensis; assembly: GCA_027917425.1. Classification (NCBI taxonomy): domain Eukaryota; kingdom Metazoa; phylum Chordata; class Amphibia; order Anura; family Microhylidae; genus Gastrophryne; species Gastrophryne carolinensis. The sequence goes on along the minus strand of CM051237.1, from coordinate 287,725,310 downwards.
GCTCGCGTGTGACGTTTTTACATACCGTGGTCTGTAAGTGCCCTCGCGGGCGGCTTTATACTCATTGTAGTGTTTCGGTTCTGACACCCTTTCTTCTCATTGTGTCTTTCAGATGGGTGAATCCATTGGCTTCTCCCGGCCCGGTGTAATTGATAGTCTGGCCTTGTAAAATTACTCCCACTTCCCTAGCGGGTCATTGGGGCATCCAGGGTTGCTTTATAGCGTCAATCCCTACTGGCATATTGTGCCTAAAAAATCACCATATGGAGGCATCTCAGGATAATGTGACCGGGGTCCCGTTGGGACAAGGCCTGCTGTGTATGGCTTGTGGACGACCCCATGCTGACGCTGACAAGGCACGGGTCTGCGTATCCTGTGCTGAGCAAGCGCTGGCCTTGCAATCTGGCCTGCCAGTGGCTGCACCTCGTTTCACTTCACCTACTCCCCCAAGCTTAAATCTCACTCCTGCTGAGTCGCATACAAGTGGGGATTCTCAGCCTGATTTGTCTTCTAGACTACCTACGGCTGAACAGATTATTGCGAGGTCTTTAGCGCGTAAGGGCCCTGGTAAGAAGCGGCACTTGACGCCTTATGTCACTGTTTTCCCTTTGGGATCTCGGGAGTTTATGAATCTATGTGGCTATACCCCTTCTGATGAAGGAGAGCTCTTTTCTGACTCGGGCTCATCTGATGAGAGACCGAGGGGTCATGACGATTCTGGCTCTGACCCCTGGGCCCCGGATGACACTGACAGATTATTGATCCAGATCTTTGAGGTTCTGTCTATCTCTTTCCCTGGTGAGGCTCCCAGGCAGAGGGGAGCGTTTTCATACAGCAACATCACGTTTGGAATTTCTAGAGCATGCACATTTCCATACCCTTGTGCTCAAGGAATGGGAGTGCCCCAGTAAACTTCCCGGGGTTCCAAGGGATTGGGATAGGAAGTATCCTTTTCCCCCTGAGGTGGTTAAATGTTGGTCATCCCCCCCCCCCCCCCCCCCCCCGAGGTGGATGTCCCGATCATAGGGCTATCTAACACCCTTGTCATACATCCCCCTGATTATACTACCCTTCAGGATGCTGAGGACTGGCGCATTGACCTGCTGGCCTCCCACGCCTTTGCATGTGCGGGGACGGCGCTGCGCCCGATCTGTGCCTCTGCCATTACTGCTGTGGCCACTAGAACCCTCATCAGAAAAATGCTTGATAGTGCCCCTGATGATCTCCCTTGGGAGGTGTTTAATGCACTCTCCAGCTGTGATGTGTTTATAAAATTTGTCCTATCAGCATTGGATGACACCATCAGAATGTGTGCAAGAACTTCTGCCCTCGTGGTGGCTATACGTCGCTTGGTCTGGCTGCGACAGTGGGGTGCTGACAATGCTGCGAAGAAGGCCCTTACTGGGCTTCCTTTTAAGGGGCTACGCCTGTTTGGGGCCCGTCTAGACCTGTTTGGTAAGAGAGGTAAGTTACCCCAGCGCAGGCAGCTGTCTCGGCCCCTTTCGGGGCCAGGGCCCCCCTTCTACCCCCTACCATGTTGTTAAACAGGAACCAGGGGTGTCCTTCGCGGGGGCTCGCGCAGATTACTGCCCCAGGAGCAGCAGACAACACCCTGGCTCCTCCGGGGGGGCTAAGCCCAAATCCTCTACCAGGTCCCCTCAAGCTTGATGGGGCGCCCTCGCCCGTCAGGGTGAGGGGACGGCTGCGGCACCTTGCTCATGTCTGGAGGCATCACGCCTCAGACCGGTGGATTCAGGAGGTAGTGTCCTCTGGCTACAAGATGGGGTTTGCTGTGCGGCCTTCCCCAAGATTATCAGGTCCCGGGGTACTCCTGGTCCCTGCCTCTGCTCAGGCGTTGGCGCAGGCCGTGTAAGGCCTGCGTGGTCTGGGGGTCATTTGCAGATTTCCCTTAACAGACAGAGGCAAGGGACTCTACACCAACCTTTACACAGTTCCCAAAAAGGCATGGGTCAGTCTGGCCCATTCTGGATTTGCCGTCTGTGGAGATCAAAGATGCTTATTTTCACATTCCTGTGTTTCAGGACACCAAGGTTCCTCAGATTCGCGTTGGAAGACCAACACTGCCAATTGACCTGAAGAGTCAGGTTTTCTGCCCTGTCTGTCTTCTTTCAGAAGTCTTTTGCTCAGCATTCTTTGGTTAAGACTTTCTTTCAGGGGGTTACTCATGTGCGTCCCCCACGTAAATCTATGGTCCCTTTTTGGGTTTTGAACTTGGTTTTGTCTGCCTTGCAGGGTGCTGCCTTTGAACCTATTAAGGATGCTGCTCTGGCCGTACTTACCCTCAAGGTTGTCTTTCTGGTGGCTATTACTTCCAGGCGTGTGTCTGAGCTGGCGGCTCTGTCTATCCAGCCCCCATACCTTGAGAGACACCAGGATAAGGTGGTGTTCCGCTTTAAGCCGGACTATCTGCCTAAGGTAGTGTCTGCTTTTCATTTGAATAAAGATATTGATCTTCCTTCGCTCTGCCCTAATCCTAGCAACGCTAAGGAAAGGGTTCTGCATTCCTTGGATGTGGTCAGGTGTCTTAAGTATTACCTGGTAGTCACTGCGTCCTTCAGGGAAACTGGTGCTCTTTTTGTGGTCCCTTCTGGTCCTAGGAAGGGTTTGGCTCCTGCCAAGTCTACTATCAGAAAATGGATCCGTCAGGCTGTGATTCAGGCCTATTCTGCTAAGGGGAAGAGTCCTCCCTTCCGCCTTACTGCTCATTCTACTCGTGCTATTGGTGCCTCTTGGGATTTTCAGCACCAGGCTTCTGTTGAACAAGTTTGTAAGGCCGCTACTTGGTCTTCTGTTCATACCTTTTCAAGTTTTACAAGGTTGATGTTAGGGCCTCAGCTGATGCTGTTTTTTGGCCGCAAGGTTTTGCAGGTGGCGGTGGTTTAAACTGCTGTTACCTTTTTGTTGGTGATCCCACCCCACTTTATGGACACTGCTATTGGATGTCCCAAGTGTAAGTAATCTATCTGGAGCAGGACGTACTGTATACTAAGAATAATACAATTTTGTGAAATACTCACCTGTAGAATTGATATTATAAGTATACAGTACGTCCTGCTCCACCCCACCCTGGTTTTTGCATTATTCTGGATCCCCTGTATGGTGATTGTTATCATTGTTATAGTTACCAGTTTTGGTGGTTGAATTCTCCCTGCTTCTTGTTCACTGCTTTTCAATGCTGGGGATTTGTGGGAGGTCCCTGGGTATTTGAGGGGCCGGGAGGAGCCTGTTTTGCATGTCTCTACAGTGCAGCGCCATATGGCGGAGGATAACCCAAGTGTAAGTAATCTATCTGGAGCAGGACGTACTGTATACTTATAATACCAATTCTACAGGTGAGTATTTCACAGAATTGTATTTTTCCAGGGTGTTTCTCATGCGCGTCCACCCCCGTAAGCCTTTGCTACCAGTCTGGGATCTGAATCTGGTGTTGTCTGCTGTGCAAGGGCCTCCCTTTGAGCCTATCCGTAAGGCCGCCTTGCCCATTTTGATTCTTAAGGTAGCCTTTTTGGTGGCTATCTGTAGGCGAGTTTCTGAGCTGGCGGTGCAGCCCTTCAAACCTCCTAAGGTTGTGTCTACCTTTCATCTCAATCAGGGCATTGTCTTGCCTTCATTGTGTCCTAATCCTGCTAATTCCAAGGAGCAGACTCTGTATTCTCTGGATGTGGTCAGGGCTCTGAAGTTCTCTTTGGTTGCTACTGAGACTTTTAGGAAATCTGATGCTCTGTTTGTTCTCAGTTCTGGGTCAAGGAAGGGTTTGCCTCCGGCTAAATCCACCATCAGCAAGTGGATCCGTCAGGCGGTGGTGCAAGCCTATTCTGCTAAGGGGAAGGAGCCTCCCTTCCACCTTACTGCTCATTCCACTCATGCTATTGGTGCCTCTTGGGCTTTAGCAAGGCCGCTACTTGGTCTTCTGTTCATACTTTTTCCATGTTTTACAAGGTTGATGTTAGGGCCTCAGCTGATGCTGTTTTTGGCCGCAAAGTTCTGCAGGCGGCAGTGGTTTAAACTGCCCGCTGTTGTTTTTGGGGATCCCACCCTATTTTACGGACACTGCTTTTGGACGTCCCAAGCGTAAAGAATTTAGTGAAACAGGACGTGCTGTATACTTGGAAAAATGCAATTCTGTGAGTACTCACCTGTAGAATTGATTTTGTAGCATACAGCACGTCCTGTTTCACCCCTCCCTTGTTATCATTTTTCTTGGTTACCTCTGTATGGTGATCTGCAGTCCACTGCACCACCTTGTGGCGGGATATTCCAAGCGTAAAAATTTAGTGAAACAGGACGGGCTGTATACTACAAAATCAATTTTATAGGTGAGTACTCACAGAATTATATTTTTCCTGACCCCAGCCTTGCTCTGTCTGTGCAAAGCACAGCTGTAACCCGCCCCCTGCACTTGCCCTCCCCCTCCTCTCCTCAGTATATGATACTTCTGAGGCAAGATGGCGGCACCCGTATCCTGGAGTCCTAAACCAAGTTGCAGCCCAGTGGGGAAAAGAATATGTTAGAGTTTTTAAAACGTGTACGTATAAATTTTAAATACTGAGAAATGGTTTTTTAACCCTTTAAATGCCAGCCACGTAAAATTTACGTGGTTGCCTCTCCGTCACTTAAGTGCCAGCCACGTACAATTTACGTGCCTGGCATTTACCCCTGCTAGCGGGCAAAAAAAAAAATACTCACCTGACCCCTCGTTGGATCCGGACGGGTCTCCTCTTTAATTTGGTGCCATCCGATCCCCCGTGGGGGGTCGGATGGCTCGAGGAGAGCCCCGGAAATAGGCCGCCCCCCGCTTCTGCAGCAGCAGCTGCTAACTATAAAAAAATAAAAAAATAAAAATGACATTCTTACCTGCGTGTGCGCTGGCTCCTGCTGTCCCTCCTCTTCACCTGGGGGGCCTAAGATCCCCCCCCCCCCCAGGACTTACGGATCTTCAGGAGAGCGCACGGGAGGCTCTCTCCCCTTTCATCCTCGATGGCGGCCGCCATCTTGCTGCTAAGCCCCGCCCCATTGGAGGCGGAGCTAATTACGTCATCCCGACCCCGATCTCCGGCTTCAGCCTTCTCAGCTGTCAGATGCCGGTGATCGGTGCCGGGGAAGGAGGTGGCAGGAGATCCTCTGATCTCCTGCCTCCCCCTTCTCTGGATGCCGATCACCGGCATCTGTCATCAGAGCGGCGAGGGACAAGAGCTTACAATCGGAGGTAAGTACAGTAAAAGTTTTTTTTTTAATAAAATACTTTTTATTAACGTGTGTTTGTTTTTTAACAGTTAACCCTTTGTGAGCTGGTAAGGGGTACATGAGACCCCTTATACCAGTTCACAAGGCTCTGGGTCTGGCAAGTCACCTGCGGCTAGCGGGTGACTTGCCATTAACCCCCAGCCCCTCATTACCTGCCTCCCCAACGGCCGGGGGGGGGGGGCAGAAGGGCCCAGGCCACTTAGTGGCTATGTGGGCTAGTAGCCTGCCCTGTTCTACAAGCCCCCATAGCTGGCCCGGGTCGGTAATGCTGGGTAGGGGGGACCCTACGTCATTTGTTTGGGGGGATTTTTTTTTTTTAATTAACCCTTTTGTGTTCTGTCATCCAGCAGCTATAAAAGGCTTCTGGCAAGTGAGCAGAAGCCAGTGATCGCCGAGGGACAGAGTGCTCCAGTATGTATGGGAGGTAAGTATTAAAAAAAAAATAATAATAATAATAAAATATTTTTTCTCTGTGTGTGTGTGTGTGTGTGTGTGTTTTTTACATTTAACCCCTTGTGAACTGGTAAGGGGTCCATGAGACCCTTATACCAGTTCTCAAGGCTGGGGGGATGGCAAGTCACCTGTGCTAGCCGGTGACTTGCCATTAACCCCTGGCACCCCCATTACCTGCCTCCCCAAAGGCCAGGGGGGGGGGAGGGCAGAAGTGCCCGTGGCCACGGGCTATGCGGGCTTGTAGCCTGCAGGGCCAGGGGCCACAAAAGCTGGCCCCTGCGCCCTGTTCCTACAAGCCCTGCATAGCTGGTCCCGGGCTGGTTACTTTGGGTAAGGGGGGGCCCCATGTCATATTTTTTTGGATTTTTAAGGGTTTTTAACCCTTAAAAATCCATAACAAAATGCCCCCCCCCCCCCCCCTTGTAGTGTGGATGGTAGTTGTATTTTATTTGTAAATGTTAAAAATTACTTGTTTTAGTTAGGGGGTTCTCCTGGGCAGGAACAGGGGGCTACCGATAAATATGTAGTACCGTTCTAATCGGTAGAAATGGGGCTTTCACATGCAATATGGTTTTCCCTAATAAAATACATTTTTTATTTAAAATAAAGGAGGCAATTTTTTAAAAAATAATGTTTGTTTATTTTTTTTTCACTTAATAAAATTAATAATAAATAAAATTTACAAACAAGACATTTCATGTTAAAGCCTAAACTCTGCTGCAAAATAAATAAATATATATATATATATATATATATATATATATATATATATATATATATTATAATATATTATATTATATTTTCGCCCTATAAGACGCACCTGCCCATAAGACGCACCTAGGATTTGGGGGAAGAAAATAAGAAAAAAAAAATTTTAAACCAAAAACGCACCATTACAGACAGTGTGGCATTCCCCAATCCAATTCCCATAGACAGTGTAGCATGCCCCCATCCCATTCCCTGTATATCCAGTGTGGCATCCCCCCCTCCCATTCCCCATATACCCATTGGCTGTGTGGCATCCCCCTCTCCCCCCATTAGTATAGGCTGTGTGGCATCCCTCTCTCCCCATTCCCATAGGCAGTGTGGCATCCCCATTCCCATAGGCTGTGTGGCATACCCCTCCCCCCATTCCCAAAGGCTGTGTGGCATCCCCATCCCCCCATTCCCATAGGCTGTGTGGCATACCCCTCCCCCCATTCCCAAAGGCTGTGTGGCATCCCCCTCCCCCCATTCCCATAGGCAGTGTGGCATCCCCATCCCCCCATTCCCATAGGCTGTGTGGCATACCCCTCCCCCCATTCCCAAAGGCTGTGTGGCACCCCCCTCCTCCCATTCCCATAGGCTGTGTGGTATCCCCATCCCCCCATTCCCATAGGCTGTGTGGCATACCCCTCCCCCCATTCCCATAGGCTGTGTGGCATCCCCATCCCCCCATTCCCATAGGCTGTGTGGCATCCCCCTCTCCCCATTCCCATAGGCTGTGTGGCATCCCCATCCCCCCATTCCCATAGGCTGTGTGGCATACCCCTCCCCCCATTCCCATAGGCTGTGTGGCATACCCCTCCCCCCATTCCCAAAGGCTGTGTGGCATCCCCATCCCCCCATTCCCATAGGCTGTGTGGCATCCCCATCCCCCCATTCCCATAGGCTGTGTGGCATCCCCATCCCCCCATTCCCATAGGCTGTGTGGCATCCCCATCCCCCCATTCCCATAGGCTGTGTGGCATACCCCTCCCCCCATTCCCAAAGGCTGTGTGGCATACCCCTCCCCCCATTCCCAAAGGCTGTGTGGCATCCCCATCCCCCCATTCCCATAGGCAGTGTGGCCGCTCTCCCCCCCATTCCCACCCCCCTCCCCCTATTAGTATAGGCAGGCGCCATATTAAAAAAAAAAAAAAAAGTTAAACTCACCTGTCAGCTAACACCGCTGCGCTGAGCGGCCGGCTCCGTGAATGGGGTGGGCGTGGCCTGCGCCGCAGTGTCGACGCAGGCCACGCCCACCCCATTCACGAGCTGGCTCTGTCCCGGCCCCGCCGCTGCGATCGCTGTCTTTTCAGGCAGCGATGACAGCGGCGGGGCCAGAGACAGAGCCCCTGCCGCTCCTCCATCTGCTCCCCCACATGCGATCACGAAGGTCCGGGCAGCGGGTGGGCGTGGCCTGCGCCGGTGCAGGCCACGCCCACCCACTGCCGGGACCTTCGTGCTCGCATGTGCTCTGAGCCCGGCAGCAGATGGAGGAGCGGCAGGGGCTCTGTCTCTGGCCCCGCCGCTGTCATCGCTGCCTGAAAAGACAGCGATCGCAGCGGCGGGGCTGGGACAGAGCCCCCGCCGCTCCTCTGGCCTCTCGCAGTGTGCCAGACAACGCGGGAGCGCCGGGGACGGGTGAGTTTTTTGTTTTTAATTTTTTTTTTTAATTTTTTTTTTTTTTTTTTTTACATTCGCCCGATAAGGCGCACTGACATTTTTCCCCCACTTTTGGGGAAAAATAAGTGCGTCTTATAGGGCGAAAAATACGGTATATATATATATATATATATATATATATATATATATATATATATATATATATATATATATATATATATATATATATATATATATATATATATATATATATATATATATATATATATTATATTTTCCTCTGCATGTTGGGTATTGTTCTGTTCGGGGGACCTTGCGCTTTCAGACTTAGCTTGTTTTTTCTTGTTTGCATATTTATATTTTAGGAAAAAGTGTTTTTTATTCAGCTTTTTTATACATTTTTTAGGGAAACCCTGCGCAACCAAAGAATTCTTTGAGGGATCAATTCCAGAAAGATGAGCCCACTACAACAAGCTGGGTACGCTTAGAAAGCTTAACATGTGTACTTTCAGGGAATATATGGTTTATGGGGGATATTCCAAATGTAAAGGGTTGTTTTGGTTGAAAAATCGCAAGGTGCGCACTTTGTCTGCAGAGCTGAAATTTTCAAGAAAAATTACCGTTATGCGCATGCTTTACTTTGGGGTGTTTGGCAACTCTTCCCTTGACAGTAACTATGCATGTTGGGTATCGTTCTGTTCGGGGGATGTTGCTTTTTCAGATTATACTTGTTTTTTTCTTGTTTGTATATAGTTTTTTTAGGAAAATGTGGCTTTGATTCTGCTTTTTTATCCTTTTTTAGGGAAACTCTTTGCAACCAAAGAATACATTGAGGGATTACTTCTAGAAAACTGTGGCCACATCAACAAGCCTGGTACAAATAGAAAGCCTGAGGTGTGTACTTCCAGTGAATATATAGTTTGTGGGGGGTATTTCAAATGTAAAGGGTTGTTTTTCTGGAAAAACTGCAAGGTGTGCATATCACAGTTGTATTTTTTCTGAAAATCCCCTAAAGCTCTGTTTCAGTTTGGGGGAGTCTCCTGGGCAGGAAAGGGTGTCTACCAATACATATGTGGTACCGCTGTAACCGGGAGAAATTGGGATTTCACACGCAATAAGATTTTATTGACAAACTTAAATTTTTTATTTCAAAAGAACACTACAAATTGTAAAAAATAGATATTTTTTTTTGCACATATTTCGCCAAACAATATTGAGAATACACCTAAAAATTACAAACAAGACATTTCATGTTAAAGCTCAGACTCTGCTGAAAAAAACAATATATCATTTTCCGTTGTAAATCCCTTCAAAAATCACATTTGAACATGGGGAGCGCAAAATAGTGCAAAATGGTCTGGCAACAGAGTGTGACAAAAACTCCAGGTAGGCTGGCACTTAAAGGGTTAAGGTTTTGGGCTTTTTATTAAATGACGCTGAAGGTTCGGTTTAAGGGAAAACCCTTTTTGACATGTTTTTGGTGTTTTGCCTTATTGTTTTCCTCTTTTGGAATGTAAAATGAACATTTGTGTTAGCAATGTGCCCTCATATCTGTGATTTGCTTATCAGCATGCTGTTTCCATGATTCTAATATTCCTGGGGCTCTGTTTTGCTATATTGGGAGTGGTTTTCATGGCCTTGAGTAAAAAAAAAATGGACTACAAGTTCCACGATTCTTGTGTATGTAATGTAACAGGTGTACTCTTTAGTCTAAGCAGCCTAATGACCTATCTAGCTGAGAACCCATCGATTTAATCCCTGCTACTGGAACACAAGACCATGATCATTCCAAACTGAAGAAGTTGAATTTCAGCAGAATGGGTTAAACCAGCTATCCATGTTTTAGCCAGATGATTAGCAAGCTAGAGTCAGGAAGTACTAGAAATCAGCACTTTGGTGTACATAGCTAAGGTAAACACATTGTTGCTATGGTAATGTTTTGGTTTTATAACAAAGTTGCAAACAAACGGAAAATTAAAATAATTACAGATAAGCTCAGCACATTGAAGACCTCCTCTTGCCACACAATAATGAAAACTTTTAAAAATGCCATCCAAAGTGGAATTACCCTTTAAAATGGGGATTACAGGAACGTCAATATTTATGTGCTAGAAAAGCTGGTGCAAATTTAGAGAAGCCTCCCAGAACAAGTAATTCTTATTTATTTCCTTAAGTGGGCCAATCACCGGCCCTAGAGCCTGAAGGTCTCTAGGGCTGGCAGACTAGGTGCCCTTGGTTCCCCCGATTCAGGATGCTCCACTGAGAGACCCCCTAAAATTGCCCACAAACTCCTAATCTTTCTGCCAGTCACTTGCCACAATTCCATCCCTGCAGCTGTGCTTGCTCCTGCTCCCAGCCATTTTCATAGGCCTAGTGCAGGGGCTCTCTGAATTGCTGGGTGTGGGAGTGCACACAGCTGCAGGGATGCAGCGAGGGAGCAGCGGAGAGGTGAAGCGTTTGTACCAAGGTCTGTGATCATTTCAACCTCCTAGAAACTAATTATTTTGGACTGAATTTTAAGGACAATGCCATCTGATTGCTTCACCCATGGGTTCCATACCTGGTAGTACTAGAAAGTGAGAGAATCCATAGGTTTTCATTGAGTTTGTAACCATTTTAGTAAACCTACCTTAGTATTGGACTGAAACACGCAAAAGCTAGAGTCATGCAATTCATGTTATGCTGTTCAGATACTGAATTTCCCTAATTTAACGTGGAATTGTTACACATGCTGACGCTTCAGTGCTTTTTCAGGAGACCTTGTAACGCCAAATGGCCACTTTGCCTTTCAGTTTCCCGAGTCTAATAAGAATCTGATTCTTCTTTCCCTTTGTGTCACATCAGTCACTGAGCCTTGATACAGTTAGAGATAAAATGTGCTCTGGCAACATTGTGATAGTGATTCAATTTTTCCTGTTCGAGTCGTTGCTTTTCTGGATTAAAATGGCTTCCTTCTGTGACCTCCAGGCTTAGCAGTGCTGAAAGATGCCGCTCTTCTCCCAGTGCAGACAGTACAGTGACCTATTTATGAGCCAGATGTTGTGTAGATTTGCAGCTGCACTGTGGGTTCATTGAATGCCAGGCACCCTTGTGTGTGTTCACCATATAGGACCCCAGACCCTGTGTTAGAGATTGGAATCCCATTCCCTTTTGACCTTGGAATTCTGTGAACTTATGGACAAAACTGCCCCAATTTTTTTTTATAGGTTGTTGTAGCATAGTTAAATAGTTGATCATAATGGTGTGTGTGTGTATAGATATATAGATGGGGTACATCTACTATTCTTGGTGTGCCACACACCCCGCTTCACTTCTTAAATATTCATCCATTATTGGGTTAATCCACCGCCAGGTGACGTAGTGCAGAGAGGAAGTCTTGTAACGAGCCCCCTTCCGGCCTATATATACCTGGTACCTCCCTTCAATCACCAGTATTTTTTCTCTCTGCTTGCTGACAAGTCAGAAGATGGAAGTCTCCTGCTTACAGGTAGGCCGGGGTATTCTTACCCTGCCACCCCCCTTTTGGTCTATTTCTGCCCGGTTTGAGTATGTATACCTTTATGGTGAAATGGAAGCCTCCCAGCCTAGGCTGCTCACCGGGCAAATGGTAGATGGCACTTTAAGTGCCTAGGAGCTTATCTCCTACCGCTCGACCTCATGCGTGGGGCAATGCGGCTATCCGGCATGGTGATCCGGAAATGGGATGCCCCTGTCCCGAGGGTCCCCGTAGCCCCTTACTCTCCCGTTATGGTCCCTTCTCCCTTCACTATGGGGGGGGGGGGGTGTGAGGGTGTGCTTTAAGTATGTGTGTTTCACTTGTATCACTTCATTTCAACATGTGTGTGTGTGTGTGTTTATGATTATGCATTCACTGTATTCAGCATGTGTATACTTTTGGTCTGCTTGAAGGGCAGGCTGCGCTGCGTTGGCCACTTTTCTTTGCAGGCTGTTGCTTTGTGGCCCCCTACCCCCTCCCCCCTCTCCTCTCCCCGCCTGGTATTTTATGTATTCATTAGGCAGTGCATGCGGTCTTTACCCTCCCCCCTCCGCCGCCTGGGCGCACGTGTAGTGGCCCAGCTGAGAGTGATTTCCAGCTGATCGGCGTAGGGGGGGGGGCGGATCCCGCTGACGCGGGGTCGGGGGCGCGGCGCTGACGTCATGCGGCGTCATGCGGCGGGCCCAGCGTTTGCTTCCTTCAAATGCAGGAAGTCGCGTGGGCGCACGGCCGCACTTTGTCTTCCGTGCTGGCTGCTGGCTGCAGTCTTGTTCCGGCTGCTGCCTTCGCTGACCAGGTAAGCGGCCCCACCCCTTGGGGCCGTTAAATGGGGAATGCATTTCCTTGCAGTAATATAGTGGGGAGTCACTTTGTACTAAGGGGGCGTGATTTGGCTCTTATTTAAGGGCACTTTGGTGCCATGCTTATATGTTTTTTTATACACATGTGAGGATCTGATGGTTTTTCTTTTCCTTGCAGATCCTGGGATCCCTGCTTATGGTGGCCCTCCGGCTCTATGTGCCTGGCTAATTATTGGGATATCTATTTAATGTATATATACATAGACTATTTATATATATATATATATATATATATATATATATATATATATATATATATATATATATATATATAGTTTATTAAAGGGGACCTTAACTTAACTTAAAAAAAATCCTCCCTTCCGAGACATTACTAATAAAGGGGCATCCCGGGTTGGCTTATGCCTTAAAAGTCCAAGTATTGCGAATACCATAAATCACCGTATGGAGGCTTCCGTAATTTCCGGAAACGGTTCTGCTGAGCCGTTCGGGGGGTGCGTAGGTTGTGGGGTTCCACTCCCAGCTGATGATGTCTTTATTTGCATACCTTGTGCAAAACAGACTATTGCGCGCCAGTCCGTTGCTTCGGCTGCGGGGCCATCGCATCCTTCATCATCTCCTACCTCTCCCTCCCTATTCCGGACCCCGCATGACACTGTCAAAAGTGGGGATTCGCATTCCGAGGCGGCAGCACAGCCCAGCCCCCGGAAAGTAATGCCCGTTAAAGCAGCGTTAAAGGCCGCTGCAAAACGAAGGCACCTGGCTCCGGTACCTTCGGCTCCACAGGACCAGTTTTGTGAACCTGTGGAATGGTCCGATGGATCCCCGGACGAGGATGAATTCCCGTCGGAGTCAGATGAGCCGACAGGTCAGCTTGTGGCTGATGAGATTGGCGATTGGTCAGAGGGGGTTGTTTTTGACACCCCCTCCATTCTGGCTCAAATGTTTAAAATTTTGAGTTTAGATACGCCTGAGGCGGCCGCCCCGCCAAAGGGTCAGTTGTTTAAAGAGCCTCAGCCGCGTTTGGTTTTTCCCAGACAACACCACTTTGAGAGGGTGGTTCTTAAGGAATGGGAACATCCCACGCGGTTATCTGGAATTCCTTCCAGTTGGGAAAAGCGTTATCCTTTTCCACCAGAATTGGTGAAGCTTTGGTCTGTCCCTCCTGACGTTGATACCCCTGTACTAGGGCTCTCCAGCTCGGCTATGGTACAATCTGCTGAGACCACTGTCCCTAAAGATGGGGAAGATCGTCGGATTGACCAATACGCTCTACATGGTTTTATCTATTCCGGGTCAGCGTTGCGCCCGGTATGTGCTTCAGCCCTTCTGCTATTGGCAATTAAGTCCTTAATTCAGGGGCTATATGAGGATCTTAATCCCGCTTGCAAAGAGTTCACTGCGCTTAAGCAGTGTGAATCTTTTGTGGCTTATGTCCTGGCTGCTCAGGACGATGCGCTGACTATGAGTAGCAAGGCAGCAGCTATGCTGGTGGCTATTCGCAGGTCAGTATGGCTGCGTCAGTGGTCAGCGGACACGGCTTCCAAAAAGGTGCTCACAGCTCTCCCCTTTTTGGGGTTGCGTCTGTTCGGGGAGAAAATGGATTCTGTCGCAAAGGCTGGTAAGATGCCACAACGCAAGAGGCCCCGTGGCCCCTTTAGGGGGGCAAGTTCCGGTAGGCCTTCCTTTCGAGGATTCAGAGCGGGCAGGGGTGCGTCCTTTCCCGCTACCAGTGGCGCAGGTTGGACTCGGGGGAGGGGCCGTGGCCGGCCCACTCAGTCCTGGGGCACCAAGCCCAAACCTGCTGATAAGCTCACTCAGCAATGAGGGGCTGCCCTCACCCGTGCGGGTGGGGGGACTATTGCGACACTTCTACCATTGGAACCAAGTGGTTCCAGGCAGTTGGATCCAGGAGGTAGTGTCGCCCGGTTACGACCTGGAATTCGAGTCTCACCCTCCTTCACGGTCCGTTCATGGGTCGGTTCATCCTGGCCTGAACTCTCATCAAGACGGAGTGTGTCTTTCTTTTGCCCAAATTCACACGAGAACGCTTCAGCTATTTCTGTTAGCGTGTTAGGACCAGCAACCTCAGTCGCTGGATCAGTCCTTCCAGTTGTCCTCCCGTGTACGGCAGTCCCTCCTGTGGTGCTTGTGTAGGGCAGGCTTTTCCTGACCCCCCTTTGGAAAATGGTCACCACGGACGCCAGTCTGTCGGGATGGGGCAGATTCTGGAAGGAGCTGCGGTTTCAGGGGCAGTGGAGAGCTTAAAGGCCCCACTTACCCATCAATATTCTGAATCTGAGAACCATCCGTCAGGTGCTTGCTCTCCTGACTCAGTACGTTCTGGGCCTTCTGGTCCAGATGTGTTCAGACAATCGATCAGCGGTTGCTTACGTTGGTCTTCAGGGAAGGACGCGCAGTCTGAGTACTCTCAGAGAAGTGTCCCTGATCCGGACATGGGCAGTGTTCCATGTTCCCTGTCTCTCGGCGGTTTACGTTCCAGAGTTGATGAAACAGGTAGCGGGCCGGTTGAGCAAGGGCTCTACCCGTCTGGAAGAATAGGCTCTCCATCCTCGGGTGGTTCGCTTACTGTGTCTCCAATGGGAGACCCCGGAGGTGGACCTGTTGGCCCCTCACCACTATCACAGACTCCCGAACTTCGTGTCGCTCTCCCAGGATCCTCTGGCTCTGGTAGTGGACGCTATGTCCCTGAACTGGGGAGCTCTGGGATTTCTATACCTGTTTCCTCCGTTGCCCATCCTGGGCAGGTTTCTTCAGAATTTGGCTCTGGAAAAGGTGTACGCCGTTCTCGTGGCCCCAAGGTGGCCAAGACGAGTAAGGTTCGCAGACATCGTTCGGCTGGCAGTGGACCAGTTCGTTCTGCCTCTTCGGCCCGGTCTGCGCACTCAGGGTCAATTGGGTTACCCCAATTTACCAGCGCTGGGTTTGATGGCCTGGCTGCTGAAACCTCCATCCTGAAGGAGGAGGGTCTTTCTGATTCAGTCATTAGACTCTGATCAGTGCCCGGAAGAGGTCTTCTTCCATCACCTACTATAGGACTTGGAAAGCCTATATCGCTTGGTGTGAGATAAGATCTTTTCCTTGTAGGGTCTTTTCGGTCTCCAGGATTCTGGAGTTTTTACAATCAGGGCTGGACTCTGGTCTCCAGCTAAGTACGTTGAAAGGGCAGGTCTCTGCCTTATCTATCTTTTTTCAGAAGCGTGTTGCGCTTAAACCTTTAGTTAAAACTTTTTTCCAGGGGGTTACGCATGTGCGGCCTCCCAGGAAACCATTACTCCCTGTTTGGGATTTGAATTTGGTTCTTTCTGCTCTTCAGGCTCCTCCTTTTGAGCCTTTGCAAGATATTGCTTTGTCTACCCTGACTCAGAAGATTGTCTTCTTGGTAGCGATCACTTCTGTCCGGCGTGTCTCAGAGTTGGCGGCCTTAACTATCCAGGCGCCTTACTTTGAGAGGCATCAGGATAAAGTGGTCTTTCGGTTCAAGCCAGACTTTCTTCCTAAGGTTGTTTCTGCTTTTCATTTGAACCAAGATATTGTTCTTCCCTCCTTGTGTCCTAATCCTAAGAATGACAAAGAGAGGGTTTTGCATTGTTTGGATGTAGTACGCTGTGTTAAGTACTACTTGATTATCACGTCTCCTTTTCGTAGGACGGATTCCTTTTTTGTTGTGCCCCATGGGCCTAAGAAGGGTTTGGCACCAGCCAAATCTGCCATTAGCAAGTGGATACGTCAGGCCGTTACTGCGGCCTATTCTGCTAAGGGAAGAGTTCCCCCTTTTCGTATTACTGCTCATTCCACTCGCGCTGTTGGGGCGTCTTGGGCATTTCAGCACCAAGCTTCTGTTGAACAGGTTTGTAAGGCCGCCACTTGGTCTTCTGTTCACACTTTTTCTAAGTTTTACAAAGTTGATGTGCGGGCCTCAGCGGATGCTGTTTTTGGCCGCAAAGTTCTGCAGACTGCAGTCATTTAAGTTATGCTTCACCTGGCCTTGAGATGCCCTTCCCTTGTGGACACTGCTTTTGGATGTCCCAATAATGGATGAATATTTAAGAAGTGAAGCGGGGTGTGTGGCACACCAAGAATAATACCATTTTGTGAGTACTCACCTGAAAAATGGATATTGTTGGTGTGCCACACACCCCGTTTCACCCCCACCCTTTTCGGTATTACCGAAGCATTTATATGGTGAAGCCCTTTTTTATTTATATCATAATTGATGTTTGAGGTTACCGGTGGAATACTGGTACCTTGTCTTTCTGCTTTTTAAATATACTGGTGATTGAAGGGAGGTACCAGGTATATATAGGCCGGAAGGGGGCTCGTTACAAGACTTCCTCTCTGCACTACGTCACCTGGCGGTGGATTAACCCAATAATGGATGAATATTTAAGAAGTGAAGCGGGGTGTGTGGCACACCAACAATATCCATTTTTCAGGTGAGTACTCACAAAATGGTATTTTTATTTCTATTGCACAAACATTTTCCATGTCTGTGTGAAACATGGCAGCTAGGGATAATGTAAATCTAAGGCTGAATCTATAGGAATACATGGAGTTTTCAGCCATACTGTTTCTGGAGAGGTAGAAGGAGCCACTGTAATGGAAAAAAACAATACACGAATAGCGACATTGCATTAATCAGCATTTTGCATAAAATTAGGTTTGGTCTGCTTTAAAGAGGAGCAATCCCAGGTTTTTTTGTTCCTCTGTGGAGCATCCTGATTAGGGACGTCCCGCTGTGTGAAATCCCATGGATCCTCCAAGCAGCTTCTCCTTTTAAGTTTACTTTGAAATACATTTTTGAAAGTGTATAATTTTGTGTGGCAAAATTATGTCTTAAAGGTGCTGATCTGCCTTTTTTTTTTCTAATGTTAGCAAACGTGCGTTTTATGGAAGCAGGGTTTAGCGGTGTGTGAGTATAGATCTGATCTGGGGGATTTTCCAAAGTGGGGCATCCCATAACTTTTATACTCAAGGGAAATTGATCTTGTTCAGGATAGTTAAAGTGACAGTCCGGGCAAAACACAAAAAAACCCAACTCTTTTGTCCCCTAGCAGCACTTTTGTACAGTGGTCTACTGTTTCCCATGGCGTCCATGTCCAACTATCAGCTGAACATGGCCTATTTTCTCTTTTGATATAACCAGTGAAACTGCTTATAGTCCTATAAAAGCACAGAGCAATCAGAGTGAGGAAAAAATTGTCACTTGATCAAAGTAATCCCCCACAGTGTGTAGAACATTAAAAGCAGCCCCCAACACCGGCTTAAACACTCTTACCAGCAAATGAAATAATTCAGGCCAATCACAACACTGCCACAATTCAATAAAGATTTCAGAAAGCTTCCATTTGACAATGTAAGTAGATATTCGGTGTTAAAGGTTGCACAGATATTCCAGCAGATTTCTCCAGTTAGGGCCAGCAGGTTAATTGGCATATAACTTAGTCCTTTATACACAACCGCTAATCTTTGCAGTTTGTCTTCATAGCTATATGGGCCATAGCAGGGAGGGTGATCGATCGATCTAAACCTGCAGTAGCCAGGCTGGAGGAAATTCTTAAAGGGGTTTAATCGGAGGTGGCGTAATCCCATCCTGTGTCAGCGCTGACGTGTTTCGCCCTGTACTGGGGCTTTCTCACTGGAAGTCAGGTTCCAGCATGTTGAGCAATATAACATTCATTTCCAAATTTCACTTTAATGCTTTTTTAGCACTGTATTTCTTTGTGTGTGTTTTGCGAATATTGCCTTCATATTCCAGTATACTTCCACCCTAACAAATTATAATACTATATTCAAACCTTAGCCTGCAAAAAAAATTTCTTTCAGGTTTAACCAGACTGGCAAAGTTGTTTCATTTCACAGACAAAATAAAAAAAATTAAAGCCTGAGAATAAAGGTGCCCTCGTATAACTTGTTGGGCACAGTTATAGGCATTCACATTGTATGGTTATTTTTGGTAAGACCAGGTCAACCTGCCAATATATATTTTTTATTTTTTGGAAAGCAAAAAATGTTTTTGCAAGGTTTGGCACTACTTGGGATTTCTTTTATTACTGGGCTCACAAAGGCAAGTGTGCAGCCTTCTAGCAATTGGGCTTTATTGAAGATGTTCTCAAGTGCCACTGAATGATATAGAAATTTGGCCAGGGCTCTTCTAGATTGGTCACAGTCTGCTTAGAGCAGGCTTGTGGCTGGAACCTCCCACCTGTGGCTGCCACAGTAAATGGCACACAGAACAATGTCTATAAATGCACATCTTTGCCCACAGATGGCCTTTAAAGATCAACATTTGCTTAGAGGAACCTAAAGGCCAAGTACAGAGAAGGCAGTTTTGAAACAGTTTTAGAGATTCTGGTGTACCAAGTTTCTCTCTAAACCTTTCTGTAAAGACTAACTTTTCCTAATACAAAACTTGCATGTTGACAAAAGTTTCAATCAATATGACAGCTGTTTTTTATCTGAACATTCCCTGCAGTTATGTAAACTAGCTTTTTACCACTATGCCCCTGCAATCAGCCAGTATGTTTTTTAGTTGATAGGAGGAAAATGGAGTGCCCTGACGGAATTCTCACAAATGCAAGTTAGGGTCCTGGTGGTAAGTGCCTTCCTAATACAGCGGGTCACAGTCTAAACACTACGTTATTGTGCTTCTTGTGAATTAAACCAGACTGATAATTATATTATTTCACGTTGCATCCAACAATCAGGCATGTCACACTGTTCAAAAATAGAAGAGTGATTCAGACCTTGGAAAGTTGAATGTGATGGTCTGGTGTCATTTGTGAACAACGCAGACCTCTCCAATGCTGCATATCCTTTGTGTCACTGTTTGCCATACAAAGTTGTTATGCATGATTACAAATTGTAATTATTGACGTCATGCAGGATTTAGGCTGGCTGTGGATTTTTTTGTTTAATACTAAAAAGATTCAACTAAGCCAAAGTGTTAGGGGGGGAGACACTTGAATATTTTTCTCTAAAAAATGTTTGCAATCATTTTATTATACCGCTACAACGCTAGTTGTTTCCTAGTGGCAAAGGAAGGCTGACTCTTGCGGTTTACTCTGTGAATTTTTAATTTACCTTTTTAATTAAAGGGGTGGTTGATATGGGGTGGAGCAGAGTTGACCTGTTCACCTTCCAATTCTGCATCACATTCTTGTCACTAGACCTCCACTTGGGGCAGCACTCAACTATAATTGATAGCCTGCCCTCGTGGGACATAGGCAGGTGGGGCTGGGCTGGTGAGAAAATAGTAGAGTATCCTCCAAACTCTTATCTTTCACCTCCCGCTCACCTTCTGTAAAAAGAAGAATACTATATTCACCAAGTACACAATGTGCACAAGGATTTTTTTTGCAGTTTACACCTTTACCTATGGTACACTAAGAGGTTACATACCTACGTTAGATAACATTGCAGTTTAAGTTACATTACACTACAAAAATGTTCCATACCGTTGTTAAATAACATTGGGTTTCAAGGTTTCAGGCAGTATAAACGGTAAATACAGTATCACTGAGACAGTTGATATTTGGGGGACTCTCCTTGTGGAACAATCAATTAGTAGCCGGATGGCTGACGGCAAAAGCCACTCTAGTGGTTTTGCAAGGCCTCCCGTATGGAAGAAGGACAAGCAAATCCTCACCTGGATGGGAGGGATCTTGGCTAATTCTTCTGGCACATGCCTTGACACTTCTTTCATACAGATCAGAGATTGTTGGTAGGGAGGCATCCATGATCCACTCTGCAGTTCTAACAATACTTTGGAATCTCCTCCTGTCCTCCTTGCTTGCTCCAGCAAAGCAACATGAGAGAATACAGGCCTGTTGACGGTTGTATTGTAGAATCCGGTAAGAATCCTCTTAGAAAGCCCAGCCTTCTTCAGCTGTCACAGGAAGAACAGTTTATTCCAAGTATGCAGCACGCCCTACTCCAGTAATGATTCATTATGTCTGGGATATAGTCCACAAGAGGGCGCTTTACAGCAGAGATGGCAAAAAAGAGGCCCCTCCCGGTCCTTCTATACCCGGGACCTCCCACTAAATTCCCCAGTTTAGTCTCTGCAGTGGGCTGCGAATGTCAAGATGGCTTCTCTCCTCGCAGGTAAGCCGGGCTGCACAGCCCCTGGCCCTATGTCCTATTCCCACCCGTTCCATTCCTTACATGCCTCCCAGCCTTGGCTGCATGGTCGGGTGACGATAGGCAGCACCTATTAGAGGTGCTTTTAATGGAGCATTGCTCCACTGCAAATCCCCCACCAAAGGGTATGCGGCACAGGTTTTTTGGTGAGCCTGGTATGGGATGCCCCGTCCGCTTTGACCCTCTGCACATGACCCGAATGTGAATATGGGTCCTTATTCCCCCTTCTCCCGTTGGAGGGGGGTCTGTGATGTGTATTGTGACTTTGTACTGTCTTTGACACTGTGCTGTAAGCGCTGGCACTTGGCTCAGCGCTCCTTTCCTCCTCTCCTCTGTTCACAGTTCAGGCATGACAGGTTTTTTTTTAATGGCCCGCGCGCGCTTGATGGCGGCGGACCGGTGACGTCACAGCTGCCAAACCTGTGTGATTGGCCGCTCTTCTCTGGCATGTCCCCGCGGGACCTAGCACCTGGCCCGCCCCCTCCTGAGTTGATCGGCGCCATCTTGCCTGGGCACCGTCTCGCTCGCTAGCTCTGCGGCGTTTTGTGAGCGCCTTCTGCGGGCTTTTTATCTTTACCTTATGTACTATGTGTATTTACTTTAAATACTGTCATGCCATACTGACTGTGTGTTTTGATGATTATGTCTTTCAGACGGGACAACCTAATTAGAGGTTTCTCCCGGTCCTGGGCCCTAGGTTAAACATTGTTAAATTGGGGGCTTAATTGTGAAATCCTCCCACTAGCGGAAATTTAAGAGGCATCCCGGATAGCTGCACAGCGTAATTCCCATTGGTCATTGTGACTTATTATTCACCATATGGAGGCTTCTCAGGATATTGTGCTCGGGGTCCCCTCGGGGCAAGCCCGGCTGTGTGTGGTGTGCGGGGCATCCCATGTGGGCGATGATGTGCGGGTCTGTGTACCCTGCGCCCAGCAAGCGCTTATGCGGCAATCTGGGCCTCAGGCGTCTGGGTCGGCACCCACTGTCTCGTCCCCCATGCCCCTCGCTTGATTATGACCCCTAGTGACATTAACACTAGTGGGGAGTCTCAATCCGATGTTTCCGCCAGACTGGCCAACATTGAGAGGCTGATTGCTATCTCTGCAGCCCGTAAGGCTCCAGCTAAAAGACTGCATGCGGCGCCCGTGGCGCCGGCCTTTAATATGGAAGAAGACGATTTCCTTTATTTGTCTGACTACCCCTCTTGAGGAAGGGAAATTATTCTCAGATTCAGATCTTTCTGATGATCAGCATTGCATTGGCGCTGATCCTGGCTCAGAGCATTGGGATGCTGATGACACCCATAGACTTTTGACTAAAATTTTTGAAGTACTCTCCATTTCCCCTCCTGCAGCGGCACCTAAGCAGCAGGGGGAATTGTTTGGTACCGCAAAACCACGTTTGGAATTCCCAGAACAGACGCATTTTAATAATCTGATTCTCAGGGAATGGGAGCGGCCTAGCCGCCCCGCCCCCCGGTATCTCTAAGGGGTGGGATAGGAGGTATCCCTTCCCCTCGGATGTGATCAAATGTTGGTCAACTCCACCCAAAGTGGATGCCCCTGTGTTGGGGTTGTCTAACACTTCTGTGGTGCATTCCCCTGATTCCACTACCTTGAAGGATAGTGAGGACCAGCGGCGTATTGACCAGCTGGCTTCCCACGCCTTTGCCTGTGTGGGTTCGGCTTTGCGCCCGGTATGTGCTTCCGGGGGAGATTTCTAGGGCAAGGGCAGAGGCCTTACCCTGCCCGTATCCTCCTGGGGGGGCAAACCCAAGTCTACTGCCAAGCCCGCTCAGCAATGAGGGGGTGCCCTCACCCTTGCGGGTGGGGGGGGCGGCTGCGGCTCTTCGCTCGGGTCTGGGCTCAGCAAGTCTCAGACAATTGGATTCTGGAGGTTGTCTCCTCTGGATACAAGCTGGAGTTCGCAGACTGGCCTCCCAGATTCCTCAGGTCACGGGTTCCTACGGACCCTCGGGCAGCTCGGGGTCTGTTTCTGGCGGTAAAAAACCTTCTGGCCATGGGGGTTGTTTGTCAGGTCCCCCCGGGGGAGAGAGGTCAATGTTACTATTCCAATCTCTTTACAGTGCTCAAAAAGGATGGTTCCATCCGACTCATCCTGGACCTAAAACTTCTCAACAAGTTCATCAGGACCAGACGTTTTCTCATGGAAACTCTGCACTCCGCTATCAGCTCCCTGCGCCCCTGGGGACTTTATGACTTCAATAGACATCAAGGATGCTTACCTTCATGTGCTGGTCTTCCCAGGACACCAGTGGTTCCTCAGGTTTGTGGTAGAGGAACAAAACTACCAATTTGTGGCACTTCCCTTCGGTCTCACCTCTGCCCCCAGAGTGTTCACCAAGGTGTTGGCAGGCGTGATGGCCCTTCTCAGAGCCCGGGGTATTCGCATTCTTCCTTATCTGGACGACCTTCTCATTGCGTCCCCTTCACTCCAGCAGGCAGAATTGGACACCCGGACGGTGGCGGCGACCTTGGAAATGTTCGGGTTGGTGATCAATTATCCCAAATCCTCTCTCTCCCCGTCCCGGGTGACCCCCTTTCTGGGTATGACTCTGGATACCATTCAGGCCAGGATTTTCCTCCCTCTGCAGAAGGTGGACTCTCTTCAAGCTATGATTAATTTCTTGCTGTCCAGCCCTCATCCATCCATCTGGCAAGGGATGCAACTGGTGGGACAGATGGTGGCCTGTTTCGAGGCAGTTCCTTATGCTCAATTTCACATGAGACCCCTTCAGCGCCATCTTCTGTCAGTCTGGGACAAGAGTCCCCTGTCTCTGGATCAGGTCTTTGTTCTATCTCCCCTGGTTCGGCGGTCCCTCATGTGGTGGCTGGACTCGAGGAATCTTCTGGGGGGCAGATCTTTTCTGACACCGTGTTGGGAGACGGTCACCATGGATGCCAGCCTATCAGGGTGGGGGGGCTACTGGAGAGCCCTCCAATTTCAGGGGCTGTGGGGCCCTCAGGAGGCCCACGCCCCATCAATGTTCTGGAGCTGAAGGCGGTTCGGCTGGTGCTGGCGCAGCTGACGTCTCACCTCCGGGGCCTGCCGGTTCAGGTTCGCTCCGACAACCGGACTGCGGTAGCTTACATCAATCATCAGGGAGGGACTCGGAGCAAGAGTGCCCTCCGGGAGGTGTCGTTGATCCTGTCTTGGGCCGAGGACCATGTCCTGTGCATCTCTGCGGTTTACATTCCGGGAGCGGAGAATCTGGAAGCGGATTCTCTGAGCAGGGGGGCCTTTCGCTGGGGAGAATGGTCCCTCAACGGCGAGGTCTTCCTATCCCTTTGTCACAGGTGGGGTATGCCAGACGTGGATCTGTTTGCTTCTCGCCACAATCACAAGCTTCCAGCGTTTGTCTCACTGTCCCAGGATCCTCTGGCTCTGGCGGTGGATGCCATGTCTCTGTCCTGGCAGGGGTTCGGTCTCCTGTACATCTTACCTCCGTTTCCCCTTCGGGGCAAGGTTCCGCGCAAGCTGATTCAGGAAAGAGTGCCAGCTGTTCTGGTGGCCCCCAGGTGGCCAAGACAGGTGTGGTTCACAGACGTTGTGCTGCTGGCGGGGGATCAGTACCCTCTGCCCCTGGTTCCGGATCTTCTCACTCAAGGAAGGCTCTGTTACCCCAATTTACAAACGCTGGCTTTGACGGCCTGGCTGCGGAAACCTCCATCCTAAGGGAAAAAGGTCTGTCTGATTCTGTTGTTCAGACTCTGGTCAGGGCTAGGAAGAAATCATCATCTGCCATCTATTACAGGACCTGAAGGACCTACATTGACTGGTGTGAGGCTAGGGTCTTTCCCTGTAGGGTGTTCTCCATCCCTCGGATACTGGAGTTCCTTCAACATTGCCTGGATTTGGGTTTTCAGCTCAGCACTCTGAAGGGGCATGTTTCCGCTTTGGCTGTTTTCTTCCAGAGGTCTTTCGCTCTTCTTCCTTTGGTCAAGACTTTCTTCCAGGGGGACACTCATGTGCGCCCTCCCCGCAAACCCATGTTACCGGTTTGGGATTTGAATTTGGTATCGTCTGCCCTTCAGTGTCCTCCATTTGAGCCTGTGCATGAGGCTATCTCACTATGTCTATTCTCACCTTGAAAGTTGCCTTCTTGGTGGCTATCACTTCTGTCCGGCGCGTTTCTGAGTTGGCGGCTCTGTCCATTCAGGCCCCCTACTTTGAGAGACACCAGGACAAGGTGGTTTTCCACTTTAAACCAGACATCTTACCTAAGGTAGTCTCTGCCTTTCACCTCAATCAGGACATTGTGCTTCCTTCTTTGTGCCCTAATCCTGGTAATGACAAGGAGAGGGCCTTGCATTCTCTGGATGTTGTCAGGAACTTGAAATACTAGCTGGTGGCTACAGCGCCTTTCAGGAAGACGGACGCTTTGTTTGTGGTTCCCTCAGGTCCCAAGAAGGGTTTGGAGCCTGTTAAGTCTACTATTAGTAAATGGATTCGTTGGGCCATTATTAGGGCCTATTTTGCTAAAGGGAGGGATCCTCCTTTCTGAGTCACTGCTCATTCTACCCGTGCTGTTGCGGGCTTCCTGGGCCTTTCAGCACCAGGCTTCTGTTGAACAAGTTTGCAAGGCTGCTACTTGGTCTTCTGTTCATACCTTTGCCAAGTTTGACAAGGTTGATGTTCGGGCCTCAGCGGATGCTGTTTTTGGCCGCAAAGTTCTGCAGGCGGCAGTGGTTTGAACTGCGCATTGTTGCTTTTTTGGGACCCCCACCCGTTGTTGGACACTGCTATTGGATGTCCCAGACGTAATGAATCATTACTGGAGCAGGGTGTGCTGCATACTTGAAATAATACCATTCTGTGAATACTCACCTTGTAGAATGGGTATTATAAGTATGCAGCACGCCCTGCTCCATCCCACCCTGAGTTCTTATTTTTGGATCCTCTATATGGTGAATGTTCCTGGTTAATGTTGTTAATCTTTTATTGGCTTCTCCTGGTTCCCTTACTGCTTTTTTTATACTGGGGAATTTAGTGGGAGGTCCCGGGTATATAAGGACCGGGAGGGGCCTCTTTTTTGCCATCTCTGCAGTAAAGCGCCCTCTTGTGGACTATATCCCAGACGTAATGAATCATTACTGGAGCAGGGCGTGCTGCATACTTATAATACCCATTCTACAAGGTGAGTATTCATAGAATGGTATGATCATGAGCCTTTTTCAGTATTGTGATGATGAACTTGTCTCACTTGAGGATGTTTGATAAGGTGGTTCGATATGGTTGATAATTAACCTTTACCTAAAAGTACAGTATAGTCTTGCCTCTAGCTAGTTCAGTTTTCTTCTGGCACCATTCAGCGCTTTTAGATACGCCCACTTGAAGATTTACTGTAAGTGATTGTCCAGGCCCACTCAAAAGTATTCCCATTGTGTAGGGCTACACATGGCAATGTGTGTGTGTTTTTTTTCTTTAGTGAAGCTATATTAGCAATTAAATTTAAAAGCACCTCCTGTATGGTCCTCTGTAGTGGAGGTGGCAGGGCTGAGAACTGCATTGCAGTAAGCTGAGATTGATTCCTGCCTATAACTAACAGAGGGAGTGTCAAACTGACATTGACAAGCCTTGGGTTTATATTGGTGTTCTGGATGGCAGGGGAGGCGCTAGAGAAACAAGAAATCCCACTTACTGTCTGTGACCAGAGCAAACTAATGGTGTTGGATTGACACTGCATCAGGTTCTTTGCCAGGCATATGATTTTAAAGTCATATCCCTTTAAACTTATTGGCACCTCCATCTATCAGTGAAGGTCCTTTTATGCAGCCACAGTCCTAAAGTGGTACTTGCCTATTCCGAATACTACAGCACCATGGATCATGTTATTTCTTACCTCACTGTATGCATTTATAATGCCTGTAGTTCTTATACGGATTCCCAACTTCCTTTCTCACTTGCACCCACTCATCTGGTACTAAACCCAAGGCAGGTGCCTCGCCTTTGGCGGGCAATTTGAATTTGTTCCTGGCAATAGAGTGCACATTCAGGCAGCATTTATGATTCATTTTACCTTTCACTTTATCTCTCTATTTCACAGTTTTACTTTATTTCTGGGAATGTGCCCAACCTAGTTTTAGTTTTTCCAGATCTAGCCTTTCCCCATCATGCTTAACATGTAAAAAAATAACTGCGGGTGCCAAATATTTCAGTTCAGGCCTACATTGGGAGGTTGTGTACTTCTGTTTTCCTACATTATGTTTCTTTGGCTGAGTATACTATTTTTCCGAACATCTAAAGAGTGACATGGAGCCAGTAAAATAGACCCTTGCTGTTTTATTACTCATAACCAACATGCAAGTTGTTTTATGAGTAGTGAGTGCTTTTGACAAATGTGCAACTGATGAGCCTGAGTTTGGTCACAAAGTTTGCTGAAGTGCTGCAGCTTTTTCTTCATAAGCAATGAATGAAAAATGATTTTGGAATCTGATGCCAGCTGAAGCAGTTTGGTCTGCATGCTAGGTGCAGCTTTCACTACAGGAGGACATGTGATTTCATTTAAATGAAAATCTCAGGATGCAAGAGATAGATGGCAATGTCCCCATCAATCTTGTTACTATGCTCCAAAAACAGCTGTTAAAGTGGATGTTAACCTGGTCACTTCCTGCCTAAATACCATATTTTCTCCCCACGTGCTTCAGGGCGGCCATGGAGCGCGCAACTCCTCCCCCTGGTGAGGAAACACAAGCTGGAACAGAGTAAAAGTCCCACCCGTTCCCCCAATCTTCATTATTGTGTTTCCTCTGCAGGAAACCAGCTTGGACCACTTCGCCCATGTTTATTTTTTTTTTTCTTGTTTTTCCACCAGGAGGGCCTGGGGAGGTACTACCTGCCCCCAGGCTGGAATTACGCAGGCGTGCTAAGTGGCGGCCGCACTCTGGGCTTTGGCGGTCAGAGTCTCAGCTGCCTGTGGTGGGGCCTCTGGAAAGGGAGGCCCCGGGGTTCACGTTAGCTGTGCCAACCGTTCTGGGAGGTGTGCATGACGTACTTCTGGCAGGGAGTTCGCTCCTGGGGCAGCCGGCACTGAGTGCGCTTTATCGATCCTAGAGCAGCGTTTAATCTGGGCTGCGGCAGTGAAGGATCCCACAGAAGCTCTCTGGCAAGCAAGACGCCCGGGATCGAGCGGGGCGCTGTTCCGGGCTGCAGCAGTAACTTTATCCTAAAAGATAGAGCTGCACAACAGGCAGAAACTGGAGGAGAGGTGTTCCTTGCCTCTTATATAGAGTGCGAGAGGCCGACCAGAAAAAGGATAACGTGTCTCCAGAGAAGTTGATGAGCGTATCTTTTCCTGCTGTATTTTATCAGGTTGCACTGTGTGTTACCGAAAATTAGTGTCGCCTTAATAGCCAACCTCTTAGCCTCTAGGAGAGCCTGAAGGAGAGCAACGTGAGGGCCAGGTTTCTTCTGTGGAAGAGTCTATTACGAGGGTTTTGGGCTGGCCTCCAATGAGGAACCTTCATCTATCTTGGTTAACCCTTTCAGTTACAAGCACGTAGATTCTACGTGCTCACTTCTACTTCACTTAAGTGCCAAGCACGTGGAATCTACGCGCACATTCTGTGTGTGTGTGTTTACATTTAACCCTTTGTGAACTAGCAAGGGATTCATGATTCCCTTGTACAAGTTCACAAGACTGGGGGTTGGCAAGTCACCTGCGGCTAGTGGGTGACTTGCCATTAACTCTGCCCATTACCTGCCTCTCCAAAGCCCGTGGGGGGGGGGGGGGGGAGAAGAGCCCGTGGCCATAGGCTATGCCAGCTTGTAGCCTGGAGGGCCAGGGGCCACCAAAGCTGGCCCCTGCACACTGTTCTGCAAACCCCCATAGCTGTTCCCAGGGCTGGTTATGCTGGGTAGGGGGGACCTCGCGCCATTTTTTGGGGGGGGATTTTTAGACCCAAAAAATGGGTCCCCCTCCCCCGGGAAGGGGTACCCCATGACAATTTTTTTAAATGTAACCCTTTATAGTGTGGATAGTAGTTGTATTTTATTTGTAAATGTTATAAAGTGCTACCGATACATATGTGGTACAGTTTTAATCAGGAAAAATGGGGCTTTAACATGCAATATCGTTTTCTTTAGTAAAATAAATTGTTTATTTTAAAATAAATGAGACCATTTAAAACAAATAATCATTTTTACTTAAAAATATGAAAAAAAAACAAAATCAAGTGCTCAAGGAGCGATGCTCCAAGCCGCAGACCCTGTACCACAAAGGGTAGTCGGCCATAGGCTTTATGGTGAGCCTACTAGGGATGCGGAGTTCCTGTCCTAGCTTCTGAGTGGGTGAGTGTTTTGGGGACTATGTGACTTGTACTGGTGTTTTGGGGTCCCCCCCAACCCTGGCCTGGGCTCTCACCGCTGACTTGTCTCTCTCCTCCCCCCTCCCCAACGTGTGTTCGGGGGGGAGGGTGGTTGCGGTGAGTGCTTTTAACTGTTTTTGCTGCCGCCGCCGCTTTGTACTACGCTCCGCGGGGGGCGGCGCTATAACTGTGAGGCGTTTCTTTGCTGTGTGATGACACCGGCGCGGTCACGTGAGCACCGTTTTTGCGCTCTTCGGGGGGCGGAGGATGGCGCGTATCGCTTCGTCCTCCCGCGGTCCGCCCCTCAAGGTTCCTCTGCCAGTGCCATTTTGCTTCTGCTGCGCGTCTGGGGCCCTTCTTCCTCCCGGAGCTGCGGTGGTGATCTCTGCCTGTTATCGCTTCCTCCTGTGGTCTGGCGGCTGGTGCTTTTGGCCTGCTTGGTCCGTGAGTCCCCTTTGGGGGTTTTGTTTCCTTGGGGCATGTGCTGCGGTATGCTTATGTGTCTTTACTTATGTCTTTCAGGCGGGACAACTGTGGGTTGTGGTTTCTCCCGGTCCTACCCCTTACCCTCCCTCATCTTCCCTTACTGGCTTCTGGGGACATCCCGGGTGGCTTTTTATTAGCCCTTACCCTGCACTGGCCTATTGCGCCTGTGTTAATCACCATATGGAGGCTTCTGGGGATAGCGTGCTTGGGGGTCCTTTGGGGCAATCCCGACTGTGTGCCATGTGCGGGGCATCCCCTCGGAGTAACAGTGCCGTGGTGTGCTTGCTGTGCCCAGGGTATCGTTGCGGCCCAGGCTGGGCTATCCGCTTCGCTTCCCAGCTCTGCGCCCCCTTCGGTGTCGCCTACTCCTCCGCGCCTGCATTTAGCCCCCAGTGAGGGGGATACTAGCGGGGGCTCACAGTCTGATCTGGCACTGCGTGTTGGCAGCATTGAAAGGCAGCTTGCCAGGCCTGTTCCACGTAAGGCCTCTGGCAAGAAGTGGCACCTGGCTCCTGTGCCATCCCTTTATCCTGAGGAGGATGAGGGACTTGATGCTTTTGGTGGCCTTTACCTCCTAGAGGAGGGGGAACTCTTTCAGGACACTGACTCCTCTGGGGACCAGCAGGAGGGTTAGGACAGTGACCCTGGGTCTGCGTCTGGGGAGGACTCATGGTTCCCTGAGGACTAATAGCCTGTTGGCTCACATTTTTTTAAATCTTGCACATTGTCCCCCCTTAGGTGGCTAAGAGGAAGCAGGGTGAGCTCTTTCTTCCTGATAAACAGCGTCTGGAGTTCCCGGAGCAGAGCCATTTCGCTAATATGGTGCTCAAGGAGTGGGAACGTCCTAGTAGATTGTCCGCGGTGCCCAAAGGGTTGGATAAGAGGTATCCCTTCCCTGCTGACCTGGTCAAGCGATGGTCGTGTCCCCCTGAGGTGGACGCTCCCGTTCTAGGGCTGTCCAACACCTCGATCATGCCTTCCCCTGACACTACTACACTGCGGGACAGCGAGGACCGGCACATGGATCAGCTGGCCTGCCATGCCTTTACATTTGTGGGGGCTGGGCTACGTCCGGTCTGCGCTGCTGCCATTACAGCTATTGCCCTTCAGAAACAGCTCAAGCGTCTCCTTGATGGTGCTACGGCTGGTAGCAGGGGGGAGGATTATAGGTCCCTTTTGCTTTGCTCTGATTTTGTTGCCTTTGTCCTTACTGCCATGGATGATGCGGTACGGCTGAGTGGTAGGTCCTCTGCCCTTTTGGTGGCTATGCGCCGCTCTGTTTGGCTGCATCAGTGGGCGGCTGCCGCTAAGAAGGCTCTCACTGGGCTCCCCTTTACGGGGCTGCGGCTCTTTGGTAAGCGTCTGTATGTTCTAGCCAAGGATGGTAGGCTGCCTCAGCGTAGGAGGCAGCCTCGGCCTTTCCGGGGGCCCTCCCCTTCCCTCTCCTCCTTTCGTGCTCCCAGAGGAGGTCGTGGCTCCCTCTTTTCGGGTACCCGCAGGGATTCTTGGGGCCGTGGCAGACCACGCTGCCGTCCCGGTCTCTCATGGGGTCCCAAGCCCAAACCTTCTCCCAAGCCCCCTCAAGCATGAGGAGGCGCCCTCACCCATACGGGTGGGGGGACGGCTTTGGCTCTTTGCTCACGTCTGGAGGCTCTGCGTCTCAGACCGGTGGATCAGGAGGTGGTGTCCTCCCGGTTACAAGATAGTTTGCAGCCTGGCTGCCCCCAGTTTGCAGCTCAGGGTTTGCGCCTTGCGGTTCAAAGTCTGTTGGAGTCAGGAGTCAATTTGCCTGGTGCCTTCCCAGGAATGAGGTCGAGTGTTCTACTCCAATCTGTTCATGGTCCCCAAAAAAGACGGGTCCCTGAGGCCCATCCTGGACTTGAAGGGTCTCAACAAGTTTGTCAGGTTCAAGCACTTTCGCATGGAGACTCTATGCTCGGCTATCAGTACCCTGCGTCCGGGCGACTTTATGACCTCCGTGGGCATCAAGGATTCCTACCTTCACGTGCCAAACTTTCCAGGTCATCAGAGAGTTCTCAAGGAACGCTCTGGAGGATCAGCATTACCAGTTTGTGGCTTTACCGTTCGGTATCACCTCAGCGCCTTGGGTGTTCAACAAGGTGCTGGCGGGCGTGATGGCTCTGCTGCGGAATCAGGGCATTCGCATCCTCCCTTACCTGGATGACATTCTGATTGCGGCTCAGTCTCCATCAGGCCGAGAAGCATACTCTGGTGGTGACCTCCACTCTCGAGTCCTTCGGCTGGGTGATCAACTATCCCAAGTCTTCACTGTCTCCGTCTTTGGTGAGTTCCTTTCTGGGCATGACTCTGGATACCTCTCAGGTCAAGATATTCCTGCCTCAGCAGAAAGTGGAGGGCCTTCAGAAGCAGGCACGGACTTTGCTCTTGTGTCCCTATCCTTCCATCCGGCAAGGGATGCAGTTAGTGGGTCTGATGGTGTCCTGCTTCGAGGCGGTCCCCTTTGCTCAGTTTCACATGAGACCTCTTCAGTTGCACCTCTTGTCAGTTTGGGATCGGGACTCTGTGTCCCTGGATCAGCCTACATCATTCATCAGAGAGGGACTCGGAGCAAGCGAGCCCTCAAGGAAGTCCTGATACTGTCTTGGGCGGAAGAAAATGTCCCTTGCATTTCGGCGGTTTACATTCCGGCGGTGGAGAACCAGGAGGCAGACTCCCTGAGCAGAGGGACTTCTCGGCTGGGGGAATGGTCCCTCAGCAACAAGGTATTTCACTCCCTGTGTCACCGCTGGGGTCAGCCGGATGTGGACCTGTTTGCGTCCCGCCACAATCACAAGCTTCCCAGGTTTGTCTCCCTGTCACAGGATCCTCTGTCCTTCGCCACGGATGCGCTAGCAATGCCTTGGACGGAGTTTCGGCTCCTCTGTGTTCTCTCCCTTTCCTCTGCTGGGCAGGGTGCTGTGCAAGATAGCCCAGGAAGGGGTACCAGCCATTCTGGTGGCCCCCTGTTGGTCAAGGAGGGTGTGGTTCGCAGACGTCGTGCAGTTGGCAGTAGATCAGTATGTCTTGCCCAAGGATCCAGATCTGCTCACTCAGGGACAACTGTGCCATCCCAATTTACAAACGCTGGCTTTAATGGCTTGGCTGCTGAAACCTCCATCTTGATGGATAAGGGGTTGCCAGCTTCTGTTGTTGATACCATGATTAGGGCTAGGAAGAAGTCCTCGTCCTTTATCTACTACAGGATATGGAATGCTTACATTGCCTGGTGTGAGTCCAAGTCTCTTCCTTGGGTGTTTTCTATCCCCAGGATTCTGAAATTTCTGCAACATGGTTTGGATTCGGGCCTTCAACTTAGTACCCTTAAGGGACAGGTGTCGGCTCTGGCAATTTTTTTCCAAAGATCCTTTGCCAATCACCGGTTGGTTAAGACTTTTTTCCAGGGAGTTACTCATGTGGGTCTGCCACGTAAGCCTATGCTACCGGTTTGGGACCTGAATCTGGTGTTGTCTGCTCTGAAGGGTCCTCCATTTGAGCCTATCCTTGGGGCTGCTTTGCCCATTCTGACTCTTAAGGTGGCCTTTTTGGTGGCCATTACTTCGGTCAGGCGAGTTTCTGAGCTGGCGGCGCTTTTCATCAATCCTCCTTATTTTGAGCGGCATCAGGATAAGGTGGTGTTTCGGCTTATGCCGGATTTCTTGCCTAAGGTTGTATCTGCTTTTCATCGCAATCAGGACATTGTTTTGCCTTCTCTGTGTCCTAATCCTGCTAATTCCAAGGAGCGGACACTTCATTCTCTGGATGTTGTCAGGGCCCTGAAGTTTTATTTGGTTGCTACTGAGTCTTTCAGGAAATCTGACGCTCTTTTTGTTCTTCCTGCTGGACCTAGGAAGGGTTTGCCTTCGGCTAAATCCAGTATCAGTAAGTGGATCCGTCAGGTGGTGGAGCAGGCCTATTCTGCCAGGGGGAAGGTTCCTCCTTTTAGGGTTACTGCTCATTCCACTCGTGCTATTGGTGCTGCTTGGGCTTTTCAGCACCAAGCTTCTGTTGAACAAGTTTGTAAGGCTGCAACTTGGTCTTCTGTTCATACTTTTTCCAAGTTTTACAAGGTTGATGTTAGCAGCTGATGCTGCTTTTGGCCGCAAGGTACTTCAGGCGGTAGTGGTTTGAACTGCCTGCTGTTACTCTTTGGGGATCCCACCCTACCTTACGGACACTGCTGTTGGACGTCCCATACGTAAGTACTTTTGGAAGCAGGCCGTGCCATGCAATAAGAAAAAGACAATTCTGTGAGTACTCGCCTGTAGAATTGCTTTTACTATGTATGGCACGGCCTGCTTCACCCCACCCTTGTTATCGTTATTCTTGGTTGCCTATTTATGGTGATTGTTCCAAGTTAGTTGGGGTTTGTTACCTTTTTACCTTTATTATCTCCCGGTTTCTTGTATAGCTGCTTGTCAACACTGGATAAGTCTATGGTGATTCCGTTTTTATATGGTACCGGGAGGAGCCACAACTCTTCTGCAGTACACTGCGCCACCTTGTGGCGGAATAACCCATACGTAAGGACTTCTGGAAGCAGGCCGTGCCATGCATAGTAAAAGTAATTCTACAGGTGAGTACTCACAGAATTGTCTTTTTTTTCTTGTTTGCATATTGATATTTTAGGGAAAGGTGTTTTTTATTTTGCTTTTTTATACATTTTTTTAGGGAATCGACAGATTACTTCCAGAAAGATGAGCCCACTACGTTGGGTACGCTTAGAAAGCTTAACATGTGTACTTTAAGGAAATATATGGTTTGTGGGGGGTATTCCAAATGTATAAAGGGTTGTTTTGATAGAAAAAGGGAAAGGTGCGCATTTTGTCAGCAGAGCTGAAATTTTCAAGTAAAATTATTCTTACGCACATGCTTTACTTTGGGGCGTTTGGCAACTCTTCCCTTGACAGTACCCATGCATGTTGGGTATTGTTCTGTTCGGGGGATGTTGTTTTTTCTTGTTTGCATATTGTTTTTTAGGAAAATGTGACTTTTTTTTTTTTTTTTTTTTTGGGAAACCCTGTGCAACCAAATAATTAATTGAGGGATTACTTCCAGAAAACTGCATCCATGTCAACAAGCCTGGTACGCCTAGAAAGCTTGAGGTATGTACTTCCAGAGAATATATAGTTTGTGGGAGGTATTTCAAATGTAAAGGGCTATTTTTCTTGAAAAACTGCAAGGTGCGCATAGCATAGTTGTATTTTATCTGAAAACCTACTAAAGCGCTGTTTCAGTTTGGAGGAGTCTCCTGGGCAGGAAAGGGTGTCTACTAATGCAACCCCTGGAAAAAATTATGGAATCACCAGTCTCTAAGGATGTTCCTTCAGTTGTTGAATTTAGTAGAAAAAAAGCAGATCACAGACATGACAAAAAGCTAAAGGCATTTTAAATGGCAACTTCTTGGCTTTAAGAAATACTAAAAGTAATCAAGAAAAATTAAAAAAATTAATCCTCTCCTTTTAACAAGTGACATCTCTGGTGTTCGAGCCATGATTCATGTCAGTCCTCTTGTTGCAGCAGCTCTTCAAAGTTTGATCAATCCCTTTTACCTGGACACTAACGAGCAGATTTAATCTGATGCAGATGTTATTGTTTATAATGAAAATTTGCAGGGTGATTCCATTTTTTTTCCTCAAAATTGAGTGATTCCATAATTTACTCCCTGTGCTTGTTCTAAAAATGTAACTGTTACTGACTACCACAATTATTTTTCTTGATTTCTTTTAGTATTTCTTAAAGCCAGAAAGTTGCCATTTGAAATGCCTTTAGTTTTTTGTCATGTGGTGATTCCATAATTTTTGCCAGGGGTTGTACACATGTGGTACCGCTGTCCCCGGGAGAAATGGGGCTTTTATACACAATAAGATTTCATTGACAAACTTAATTTTTTATTGCAACAAAACACTACAAATTGTAAAAAATAGATTTTTTTTTTTATATTTTTGCACATATTTTATCCAAAAATATTGAGAATAAACCTAAAAAATTAAAAACAAGACATTTCATGTAAAAGCCCAGACTCTGCTGAAAAATGTGGAGCGCAAAATGGTCTGGCAACAAGGGTAACAAAATCTCCAGATAGGCTGGCAGCGAAAGGGTTAAAAGCAAATTGTCAGAGGAGATATCTGTCTCGTTTCAGGATATTTAAGATAAAATGCGTACTGCATCAGTCGAGCAGCCTCTTTTGGTACAAGATGCACTGTATCATAAATGAATTATCAAAAGAAAGTATTTCCGGCTC
Source organism: Gastrophryne carolinensis (assembly GCA_027917425.1). Taxonomy (NCBI): domain Eukaryota; kingdom Metazoa; phylum Chordata; class Amphibia; order Anura; family Microhylidae; genus Gastrophryne; species Gastrophryne carolinensis. The sequence goes on along the minus strand of CM051237.1, from coordinate 287,689,670 downwards.
ATTCATCTCTGCTGAATGTAAAGAAGAGGGAATGGATCTTTCCAGAAAAGATTTTCCTGCCCAATTTGCTTAAACAGGAATACCCATTTGATGAAGCAGGAGCTGAACCTTGGGCCAAATGCCCCAAGCTGAACGCTGTCATTGCGCAGTTCTCAAGGGCCTCTGATCTAAGCATTGAGGTTGCTGGCACTCCAGGGGATCTGTTGGCATCCTTAAAGTGGACCTAAACCCAAGATTTTGACTATACTGGCTTTTGGTCCTTTCCCCCGGATCGGGGTGCTCCGCTGTGTGAAACCCCTCAGATTGGTGAAGCCAACTCACCTCTTCCTGGTCCTAAAGCGCATGTGTGGCCACTCCTCCAATTAGCTCGCTCGGAACCTCTAACGTCACGTTGTCAAAGCTTTATCTAAGACCAGCGGCTCCGAGCGCGTTGGCGGTCGTATCCCCCCCTTTCCCTCTAACAGGGAGCTTGCCTGCGCCGACTATTCACAAATGCCTGATGCGGGCACGCACCCTGATAGAGGGATGCGCCGTTGGACTGGAAAATAAGGTAAGTGCATGGGGCGACCTGGGGGGTTTCACACAATAGGGTATCCCAATTTTGGATGCCCAGGGGGGAGGGAATTGATCCTAAGATTCCTGAGCCGATCGGCGTGGGTTTTGTTCCACTTTAAGAGAGCCTGGGACGCTAATGCTTTTCATTTCAGATTGTGTAGCCAGAAATTTAGAGGAATGGCTAAACAATGTGAAGTTATATTGAGAATGACAAAAACACCCTATTTAGACATGCCACTGGTTATGCTCAGCATGGTTTCCTTCTTGAAGGATGCCTCAGCAGAGGCAATCGGAGCTACGGCTGAAACAGCAGCCCTGATTGACTGCCAGGAGAGCGGTCTCGCCAGGTCCTCCGAGAAAATTCTTGTGAGACCTAAGTGAGTTAAAAGCAGGGTTCCATTTAGGCAGAAAGCACCTTTGCAGTCTGAATGCAAAAAATATTGGGGTCAGTACAATGGGACACACAGACCCAATCTCCCCAGTCAGGCAAGCCTTGGCCCTGACGCAGACACCCGTGGGATGCAGACTCTCTCTCCTTTCCTGGAAGAGTAGCAAAAGATTTCCCAGAGTCCATTTATTTTGGAACTAATAGGGTATAGTCTGGAATTCCTCCAAAACCCTTCAGACATGTTTCTTGTCACTCAACCATCAAGGGATGGGGAAAAGGGAACTGCCCGCAGTTCAGTTGGGAGCTCTGCAACAAGAAGAAGTTATTGAAGCCATTCCCCTATTAGACCAAGATAGGGTTTTTTTCCCACGTCTTCTTAGTTCAGTGACCTTCAGGAGCTTTTTAAATGATCTTGCACCTAAAAATGTCTCAATCCATTTGTATGATACAAGAGGTTCCACATGGAATCAATCTTTACAGTAAGAAATCTTTTAATGCCGCAGGATCTGATAGTCACGATAGACCTGCAGGATTCTCATCGCTCCTTTGGGATCTCATCAGTGTCCAGAATTTTTACAATAGTTCTGACCACACCTATGTGCAGGTCAAGGGAACTTTCCATATTCCCTTAATTAGACAACCTCTTACTACTGGGCAGCACAAAGTCAGGTCTGCTATAGGACCTTTCTCAGACTCTGCCCCTCCTTGGGACACAGGGTTGTATATCGAACAAAGAGAAATACAACCAGTTGCTCTCCAAGATTTGATGATTTTTAGGATGTCTTCTAGACTGTTACCAACAAAAGATTCTGTTACCCACAAGCAGGAGAATTTGATCCTGGAGATTCTTTCGAGGAGACATTGTCTCCTTCAGACAGATCATTAGGGTTCTTGGGTTAATGACGGCAGCCATTGCAGCTGTTACATGGCTCGGCTCCATTCCAGACCACTGCAGTCTTCCTTTTTCAGTCTTGGGATCATGCTCGGAAATCCCTAGAGGATACCACCACACGGCCGGAGGAGGTGAAAAACACCATTTGTGGAGGTGGATCGACCTGGGAAATGCATGGAGACAATCAAATCCTTTCATCTTTATGATGGATGCAAGCAGATGGGGTTGGGGAGCCCACCTAGACTCTCTCATAGATTTCAGGGGGTTTGGTCATCAAATTTCAGGGAGCTCAAGACCGTAGAAGAGGCACCGAGACACTTCAAGCCTCTGTTGAAAAGCAGGGATGTTCAAACTAGATCGGACAATATAACCACTGTGGCTTATCCAAACCACCAGGCTGGAACAAGGTTGAAAGTCTTGTGAATCTTGCCCTTTCGCTCATCACTCCTTTTCAACTCGCAAGCAAATCGATCTCTGTTCACTTTAAGCGAACCCTACATGGGACGGCAGATTTTGTAAGCAAGACGCCTCTGCTTCCCTCAAAGTGGTCCCTCCATCCAGAGATTTTCAATTTCTTAGTGACTAGATGGGGCCAACCGTACATAGATCTTTTCGCCCAGAACACAAAGTGCAAGATGTTCTTCTCCCTTTCCCCGGGGGGGGGGGGGGGTTGGTGGAAGCCCTGGCACACAGTTGGTGTTCGTTTTATTCTGGCTAACTTTTCCTCCACTGCAGCTTCTTCCTCAAGTTGTGTGAAAAGTTGCTTTGCGTCCTTGAAGAGGGTGTTGTCGGGAGAGACATGGGAACTACTTCTTCTGCTGAATCTACTTATGCAGGAACCGATTCAATATTCAGGACCGCCAAATCTGAATCTAGCAACCTGGATCTTGAAGCAACGATCCTGAGAAAGAAAGGACTATCCCACAAGGTTGTCATGATGCTCCTTGACAATAGTAGAATTTACCATAAAGTGTGGCATTGTTTTACGTCTTACTGTGAAACTAATAGTTTGAGTAAGAATTCTATTCTGGCAGTTCTCGAATTCCTGCAGGAAGGGTTTGAGTTAGGCCTAGCAGTGGGTACTCTAAGGACTCAGGATTTTGCCCTTATCTGTTTTCTTGGACAAAAATTAGTTGATCAACACATTTGTCATTTCCATAGCTCATAAAAAGCCTGTTCACTGTGTACTTTGTCCATCCTGGGATCTGGTTTTGGTCTTAAAGGATCTTGAGGAGGCCACCACCAAAATTCTTTCACTCGAGGTTAGTCTTCTGGTTGCTATATCCTCAGTGATTTGCAGGCCTTCTCAGTTAGGGACCCCTATAGTATTGTATCAGGGTAATACTTAAATCTGATCCCTTATACCTGCCTAAGATCGCTTCCACGTTTCATCGATCACAGGAAATTATCCTACCCTCCCTCTTAGCGGATAAGTTTTAGCCGTATGACTCTTCTCACCTTGTGGATGTGCACAAAGCCCTTATCCTTTACCTAGAGCACATTACAGTCTTCCATATGACAGATAATCTTTTTGTCATATTCAGGAAAGAATAGAGGTCTGTCCACATCTGAATCCACCATAGCCAGGGGGATCAGGCTGGCTATTTCTCTAGCTTATAGCAGCATGTACGTGTCACCTTTTATACATCAAAGCTCATTACACTAGAGTGATTGCCACATCCTGGGCAGAGAAGTCTGGAGTTTCCATTGAGGACATTTGTAAAGCAGCTACCTGGTTGTCCGCTCATACCTTTTTAAAGCATTATAGGTTAGACTTTCTATCAGAGACTCAACAGTCTTTTATAGATTATATATAAATACCTTTTATATATTCAGAGACTGCTGTGGAACCATTGTAGCTTGTCATGCCAAGGGGCATCTTGTGTGGTCCTAAATGAATGATATTGAAAGGATGGCAAATAAAGCAGTCCTGCTATGGCTTCTACCCGCTGCAGAAAATGAAAGAGGGGCACGTTGGAATAGGCATCAAGTGAACTGCTTGCAGCGTTATTGCCTTTGGATTACCATCCTCTGACCCTCAATCGTAGCCTAAATCGTAACTGTTTGAACCTAAATTGTGAGTGTTTGAACTGAATATAGCGCCCTCAGTCATTGAGCGTCCTCAAGCATACTGATGAATTTAATGATGCAGAAGGCTACCTACGTCCCAGTGGTTGCTGGTGAACTCCCAGTAAGTTTTATCCAACCAGAGTGGGAATAAAAAGCTACAGAGTCCCATACCGAAGGGCATTGGGGCTGGCATACTAGCAGGGCCAACTGGGCAATATCTGAGCCCTGGGTTACCAGCGCCTATGCCTTGTGCCAGGGGTATTTGGCTCTGGTGGGTGTTATTTTTGTAATAAAAAAAACATGAAAAAAACAATCCCGTCTGTCATATTTATTGAAAAAAAAATATTCCGGCAATTGCAGCATGGCATTTTTTTCAATAAAAAGAGTTACAGTTGGCATACAGTGAATCGGTAAACTGCCACGCAAGTTGTTTAATCTTGCAAGAAATTCTCGCATGCCATATGGATCTCGCACATAGCCATGAAAATGTCATCCTGTGCTGAATTGATAATTATTTAATTAATTATTTAATTATAAATGTTAAGTCCCTTGCAAATGTGAGGTTTCAGTTCTACAGGTGAGATGCACATTCCTTTTAATAGTGTATCTGTTTATTTTATAAGTTTGGAAATAACAGCCTTTGGGGATCCAAGCAGATCAGCCTTTCCAAATTAGTTTAGATTCCTATAGTCTTCTGTTGCTTTGAATTTGTTTTCTAAATACAAGAAAACTATTTTTTATTTAACTGTGTGCTGAATGAGAAGATCTCACAGGTTCTCACTACTAGTCAAACCTCCACCTTGCCACAAAAATCCCAGATCCTTTGGATAACCCCCAACTATTAATATGACAGATGATTTACATTCTTCTGAGGAAAAAAAAAGTTAAAAATGTTTGTTGGAATTGCACGGTGTCCACCAGAGACTTACTTTGTGTCTGGCTTTCTTCTAATTTCAGAACTGGCTGGATCCTGCAAAGGAAATTAAGAGGCAAATTAGAAGTAAGTGCTTCCTATTTCTTTTATTGCAGTCCCTTAAGGCATGTAAAGCATTTTTTTTTTGTCGCAGGCAGGAATGTGTTGTCCTTTTTGGCTGCAGATGTGATATTTATTTGGGACTATAAACGTATCGCTGTGCGGAGAATATTACTGCCAGACTTTGAGCTATGTGTGATAGCAAGTGCCCTCTGATGCAGGTTAAACTATTTTTTTGTTGTTGCAAAGCGACAGGGAACCATAATCCTCAAAGCCTCATCATTGATTTTAGGGTCTTGGGTCAGGAGTCTGTCACCCATGGGTGATGAGTGTTGCTCTGAGGATAATGATTATTGCTCTAAAAATCCAGTAAATTATAAATGCTTAATGAAAAGTCTGTTACATGTACAAAGTCTGAGTTGTTAGGTCCGTTTTACATTGTGAGCGGTGCAGCACCTTTCTGCGCTGTGCCTCCAGTGCAGGACAGCCGTGCCACTACCTGCCGCCCCACGGCAGTGGTATAATAAGCTCTGGGCGGCCTGTCCCGGTTCTGCCTTTAGTCCTCTGCTCCAGCAAGGGCCCAGTGGAAGGACCCCAAGAAGATAGTTGCAGCAGTGCCTGACAGGACGATGGAAAAGTTAGTGCTTTGTATGGGGCGGATGTAAAAAAAAAAAGAGTGCATAATAGGCGTTCCCACAACGCTGGACAGGCTACCACAGTCACCGGCAGTCCAGGCGATGGAGTGTTGGGCAGGCAGGAAGAAAGCAGGGTAACTGATCACTGTCTGCTGTAATAAAACAGGCAGTTGAGAGATCCTTTTTTTTTTTTTTTTTCAATCTCTTTTTTTTGTTCCTTTTAATCACTGTGCATTTCACTTTGATTTTTTTTTTCTTTTTTATGCTCTGTTGATTTGAGGAGAAATGAGGAAACAGGTGCTTGTTGGTTTTTCATGGAGCAAATATAAGGAAGAACACTAGAAGGGCTCCATGTTTGTATGAGTCGTAGCACATAAACATCCCCAGTGACCTCTGCGGATTCTTGAATTCTGTCATCACAAGATGGAGGAAAAACCAGGCTCATGTTGCAGAGCAGGGAAGAAATAAAAAATCTGAACCATGTTCTCATGGGATCATGTGGTTTAGAAGAATGGAATGTGGTAAGAGAAGCAACTTTGTAGAGGAGGCTTTATTAGAAACATGAAAATGGGGGACTGGTGATAGAGATTCCACCTGGTAAATGTGGCAGCCAGGGCAAACCGTTCCCAATGTTGCTGTTAAATGAATGTGCTTTTTGGCTTTGTCGTAGTTTGTACTATATTGCACCTTGTACAAATTTCCCAATCTAAGACGAATATAGGAGCAGGACATCAATCTCTGATAACAGGAGTTTTCTTTTACCATAAACCAAACTACAGTATGTACAAAGCAAAATGTATTTTTTAAGAATACACTATACACTCAATCACTTGACAGTCCACTTGATTTATTTAACAAAAAAATATTTTCTGCTCTGAAATAGCACAAGCTACGCCCTATAAAATACACACCGTCACAGTGCAGCAGCTGGCTATAGTTAGACACTGGCAAACAACTTCGTTTTTAATGACAGCTCTGTAATGAACCTCATATGTTGACAGTGTATGTGAAGTCCACATGCAGTCTTGGTGTGCTTGAGCCTTATTGACTGCAATTTCCTGTACATGGTTTCTTTACCATGTCTTATCTTATTGTAATACTTTTCCCAAGCTACAACACGGATGACTTCATGTAGGAATGTTAGCTCTGTCTGCTTTGATTTGATTATACTGTCTTATCCAGCTACTTCTGAAAGCATGATGTATGTATGCTGGCTCTAGAGTCTGTTGGATTGGCAGGGTTTCATGTTTGCCAGCTCCATCTCCAGAGTGACTCCAGCTGGTTATGGAATTGTCCAGGCTAAGTGTAAAAAAAACGAATTGTTTGCTTACCTGCCATGCAGACGATTCATGCTGCTGTGCTGATGCACAAGGCTCTTGCCGAGAGCCATACCTATCTCCACCTATCTTATGTGGGACACATCAATGCTTGTGTGTGTGCAGGGGGATTGCTGCTCATTCCCCTGCTTGGCTGTCTCTTCTGTATACTGCAAAGTTTAAGAGGAAGTCCAGCAATCCTGCTCTGCCTGTCCTAAGCCTGAATAAGGCAATACAGTAATTCTCGCTTGATCACTGTGATACACCTCCAGCCCAGTCTAGGCAGGGGCGGACACAGCCATGAAAGCTGTAGCTGGCATCTTGAGTGACGGGTCAGTTTCCCAATCCATGTAACAGTCCAGCTGCTGCTAGCATATTTTGTATCATTTTTGCCACTATACACCTTGTTTTCTAATGATGGCGCATAGGTGAGCTATCACATTGCCTAAACCTCACCTTGAAAGTACTAGATCATTTTTAATGTTTTTATAAAGCACACTTTGTAGTAGCTAATTAATTTGATTCCATCTATTTTATTAAAACGGCTTACATTTTAATTAAGAAGTATTAGGTGAGCTATTCTAAGTATACAGTACGTCCTGCTCCAAATATAATACTTACAATTGGGTTATCCTCCGCCAGAGGGCGCTGTGGCACTGCAGACATGCAAAAACAGGCTCCTCCCGGCCCTTCATATACCCAGGGACCTCCCACAAATCCCCAGATTTCTCTGCAGTGCTGACTGCGAAGACATGAAGTATCACTCTCTCGCAGGTGAGCGGGGCTATTACAGCCTGCGGCCCTGTTGGACTATTCCCGCCCGTCCTCCTTGTGATGTGCCTCCCAGCCTGGGCTGCGCTGGTCGGGTGAAGGTAGGCAGCACCATGGGTGCTTAACGGAGCCATGCTCCACCGCAGTCCCCCACCATAGGGTAGGCGGTTTAGGCTGATGGTGAGCCTCATAGTGGATGTCCCTCCCGCATTATTGCCCCATGCCCAGTGTAGAGGTGGACCCTGTTTAGAGGGTTGCCATCTTCCCCCGTTTTCCCCCGTTTTCGGGGGAAAAGAAGGGGGGTGTGTGTGTGTGTGGTGGCCTCAGTGCATACTATTCACAAGATTATGGCCGTATTTTGCCCCGGACCGGCATCTAGGTGTCAGAGCCGCACTGCTTGCTCAGTCTATTCTGGCCGCCGACATCTTTTTTTCCCTTGACTTCTCAATCTATGTAATTGTGTACAGCTCGCGCTGACTTATCATCCTGCAGCTTGAGGCAGGAAGGTAATCTTTTTACATCGCCTACGGGTGGCAAATTGGTGGCGGCGTCTTTGGTCCTTATGAGTAGCCACTAGCAGACGTTTTTACTCATACTACATGATTGACTTGACAGCCTTAACGGCCGCTTCGGAGCTTCGCGCTCTTTGGGGGAAGGCGGGGACCTTGCGTGGAGCGCTCTGCGTCACGCCCTGATCGGACCCGCCCTCTGAGTTTGGGCGGCGCCATTTTGTGGATCTTCGCGTGCGCGCGTGTTGGCGGTCCTTCTCCTCCCCTGGTCTGTAAGTGCCCTTTGCTGGCGATTTCAATTCCTTTGCTGCGCATGGTCCTGACACCTATTATTCCCCTTCTGTCTTTCAGATGTTAAAGACTCCGGTGGCTTCTCCCGGCCTAACATAACTCGTAGCGGGCTTACATAAATTCTCCTACATTCCCAGTGGGCCTTTGGGACATCCAGGGTTGCTTATTGCATAAATCCCTACTGACATATATTGCACTGATAATCACCATATGGAGGCATCTCGGAATTTTGTACCAGCGGTTCCCCCGGGACAAGACCCGCTGTGTATAACTTGTGGCTACCCCCACTTCGGTGCTGAGAGCGCACCGATCTGTGCATGCTGTGCCGATCAAGTACTGATCCGGCTGCCAGGATCACCAGGGGCTGTTCCTCGCCCTAACACTCCTATTCCACCAGGCTTAAATCTCGTTGCTGACGAGTCGCTTACGAGTAAGGAGTTACAGCCGGCTGCGTCTTCCAGACTGCCCGCGGCTGCCCAGACTGTTACAGGGCCGACAAAGCGCTCGGGCCCTGACATGAAGCGGTCCTCTACGCCCTCTGTTTCTACCCCTGCTAAGGGATCGGCGGAGTCCGCTACTCCGCGGGCCTGCACCACTTCTGAGGAAGGAAGGTTGTTCTCGGACTCGGGCTCATCCGACGAGGAGTCATGGAGATTCTAACCTCGAAGACTGGAACCATTTTGATACCGTTGGCTTGCTGAGTAGAATCTTTAAGACCCTGTCTATCTCCCTCCCCAACGCGGCTCCCCAGCCGAGAGAGGAGCGTTTCCATACAGCGACACCGCTCTTGGAATTCCTAGAGCAGGCTCATTTCCATGCTCTCGTACTCGAGGAATGGGAACACCCCGGTCGGCTTCTAGGGGCCCCAGGGGACTGGGATTGGAAATACCCTTTCCCCCCTGAGATGGTTGATTGTTGGTCTTCGCCCCCTGTGGTAGACGCTCCGATCATTGGGGTTCCTAAACCCCCCTTTGTGGCAGCTCCTGCTTACTGTACCCTTTTGGGACACCGAGAACCGGCGCATGGATAAACTGGCTTTGCACGCTTTTTTCTGTGCAGGAACGGTGCTGTGCCCGGTCTGTGCCGCGGCCATCACTGCAGTGGCCGCCAAAACCCTCATCGGACAGATGCTCGAGCATCACGTCAACGATCTCTCCTGGGAGGTGTTTAAGGCACTCTCCAGTTGTGATGTATTTCTAAGATTTATCCTTTTTGCTATGGATGACACCATTAGAATGTGTGCGAGGACTTCCGCCCTTGTGGTGGCGATGCGTCGCATGGTCTGGCTGCGAGAGTGGGGTGCAGACTATGCTGCTAAAAGGACTCTTACCAGGTTCCCCTTTAAAGGGCATCGCCTGTTTGGGGCCCGTCTGGACCTGTTTGGAAAGAAGGGCAAATCACCCCGGCGCAGGCGCCCGTCTCGGCCCCCTCGGGACAGGGTCACCCCTCCATACCATAGCGTTAAACAAGAACCGGGGGTGTCGTCCTGGAGTTGTAGCGCAGACCCTTGCCCCACGAGCAACAGACAACGCTCTGGGCCCTCCGGCAGGGTGAAACCTAAATCTTCCACCAAACCCCCTCATGCATGATGGGGCGCCCTCACCCGCCTGGGCGAGGGGACGACTGCGGCACCTTGCTCCTATCAGGAGGCATTTTGCCTCTTTCTGGTGGATACAGGAGGTAGTTTCCTCTGGATACAGGATAAAGTTTGCAGCGCGACCTCCCCCATAATTGTCAGGGTACTCCTGGTCCCCTGCCTATGTTCAGGTGCTGGGACAGGCCATACACGGCCTGCGGGGCTTTGGAGGTCACTTGCAGTTTGCCCTTATCAGGCAGAGGCAGGTGCCATTACGCCAACTCCTTCACATTCTCCCAAAAGAATGAGTCCGCCGGCCCTTCTTAATCACAAGTTGTTGGCAATTCTGCTATGCAGGCACTTTTCTGCATGAAAATCTCTGGGATGGGCCACTAGTGCCTTGCGCCTAGTGGGTCCTTGCCTTCTGGGGAGATCAGGGATGCTTATGCTCACTTCCCTGTGTCTTCTAGACACTCAGGCTTTTCTGGTTGTGTTGGGTGTCCAACACCGCTATTCCGTGGCCTTGTTATCTGGCCTCTCTTCTGCCCCCACGGTGTTCACCAGGGCACTAATGGAAACCATGTCTCTGTTGAGACCAAGGGGAGTCCGCGAGAGGCCTGCCAGGTGGTCCTTCTCGCTTCCCAATCTCCATGTCAGGTCGAGTTAGCTACTCGGCTGGTGCCATCACTTAAGAGTCTTCTGGATGGGTATTTTTCTTCACCTCTTGTCCTCCTTGTCCTCTTGATGGGTATCTCCATTTCTAGGGATGAATCTAGTCTCGGTCAGGCGAGAATCTTCCTCCCTCTACAATAAGGTGGACAATCTGGTTGCATGGGTTCAGTTCCTACTTGCTGTTCCAGTCCCTTCACCAGGCAGGAATGCGGCTGGTGGGCCCGTCTTGGTGACTTGCTTAGTGAAGTTCCTTATATTCCTCTACCAGGGGTTTTCTTCTACAAATTCTATTCTTAATACTGGACTGGGACCCAGCATCCCTGGAGCGGGATCATGTGTACCCTTCCCCTGGGTTAGGAGTCCCTCTTTGAGTGGATTTACTCTAGGATCCTGTCTGGGGACAGTTCTTTGCTTGCCCCTTCCGCAAATGATCACTGTGGATGCCAAACCTTCAGGTGGCGGGGAGGTTTTTTCCTTCTGTAACCCCATGCGGGTGTGGGGAAGATGGGGCCTTCTAGGAGGTCCTTGTACCTATCAGTACAGTGAGTTTTCAGGCTGACGCGATCTCGCCTGTCTTTTCTTCTTCCGGGCCTGCCTGTTGGGTGGTGCTCGGTCTGTCTGACGACTGTGGCCTACCATTATTCATCTGTGTGGAACCTAGGGCAGGATGGTTCCCCAGGAAAGTATATTTTCCAGTTCTGGGTGGAGGATAATGTTCCCTGCTTATCATTGGTATTCGCTCCTGTGGAGGTCCCTCTGTGACAGGTGGTGCTATCCCTGGGTTCTCTATGATGTTCAACCAGTATGGCTTGTTTGGTGCTCCGTCACCTTTTCAGGCTCTTGACACTTATTTCCCTGTCCCTGGCTCCTCTGACCGTGGTCACGAGGACTTAGTATTTTTATGACAGGGCATTCTGGCCTTTTGGCCTTGTCTCCCTTCCCCCTGTTAGGCGGTTTTCTGTGCAGAATCGCTCTGGTAGGGGGACCATTGATTCGGGTGGCCCCTGGGGCGCCTAGTGGAGTGTGGATTCGCAGACGTGATACCTTAGGGTAGTTGTTCTATACGTTCTGCCAGGGGTGTTGCCCTGTTTCGCTCAGGGCCTCCTTTACATCACTCCAATTCTACAGTCTCTGGCCCAGCCGGCTTGGCTGCTGGTTCTTCCGCCCTTATGGAGACGGGATTCTTCCCTCTGTGTTAGTGACTAATGGAAGTTTAAGAGCAGCGCTCTTCTTCTTCTTCTTCCACTCTTATGAGGTATGGCTTGCCCATATGGATAGGTGTTAGCCTAGGTCTCTTTCCCGTTGGGCACTCTCTGTTCCTAGGGCTCTAGCGTTAATACAGCATGACTTGGAGTTGGCTCCCCAACTCGGTACTCTGAAGGGTCAGGTTCTACCCTGTCCGCCTTCCGGCAGAAGTCTTTTGCCGATTTCCCTCGGCTAAGATTTCCTTCGGGGATTGCTCATTGCGTGCCTCATTTAATTCTATGATCCCTGTTGGGATTTGAATTTTTTATTACTGTTGCCTTGTGGGACGTTCCTTTTGGGCCTATTCAGGAGGCTGTCTGACTGTCTTTGCCGTTCATCGTTGTCCCTTGGGTCTGCTGGCTCAGGCAGACGTGTGTGTGAGCGGGTGGCTCTGTTTTGCTAGCCCTCGTTCCTTGTTATGCACCAGGATAGGGTAGTGCTCCGCCTTACGCCGGACCTTTCTACCTCTGGTGGTGGTTTAGGCTCATGTGTTTAAGACATCGTCTTTCTTTTGTACCTTATTCCTAGTAACTCTGAGGCACGGGGATTTAATTTCCCTCATCAGGTGCTGGAATCCTTTTCCTGCATTGCTATTCTCAGTGTGGTGGGAGCTCCTAGAGGAGTCGGACGAGCCTGCAGACCAGCATTTGTTTGGTACCGCTGGCGATCAGGCTGTGGGGGTGTTCCTTGACACTCCTTCCATTTTGGCTCAAATGTTTGAGATTTTGGCTTTGGATCTGCCTGAGGCGGTCCCCCCGCCAAAGGGTGAGTTGTTTGATGTGCCCCAGCCGTTTTTGGTGTTTCCCAGGCAACAACACTTTGTGAGGGTTGTCCTTAAGGAATGGGAACAACCCACGCGCCTTGTTGGGGTTCCTCCTAGTTGGGATAAGCGTTATCCCTTTCCGAAGGATTTGGTGAAGCTTTGGTCGGTTCCCCCTGACGTCGATGCCCCCGTGTTGGGGCTGTCTAACATGGTTGTGTTGCACTCCCCTGACACTACTACCATTAAGGATGGTGAGGATCGTCGGATTGATCAATTGGCTCGCCATGGTTTTATCAGTGCTGGATCGGCATTGCGGCCGGTGTGTGCTTCGGCGCTTCTTTTGATGGCTGTCAGGTCCATTGTTAGAGATTTGTACGCAGATCTTGATCCCACTTGTGATGAGTTTGGGTCTCTCAAGCAGTGTGAGTTGTTTATTTCATTTGTCATGACCGCCCAGGACGATGCGCTTGCTATGTGTAGCAGGACCACGGCACTGTTGGTTGCTATTCATCGGTCGGTATGGCTGCGCCAGTGGACGGCGGACTTTAGCTCTAAGAAGTCGCTTACAGCTCTTCCTTTTGTAGGTTTGCGCTTGTTTGGCGAGAAATTGGATTCAGTTACCAGGGGTGGTAAGTTGCCTCAACGCAAAAGGCTGCGTCGTTCCTTTCGGGGAGCGGTTTCCTTTAGTCCCTCCTTTCGGGGAGCCAGAGCGGGCAGAGGGGCCTCCTTTCCCGCTACCAGGGGTGCAGGTTGGACCCGGGGGAGGGGCCATCGCCGTCCCGGTCAGTCCTGGGGCGCCAAGCTCAAGCCTGCTGGCAAGCCCGCTCAGCAATGAGGGGGTGCCCTCACCCGTGCGGGTGGGGGGACGATTGCTACACTTCTCCCAGGTTTGGGATCAGGAGGGTCCGGGAGGTGGTGTCGTCCGGTTACAAGCTGGAGTTCGAGTCTCGCCCTCCTTCACGGTTCTTCCGGTCTCGGGTGCCCACCGATCCTTTGGCCGCGCAGGGGCTCCTGTCGTCGGTGAAAAATCTTCTGGAAATGGCGGTCATCCGGCCGGTGCCACACTTGGAAGTGGGCCTCGGGTATTACTCCAATCTTTTCACAGTCCCCAAGAAAGACGGGTCGGTTCGCCCCGTTCTGGATCTGAAGTTCCTCAACAGGTTCATCCGTACTCGGAAGTTTCGCATGGAAACTCTACGATCGGCCATCGGTTCCCTTCGGCAGGGGGACTTCATGACGTCCATAGACATCAAGGATGCTTACCTTCATGTTTCCATCTGCCAGGCTCATCGTTTTCTTCGGTTCGTGATGAAGGGTCGGCATTTTCGATTCGTGGCACTTCCGTTTGGCCTTACCTCGGCTCCAAGAGTGTTCACCAAGGTGCTGGCAGGGGTGATGGCCATTCTCAGATCTCAAGGCATTCGCATAGTGCCTTATCTGGACGACCTTCTCATCATGGCTCCTTCTCTCAATCAATCGGAGACGGACACCAGAACGGTGGTCTCCACGCTGGAGAGTTTCGGTTGGGTGATCAACTATCCCAAGTCATCCCTCGCCCCGGCCAGGGTGGTGTCCTTTCTGGGAATGCGGTTGGATTCTTGTCAACACAGAGTTTTTCTGCCTCAATCCAAGATTTTTCTGATTCAGGAATTGGCTTGGTTCCTTCTTTCCAATCCTCGACCGTCCATCCGTCTGGGGATGAGACTGGTAGGGTTGATGGTTGCCTCTTTCGAGGCAGTTCCTTTTGCTCAATTTCACACAAGGACGCTTCATCTGTTGGCGTCTTGGGACCGGCGACCACGGTCGTTGGATCGGCCCTTCCAGTTGTCCTCCCGGGTCCGGCAGTCCCTTCAATGGTGGTTGGTCTCGGCCAATCTCTTGAGGGGCAGGTCTTTCCAGACTCCTCTTTGGGAAATTGTCACCACGGACGCCAGTCTTTCGGGATGGGGGGGTTCTGGAAGGATCTTCAGTTTCGTGGGCAGTGGGGGCCTCGAGAGGCCCACTTGTCCATCAATGTTCTGGAACTGAGAGCCATCCGTCTGGTTCTTTTTCATTTGACTCGGCATGTTCTGGGCCTTCCGGTTCAGGTTCGCTCGGACAATCGGACAGCGGTTGCTTACAGCAATCATCGGGGAGGGACTCGCAGTCTGGGTGCCCTCAGAGACTTGTCCCTGATCCTGACCTGGGCAGAGGCCCATGTTCCTTGGCTCTCGGCAGTTTACATTCCGGGTGTGGAAAACAGGGAAGCGGATCTGTTGAGCAGGTGCTCTTCCCGTCTGGGGGAATGGTCTCTCCATCCAGTTTTTCGGTCTCTGTGTCTCCAGTGGGGGACACCGGAGGTGGACCTGTTTGCCTCTCGTCACAATTGCAGGTTTCCGACCTTCGTGTCCCTCTCTCAGGATCCTCTGGCTCTGGCGGTGGACGCCATGTCCCTGAGCTGGGGGACCTGGGGTTTCTGTACCTTTTTCCTCCGATACCCATGCTAGGCAAGGTGGTACGGAAGCTGGCTCTGGAAAGGCTGTCCGCCATTCTCGTGGCTCCAAGGTGGCCAAGGCGAGTGTGGTTCGCAGACATCGTTCGGCTGGCGGTGGATCAGTTCATTCTGCCTCTTCGGGCCGATCTGCTCACTCAGGGTCGGCTGTGTTACCCCAATTTACCAACGCTGGGTTTGACGGCTTGGCTGTTGAAACCTTCATCTTGGAGGAGGGTCTGTCTGACTCGGTTGTTAAGACTCTGATCTGTGCCCGGAAGAGGTCTTCTTCTACCATCTACTATAGGACTTGGAGAGCCTATATTTCTTGGTGTGAGGTTAGATCTTTGCCCTGTAGGGTCTTTTCAGTTTTCAGGATTTTGGATTTTCTGCAATCAGGGCTGGACTCTGGTCTCCAGCTGAGTACTTTGAAAGGGCAGGTTTCTGCCTTGTCTATCTTTTTTCAGAAGCCTTTTGCGCTTCATCCTTTAGTCAAAACTTTTTTCCAGGGGGTTACGCATGTGCGGCCTCCCAGGAAGCCATTGCTCCCTGTTTGGGACTTGAACTTGGTTCTTTCTGCTCTTCAGGCTCCTTCCTTTGAGCTCTTGCAGGATATTGCTCTGTCTACCTTGACTCAGAAGGTTGCCTTCTTGGTGGCTATCACTTCGGTTCGGCGTGTCTCGGAGTTGGCGGCTTTGTCGATTCAGGCGCCCTACTTTGAGAGGCATCAGGACAAGGGGGTCTTTCGTTTCAAACCGGAATTTCTTCCTAAGGTTGTTTCTGCTTTTCATTTGAATCAGGATATTGTTCTTCCCTCCTTGTGTCCTAAGCCTAAGAATGACAAGGAGAGGGTTTTGCATTGTTTGGATGTGGTACGCTGTGTTAAGTACTATTTGATTACTACTTCTCCTTTTCGTAAGACTGATGCCTTTTTTGTTGTGCCCTGTGGGCCTAGGAAGGCTTTGGCTCCGGCCAAGTCTTCCATTAGCAAATGGATTCGTCAGGCGGTTGTTGGGGCCTATTCGGCCAAGGGGAAGGTTCCCCCTTTTCGTATCACTGCTCATTCTACTCGTGCTGTTGGAGTGTCTTGGGCTTTTCGGCACCAAGCTTCTGTTGAACAAGTTTGTAAGGCCGCTACTTGGTCTTCTGTTCATACTTTTTCTAAGTTTTACAAAGTTGATGTGCGGGCCTCAGCGGACGCTGTTTTTGGCCGCAAAGTGCTGCAGACTGCAGTCATTTAAGTTATGCTTCATTTTTGCCTTCGGATACCCATCCCTTGTGGACACTGCTTTTGGATGTCCCAATCGTGAAGATTAAAGGGGAAGCGGGGTGTGTGGCACACTGAGAATAATACCATTTTGTGAGTACTCACCTGAAAAATGGATATTGTCAGTGTGCCACACACCCCGCTTCACCCCGCCCTTTTCGGTATCCCAGATCCTTTATATGGTGAAGCTTTTCTTTATTTTGAGGTTACCTTTAGATTACTGGTACCTTGTCTTTCTGCTTTTTAAATCACTGGTGTTAAGTGGGAGGTACCAGGTGTATAGGGGCCGGAAGGGGGCTCGTTACAAGACTTCCTCTCTGCAACGTACTCACAAAATGGTATTTTTCTGGTCCCTTAAGGGGACTGATGCCCCTCGGGGTTTGTGGGCACCTGCTTCCAGGGGTTACGCGGCCTTGACCTAGCCTTTACTTGGATGGTTTTCCTTCTGGTCCTAGGGAAGATTGGCTTCTTCCTGGAATGATTGGTAGAGCTTGATCTTGTCAGGCTGTTGCTCAGACCTATTCCTTTGGGGTGCTGAGCTTCTCTCGCCTTATTCTGTTTCTACTGGTGACTAGGTATCCTTTGGCCTTTCATCACCAGGTTTTGTTGTACAGGTTTGCTAAATGGCTACCTTGGTTTCTGGTTCATACCTTTTCATGGGTTTTTACTAATTGACGCTGGAGCCTTTGCTCCTGTCGCTTTCGGTGGCGAGGTTGCAGGTTACAGTGCCTCGATGGCCTACTGTGCTTTTTTTGTTGGGGATCCCACCCTATTTTATGGACACTGCTATTGGATGTCCCAATTGTAAGTATTATATTTGGAGCAGGACGTACTGTATACTTAGAATAATACAATTCTGTGAAGTACTCACCTGTAGAATTGGTATTATACGTATACAGTACGTCCTGCTCCACCCCACCCTGGTTTTGCATTATTCTGGATCCCTTGTATGGTGATTGTTATTGTTATCATTACCAGTTGTTTTGGTGGTTAGTTTCTCCCGGCTTCTGGTTCACTGCTTTTCAATGCTGGGGATTTGTGGGAGGTTCCTGGGTATATGAAGGGCCGGGAGGAGCCTGTTTTTGCATGTCTGCAGTGCCACAGCGCCCTCTGGCGGAGGATAACCCAATTGTAAGTATTATATTTGGAGCAGGACGTACTGTATACGTATAATACCAATTCTACAGGTGAGTACTTCACAGAATTGTATTTTTCAATGCTGTTTACTGTGGGTTGTCTAATTGGAAGGAATATCCTTTACTCACCTTTCCCGGTGAGTTTCTTTCCCAAGCTGCCAAAAAATCTCCCATGCCACATCTTCATTTGTACAGTCGTGTTAAAAAATAAAAATTTAAACTACTGATTTAAAAAAGCAAATGAAGCAAAAAATCATTCATAATTTTTGTTTCCATAAATGCAAATGTGCTGGAAATACTACACATTCAAATACAAATCCAAGTTAAAATAATAGCAAAATGCATTCAGTTTTGTAATGATTGACATTCGTTTTTTAGTTCAGTAAATCAATTTAAAGAGAAATATCAATCTTTTTCAGTTTATGCATTACATTTTTTTAGGTTTTATTTGTATGTCTCCCCTACAAGTTCTTGATGCCGTTGATGTCAGGGTAAACTTTTAAACAATTCTTACCACACTGTAAAAATACCTGATCACATGTGCAGGTGATATTTTAGGAAGAATTTAAACATATTTTTATTGCTTTTTTTTTGTGTTACAATGAAAAAGTTCACCAAGATGCAGGCTGCAATTCACACCCAAATGTGCATCCAGAGTTTAACTTGCTTCGCTAAATCATTAGCCTGACCATCATTGACTGGGCCTTCGCCATGTTGGCAATCAAATTAATTCGAACAGCAAAAAAAAAACACACTCAAGTAAAATGACATAGAATAATTGCTTCTACTAAAAACTACTTTTTGGAAGCTTTAGAAATCGGCTTGTCTGCCCGGGGCAGTGCTTCTCCGATGAGGGTTGTTTTCCTACTTCCTCCCTTGAACTAAATATGATTTCAAACTGTTGATATTTGTGTCTGTGGAGATTCTCGTTGTTCCATATTATGGCATATTGGTAGTGATATATCAAGGCAGCTAGACATTTTGAATTGAGAAAGACAGTCAGATGACTAACTAAACATCCTCCTGTCCCGTTTCGTTGCTTTATTACTAAACATCTCTTTATATTTCAATTTTAAAGTTTGCAGACCCGTCATACAATAGCTTTTATGTCAAACAATTTTACACAGGGGTAAGCATTCTAATCTCATTCTCCTCCTGCTTGTGCTGTTTTGAAGCAGTCATGGCCATCCTCTGGTGCAAGGCTGTACGGTGCGCTTAGGTGGCAATGAGCCGTCTTGAAAGAGCAGTGAACTACAGTGTAAAGGTAGTTAAATAGGGGTACAGTATGGATGGGCGATTGCATGGAGAGTAATGTAGGAGGGGCGCATTGGTAAATAGAAGCGACAGTGGTGGCTTGGAGAAACACGGTGACATCAATTGTACAACACCCTTGGGTGAAATCTCCGGCAGGTTAATTTGGCAAAATATTTTTTTATAATAATTGTATTCTTAGCATTGGTGGGAGTTTTCACCGGTTTGAGTATTTGGAACGTGGTTAAGATTTGGGACTGATCGGAGAGGGCTATAAATAACTGACCCATATTTTCAGAGATATAAGACAATTGGCATGTGTATTGCTAGCATGTGAGATTGTTACATATTAATATAGGGGTGTAGTAAAGGAACATACAAGTGGCATATTAATATAGGGGTGTAGTAAAGGAACATACAAGTGGCATTTGTGGTGATAGTGGGTATCCTGATTGTTGTAGAAAATCTTTATTATGCTATTCCATATGAAAAATGATTTGGAACCTGGTCACAGGTCACAATTAATAGGTGCCGAATTCTTTATTGGCCCCCACTCGTCAAAAGATTAAGCACCCCCTATGTTGGAGCATGTCACATATCAAAACAATGCTTCTATTCGAAATTGTTTACTAACATGTTTAATTCACATGGGTAATTCATGGTAAAGGAATGTCCATAACCAAACCATTATTATTTATTTTTATTTATATAGCGCCATGGTCTTCTGTAGCGCTTTACAAGGTTTGATGTACAGACAAGGTAAACCATATAGTACAGGGAACAATACAAACTAGATGCTACGAGGTTTAAACCAAGTGTTGTGAGCACAGGAATAATAGGAAAAAGAGAGGCTTGCCTTTGCAAGCTTATAGTCTAAAGACCATCCATCAATATATTAATTACATTAATATATGATTAATTGATTACATTAGTATGTACAGTTACTAGTTGTCAAAGTAAATAAAAAAGAATCCAATCCAAAATCAAGTTGTGACACTTGTTAAAATGACAGTCCAGGTTGAAATTTCCTTGTCCTCAGTTAATACAGGGCAGGCTATATTCATTGGTGCTGGTAAAGGGCAACCCTGATGTGTTTCGCCCAATACGGCGTCATCAGAGGGCATCAAGGATCATTGTACTAAATGATGTTGGACTGTGTCACTGGTCTGGTTGTTGTGTGTTTGAGTTATCAGTGGGTAATGGGGGCTGCTGCTTGGTAAATTGCTCTTGACTGGTTGAGTGGCTGTTACACCACTTTTTTTGCATGGCCATTGAGAAAAAATCTGAAGGGACAGGCAAAATTTAAAGCCCTGTTACGGTTTCTACATGGCACTGTGGAAAATGTACTAGAGGCATATGGGACAGCCATATGGTAAGCTGCTTGCTGCCTTATCATTAATGTTGGGTTTACAGTCTCTTTAAGCTGTGAATTGCCATGTTTTTAGCCAATTCATGTGTAGTATCACTGGTTTAATGTTACTATGTTACTTTTGCTTGTTGAATATTGCTTTTTGTCCATTGTACTTTACAATTTGGACTTGACTGGAGCATTGAGAAAGCTGCAACAGTGAAGGATTGTCCTTAAAAGGGGGTAAACTATTCTTTTCCATAACGTGTCTTCTATGAATCATATTGATTGTTTACTGTTTTTGCGCTGACATTCCTGCCATTTGAGAGTGCTGCTAATGATATTTATTGAGCTGTCTGGACAAATTCTTGACATTTTATTCATTACATAACCTAAAGCATTCCAAAAGGCAAACAACCTTAGCATGTAACAATACATGATGATCAGAAGGAGTATGAAAAAGTTCCTTTGATTTGTAGCTCTGCCTTCATGCAGCAGCAGAACTTCCATGACCTTTGCTAGGCGAGGCTTGGTGTTGGAGACATGCAGGGGTTCCAGACCTTCTGCTCCACGTTTTACCTTTGTGCCAGCTGTCACTTTTAATCAAAATAATCATTTCGGCCTGGAAAGCTGTGCGCGTGTTTCCAAGGCTTGTAAAAAGCTTGTTTAAAGCCGCATGTGGCTCGAAGATAAATGGAGGTCTGCAGTTAGAGTGTGCTTTTGAATAGGGCAAAATAGACTTGACAAGTTTTAAGCTCCCGGCTCAATGTGTAAATATATGTCCTTCTTTAACAGGTTTATCTACAACTTTAATAGCATATTTACACAGCCGTATTTATTTACTATGTAAACAATGTTTTTTTTCTTTTATTTTTTTTAGGCTCTCCTTGGCAGTTTGTATTCAATGTGAAGTTCTATCCTCCAGATCCTTCTCAGTTGACAGAGGACATTACAAGGTACCTCCAATTCTACATTTTTTTAGATAGAGCCAGACCAGCAGCATGGCACAGTTGGGAAAGAAAGGTAGTGGCTATCTTGGAGCTTCCTCTCCCAGCATCTCAGCCATGCTGCTGCCTAGATTCAACTGACATAACTGACAATGCACAGTAACAGAATGCCGATCAGCACTTCCTGTTTGTAGGTGGCCTGCAATTGCTTGAGTTACTAGTTTCAAATTATGCATAGCAGTTAGTGATGCCAGCCATTTTCATGAGATTTTTTTTTTTGCTTTGACAGTCCCCTTAACCCTTTAAGTGCCAGCTTACCTAGTTTTTGTCACCCCCGTTGCCAGACCATTTTTCACTATTTGGTGCTGTCAGGGAACCACGGGTCACGTGAGCCAAACTATCAGAGACCTCCCGACACACAAACCGCTTTCCCCAAACCCCGTCCGTTTGGCTGCTAGGCCTCGATCCCTCCATTTTCCGTGATTCAGCTATGGAGGAGAGGAGGCGGAGGTTAGCGCCCGCTAACCCGTGGCACTCTAATGTCCCTTCCGAGCATCTACATGTGGATGACCCGGAAGTGTATGAGCACTTATTCCCCAGCCATTACCGAGGCTGGAGACATTAGGAGCAGAGGTTCAGCAGGGGCGGCGGCGATCCAGCAGCCCACAGCAGCATCAGGTCTCTGTTCCTAGCCCAGTAAGGATCGATGGTCCGGGGCAGAAAAATTCAGGTGCAGGCAGTATATCCTCTGGTTCTTACATCTTGTGCAAAATGTCTCATGAGAAGGCAGTAATGAATAAATCCTGATATATATTTTGCATCCAATGCAGCAAAGTGGTATGTAGTCATAACATTGGGGCTTACAGGCCTCCTGGGTTGCACCCAGGGGCATCTAAAGCTGTTGCATTCACTACCCAGGCAGGACACCCCATGCAGGGTGTTAGACCTTGTATCCCTTGCCACCAATACTCTCAGTTCGGCACCTGTTCAAATTGAAACAGGATCCAGAAAATAGTGGAGGAGAGTAAAGATGAACTCTCTTCCAAGGACCCTCCTAATAAGGGTGTACAGGTTAATAGGTCCCTTGGGTCCCTTCACAACCGGTCCCTTACGTGAAGGGTTGGCAGGGTTATTATGACATTTACGAGACATGGGGAATTAGGTGCAATGATAAACCTTTATTCGTACAGGATACTATGTCCAAGAAATTTTTGGAGAAAAAAATCCAGATCTTTCCTGTTCATTCAGCGCTTAAGGATATCATTAAATTTGAATGGGAACACCCAGAAACGTTTTTTTTTTTTTTATGCCAGGCTTGCTCAAAAGGAAATTCCCCTTTCAGGACATGAAGTCTTGGAGCAAATGTCCAAATTTGGATGCTTCACTGGGCTAGATGTCCAGAGCAGCAGATCTAAGCTTTGAAAATATGGGGGCATTGCATGATCCAATGGATCACAGGATAAAAGGCATCCTAAAAATAGTTTGTGATGCTGCATAATTTACATTCAGCCCTACCCTGGCAGCAGATGGTGTTGTCAGAAGCATGGAAATGTGGCTCCTTAAAGCGGTCCTTCACTCTGAATAAGAGTCTATCTTATATGTTTCTCACACCCTGTACATACAGATTGCTCACATTAAAAATCATCCTACCTGCATCTACTGCATGTTATGTGCCTTTAAACATCCAAGATGGCGGCTCATGGAACATCAGGCAGCCTGCAAACAGGAAGTGCCTTCTGACTGTGCTGCTCTGCATTCTGGGACTGCTGACCTTTTCCTGACCCCAGCTCTGCTCTGTCTGAGCAAAGCACAGCTATAACACGCCCCCTGTACTTTATCCCACTCTCCTCTCCTCAGTAAGTGTGATGCTTCTGAGTCAAGATGGCGGCGCCCGTATCCTAAATTCCTGGACAGAGTTGCAGCTCGGTGGGGGAAAGAATAATAAGCAAGTGACTAAAAACTTAAAATGTATTAATTTTAGATGCTGGGGAATCGTTTAAGGGTTTGGGCTTTTCAAGAAATCATGGTGAAGGTCCGGTTTAAAGGTTATCTGAAGAATGAAACTCCTAAGGAGAGTATCCTAGATTTTACCTACCCTTTATAGAGCAGTTTCATTCCTAGCTAATTCTTCAGAGGAGGCCATCAGAACCACAGCTAAGTCTACTAGCTAATTAGCCTGCGCAAGAAGAGCTCTTTGGCTTAAAATATGCTTTTAGTACAGCCTAAATGCAGACTAGTAGTACGCGTGGTAGGTACGCAAACCAACTGATAGACAAATATCCCGCCACACCCTGGTCCCAATAACATTGCCTGCCTGCTAAGTGAATAAACTAGTTGATGTTCTGGAAATTGAGCTCAGCATTTCAGATATAGCTTTGCAGCAGATTGTATTTCGCAGCCTTGCTTGTATTCAGGGTTGTAGGGGTATCCGCAGGAGATGATTTTGTTCATCTTTTCTGGGTTGGTGGGGTGTCCACAGGAGATCTCCTGCAGATACTCCTACAACCAAGAAGTGATGAATACAATCAAGGCCGCATCCCCCACGTTTCCAAAGGATAAGACCTGAACTGTGAGTAGTAAGACTTTTTTTTCCTCAGCGTCCTGGCTGAATGACACAATTGATATGGGAGCAGTAATATTATGTACAACTATACTTTTCTTTGTATTTGGTCAGCCTTCATTGCCAAAGCAAGCCATGTATCAAATGTGATAATGCTGGAAGGTTATGTAGTAATGTCTCGCTGTAGTGTAGTAATGTCTCGCTGTAATCTAGCAAGGGTGAGTGAGACATAGATGACAGCAACTGTATACCAGCCTACTATATTCATATGCATCTATAATGTTGGTTTAGCAACACCCAACTGTGTCGCATCACACAAGATTTGCGTGCTAGCTAGAGGGGACACAAAGAGCCTGATTTATCAAGCACTTATGCCAGACAATGCCACATTTTCACACCTGTGCATGTTGCCACACTGCAAGAAACACATTTACTAATACATTAGAGGTGCAACAACATGCTGAGAAATGTAGAAATCATATTTTGTACTACTTTCATTTGCACGGACATGGCATTGTCTGGCAGAAAAGCTTGATAAATTAGGCCCAAAGTGTTACATCTGTGGTGCACAAACACCAACCAATCCATCCAACCTGCCACTTCTAAGCCTCAATACAAAATTTTAAAAACACATTGAAACCAACATGCAGATCTCCAAAATGACTATAGTGCTCTTGAAGTAGACCTCCCGACAAATACAATCAATCGGCTTAGTAAATTGCTACCCTAATGCCTCCCTTTGGCAATCTGTGACATAAGCTAATTTATGTAGATTGTGTGGAATAGCATGCAGATGCTGCTCTCCTGAACTTCATGGGGTTCATCTTGCTACGCACCTGAAAGCCCTGCTTCTGAAAAACCCAGTCCCTCAGTTAAAATTGCCTTTAATCAAAAATTGTGTTTAACTTTCACTGATTTGGGATTTAGGACAGAGATTGTTTTTAATCTGGTTACTTTTTCTTTTTCTTTTCAACAGATATTACCTGTGCCTTCAGCTCCGTCAAGATATCGCTACTGGACGTCTACCATGTTCATTTGTTACACATGCACTTCTTGGTTCCCTCCTGCTTCAGGGTGAGCTTGGAGACCATGACGCAGAGGAGTACAGTACTGACTATATCTGTGACTTTCAGTTTGCACCCAATCAGACAAAGGAACTGGAAGACAAAATTATGGAACTGCATAAATCGCACAGGTCAGTTAATGTAAAAAAAAAAACACGCACCAAACTCCTTATTTAATAATTTTTTTTAAATTGGCTATACGCATTGGTACACTTTCCGATTATGACCCAAATCCAATGTGGGGTAATATTCTAAGTATACAGCACGTCCTGCTCCAGAGATAATTCCTTACGTTTGGGTAATACATCCACAAGATGGCGCTGGACTGCAGAGACAGCAAAAAAGTGGCTCCTCCCGGCCCCTTATATACCAGGGACCTCCCACAAATTCCCAGTTCCTCTCTGCAGTCTGGGCTGCAAAAGCAAGAAGATGGCTATCTCTGCTCGCAGGTGAGCGGGGCTATTAGCCTGCGGCCCTGTAGGACTATTCCCACCCGTTCCTCTTTTTCTGCCTCCCAGCTTTGGTGCACTGGTCGGGTGACGGTAGGCAGCACCACTGTCAGGTGCTTAAGGAGCGCTGCTCCAACCGCAATCCCCCACCAAAGGGTGGGTGGTATAGGTCCATGGTGAGCTTTATGGGGGGGGGGGGGGGGGGGGGGGAGTCTCAGCCTGATTTGTCTGGCTAGCATTGAGAAGCTGATTGCTGTCTCTACGGCGCGTAAGGCCACTGCTAAGAGGTGGCATCTGGCGCATGGCATTACCCTTTTTCCTATGGAGGAATTTTTTGACCTGGCTGGCTATACCCCCCTGGAAGAGGGGGAGTTGTTTTCTGATTCACAATCATCTGATGAGCAGCCTAAGGGTTATGCGGATTCTGGCACTGACCCATGGGCTCCAGATGATACTGACAGGCTTTTGGCTCACATTTTTGAAGTGCTTTCTATCTCTCCTCCTGCCGTGGCTCCTCGGCAGCAGGGGGAGATGTTTCACACTGCAATGCCACGTTTGGAGTTTCCTGAGCAAACTCACTTTAATAATCTTGTGCTCAAAGAGTGGGAGCGACCTAGCAGGCTCCCTGGGGTGCCTAAGAGTTGGATAAGAGGTATCCCTTTCCTGCTGGAGTGGTTAAGCATTGGTCGTCCCCTCCCGAAGTGGATGCACCAATTCTGGGGTTGTCCAACACTTCTGTCATGCATTCCCCTGACTCTACTACCCTGAAGGATGGTGAGGACCGGCGCATTGATCAACTGGCTTCCCATGCCTTTGCCTGTGTGGGGACCGTGCTGCGTCCGGTTTGTGCCTCTGCCATTACAGCTGTGGCTATTAGGACTCTGCTTAAAAGTATTTTAGATGGGGCTCCTGATGATGCGGCTAGTGAAGAGTATAGAACCCTTCTGCATTGGGAGGAATTTGTTGCATATGTCCTCTCTGCCTTGGATGATACCATTAGACAGGGCTTCTGCCTTGGCGGTGGCTATACGCCGCTCGGTTTGGCTGCGCCAATGGGCAGCCGACAACGCTGCTAAGAAGGCTCTCACTGGGTTTCCCTTTAAAGGACTGCGTCTATTTGGGGATCGCCTGGACCTGTTTGCTAAGAGAGGCAAGTTGCCCCAGCGCAAAAGACAGTCTCGGCCCTTTCGGGGTTCAGGTTCCTTTCTTCCCTCCTACCGTGGGTCCAGAATGGGAAGGGGAGCATCATTTGCAGGGGCCCGTGGAGATTTCTGGGGCAGGGGCAGAGGGCGTGGCCGCCCTGGCCCCTCCTAGGGTTCCAAGACTAAGTCTTCCCCCAAGCCCCCTCAGGCATGAAGGGGCGCCCTCACCCATCCGGGTGGGGGGACGGCTTCGGCTCTTTGCTCACGTCTGGAGGCGTCATGTCTCAGAACGGTGGATTCAGGAGGTAGTGTCCTCTGGTTACAAGATAGAGTTGGCAGCCTGGCCGCCCCCAAGATTCATCAGATCCCGGATGGTTCAAAACCCCCTGTCAGCTCAGGACCTGTTGCTTGCTGTGCAGAACCTACTGGAGCTGGGGGTCATCTGCCAGGTGCCCTTAAGGGAAAGGGGCAAGGGCTATTATTCCAACCTTTTCTCTGTTCCCAAAAAAGATGGGTCCGTCAGACCCATCCTGGACTTAAAGCTTCTCAACAAATTTGTCAGATTCAGGCGTTTTCGCATGGAGACTCTGCGCTCAGCTGTAAGTTCACTACGCCCAGGGGACTTCATGACCTCTGTGGACATCAAGGATGCTTACCTCCATATTATTATTATTATTATTATTATTATTATTATTGTTTATTTATATAGTGCCATCATCTTCCGTAGCGCTTTACAAAGTAGTAATTACAGACAGGGTAGAAACATACGGTACATATACTATTTCAAATGCAGTTTTACAGAGTTGACAATGGATATTCTGAGTACAAGATACAATAGGGGAGAGTGCCCTATCTTTCCAGGTCATCAGAGATTCTTCAGGTTCGCTCTGGAGGATCAGCATTACCAGTTCGTGGCATTGCCCTTCGGTCTCACTTCAGCTCCCAGGGTATTCACCAAGGTGCCGGCGGGCATTATGGCTCTGCTGAGAGCTCAGGGCATTCGCATTCTTCCCTATTTGGACGACATTCTTATGACTTCTATGTCCTTCCAACAGGCAGAGCTGGATACTCAGCGGGTAGTGTCCACACTGGAGTCATTCGGCTGGGTGATCAACCACCCCAAATCTTCCAGAAATGGTGAAGCCATTTCTGGGCATGAATCTGGATACAGCTCAGGCCTGGATTTTTCTTCCTCAGCAGAAGGTGGACATTCTGCAAGCTCAGCTCCTTCTGTCCTGCCCTCATCCTTCCATCAGGCAGGAATGCAGCTAGTGGGCCTGATGGTGTCCTGCTTCGAGGCGGTTCCTTATGCTCAGTTTCACATGAGGCCTCTTCAACTCCAACTCTTGTCAACATGGGACAGGGACCCTGTGTTCCTGGATCAGGTTTTGGTTCATTCCCCCCCTAGCCAGGTGGTCCCTTTCGTGGTGGCTGGACTCAAGGAACCTGTTGGTGGGCAGGTCCTTTCTGGCCCCTTGCTGGGAGACAGTCACCACGGATGCCAGTCTGACGGGTTGTGGGGGCTTCTGGAAATCCCTAAAATTCCAAGGGCAGTGGGGCCCTCAGGAGCTCCACACCCCTATCAACATTCTGGAACTGAGGACGATCAGGTTGGTTCTAGCCCGCTTGACCCCGCACCTTCGGGGTCGGGCTGTTCAGGTACGCTCGGACAACCAGGCCGCAGTTGTCTACATCAATCATCAGGTAGGGACCCGGAGCAAGAGGGCCCTCAAGGAAGTTTCTCTGATCCTGTCCTGGGCAGAGGACAATGTTCCCTGCATCTCAGCCGTGTACATCCCGGGGGTGGAGAATCTGGAGGCAGACTCTCTGAGCAGGGGGACTTCTCACCTGGGGGAATGGTCCCTCAGGAACATGGTGTTTCACTCTCTGTGCCCCCGTTGGGGTCAGCCAGATGTGGATCTGTTTGCGTCCCGTCACAATCACAAGCTTCCAGTCTTTGTGTCTCTGTCCCAGGACCCTCTGGCCTTAGCCATGGATGCTCTAACAATGCCCTGGCAGGGCTTTCAGCTACTGTATGTCTTTCCCCCTGTTTCCCCTGTTGGGCAGGGTTCTGCGAAAGATAGCTCAGGAAGGGGTGCCAGCAATCCTGGTGGCCCCCCGTTGGCCAAGAAGAGTGTGGTACGCAGACATTGTGCAGCTGGCGGTAGATCAGTACGCCTACCCAAGGATCCAGACCTGCTCACTCAGGGGCAGCTACGCTACCCAAATTTACAAACGCTGGCTTTAACGGCCTGGCTGCTGAAACCTCCATCTTAATGGAAAAGGGGCTGGCTGCCTCTGTTGTTAACACCATGATCATGGCTAGGAAAAAGTCCTCTTCTTCCATCTACTATAGGGTTTGGCGTACCTACATTGACTGGTGTGAGTCTAAATCTCTTCCCTGTCATGTGTTTTCTATTCCTAGGATTCTGGAATTTCTTCAACATGGTTTGGATCTGGGGCTTCAACTCAGCATTCCGAAAGGTCATGTTTCTGCCTTGGCTTTTTTGTGCCAGAGATCTTTTTTGCTCAGCATCATGTGGTCAAGACCTTTTTCCAGGGGGTTACTCATGTGCGTCCCCCACGTAAGTCTGTTACCAGTCTGGGACTTGAACTTGGTCCTATCTGGCTTGCAGGGGTCTCCTTTTGAGCCTGTGCATGAGGCTGCTTTGTCCATTCTTACTCTTAAGGTAGTCTTTTTGGTGGCTATCACTTCTGTTAGGCGTGTTTCTGAGTTGGCGGCGCTTTCCGTCAAGCCCCCTTACTTTTGAGAGACACCAGGACAAGGTGGTGGTTCGCTTTAAACCAGATTGTCTGCCTAAAGTTGTGTCTGCGTTTCATCTCAATCAGGACATTGTTCTGCCTTCTCTGTGCCCTAATCCTAGTAACCCTAAGGAGAGGGCTTTACATTCCTTGGATGTGGTCAGGAACCTGAATTCTATTTGGTGGCTACTGAACCCTTCAGGAAGACTGATGCTCTTTTTGTGGTCCCTTCTGTTCCTAAGAAGGGTCTGGCACCAGCTAAGTCTACCATCAGCAAGTGGATCCGCCAGGCTGTGATTCAGGCCTATTCTGCTAAAGGGAAGAATCCTCCCTTCCGCTTTACTGCTCATTCCACTCGTGTTATTGGTGCCTCTTGGGCTTTTCAGCACCAGGCTTCTGTTGAACAAGTTTGCAAGGCCGCTACTTCTGTTCATTCCTTTTATAAGTTTTACAAGGTTGATGTTTTGGCTTCAGCTTATGCTGCTTTTGGCCGTAAAGTTCTGCAGGCGGCAGTGGTTTAAACTGCATGTTGTTGCTTTTTGGGGATCCCACCCTACCTTACGGACACTGCTATTGGATGTCCCAAATGTAAGGAATTATCTCTGGAACAGGTTGTGCTGTATACTTAGAATAAGACAATTGTGTGATTACTCACCTGTAGAATTGGTATTATACGTATACAGCACGTCCTGCTCCACCCCGCCCTTGTTATCATTATTCTTAGTTACCTCTGTATGGTGATTGTTATCATGGTTATCATTGTTAAAATTGTTTGATTATGGTTATAATTCTCCTGGCTTCTTGCTAGTCCAGCGCCATCTTGTGGATGTATTACCCAAACGTAAGGAATTATCTCTGGAGCAGGACATGCTGTATACGTATAATACCAATTCTACAGGTGAGTAATCACAGAATTGTATTTTTTTTTCTATTTCTTAGCATGTCTTTCCTGCTTTTTTTTATAAACTGAGGAGACATATCAAGAGAGCAGAATGCCCCCTTTTCCTTTGATTCATCTATATGTGGGTCTTGATGCACATCCAGTCAGGAGATGGACACTGTAGAAAAGGCCCGCATTCAGTTTTTTTAGTAGCCCTAGGCCATGCTCTATTCAGGTAAGCTTGGAATCAGATGCATACTAGAGGGAAGCTGGGGATGTGGCCAGCGAGCTTGTGTACATCAGCCTCAACATTGGCAATCTAAAATATGGCAGCTGAGTGTGGCTATGGCGTGATTTTTTTTTTTTTATAAACACAACAGCATTGCTGCAGGAATTTGGGAGTGGTAGGCGGGTAGGGGCATGGGGGTTTTGGTGCTTTAAAATGGGTTATCTGAACCAGCAGGACCTTTCTTTCTTTGTGTTCTTCCTGTTTTATTTCTGTCCTAGTTATGTACTGCTTGCAATGTCCCACATTTATAAATCAAAGGAACTTGAAAATATCATATTCTAAGTGTGCCATACACTCCACTTCGATCTTCATGACATGTGGGTAATCTCCAGTAGAGGGCGAACTTCTGCAGAGATGAATATGCAAAAAAGAAAGCCCCTCCCGGTCCATATATACCTGGGACCTCCCACCAAT
The DNA here is from genome assembly GCA_027917425.1 of Gastrophryne carolinensis. Classification (NCBI taxonomy): domain Eukaryota; kingdom Metazoa; phylum Chordata; class Amphibia; order Anura; family Microhylidae; genus Gastrophryne; species Gastrophryne carolinensis. Next base: position 287,659,034 of record CM051237.1, on the reverse strand, counting down.
TTCCCAGTTCCTTTTCTGTAGGGAAGGCTACAAGACAGAAGATGAAGACTTCTTTTACTTGCAGGTAAGCCAGGCCCGCGCCCGGCCGTTTATTATCCCTATTACTGCCAGGACCCTTTTTAAATTGCCTCTAATTGAGCCTCCCAGCTTAGGCTGCGGGTCCTGGTGAGGATAGGAGCACCCTATGGGTGCGGAAGGAGCTTTGCTTCACCGTGAGACCTCATTATGGGGTAGGCGGTCATCCAGATTTTTGGTGATCCTGGTGCAGGATGCCCCGTCCCTACATGCCTATGGCCTTATAATGGCTGGGTTCCCCTCCCCCTTCCGGGTCCCTTACTTCCCTCTAGGAGGGGGGGGGGGGGGGGTGGGCTGGCGGGCCGTCATCCTCGGCCTCTACCTTTTCGTTTGTTAATATTTATATATGAGTGTATGTGTGTTGGTGTTCACTTTACTTTGTGTTGTGTGTGTGTGTGTGGATCTCCTGGAAGTATCCCTGGATGAATTGACGCATGGTGCTTTCTAGCCTGTGGTGGCTTTCCTGTTAGCCTGGGGAGCTTCTCTCCCTCAGGCTGTGTTAAGAAAAGGGGGCGGGGCAGGGCGCGGTAGCCCCGCCCCCTCTTTTGGCGCGTTTTGCTGGCCAGATCCGCGCTGCTGGAAGGGGGGGGGGCGGAAAAGCGCGCCTTCGGCGCTGGCCCGCCCCCCTTCCCTTCTCTTCTTCCTGCTTCTCTGCTTCTCCTCAGATCGGGGGCCATTTTTGCTGCCTTGCTGTGGTTGCTGCTGCCGTTCTTGGGGACAGGTAGGGGGGCCTGTTGGCCACCTCTTTGTCACTTGGGGGTCCCTCTCTGGTGGGGGGGCCCCCTGTGGTGCTGGTTTTTGGCAGGTTTTGCCTTTTATCTATTTAATTATTTAATTAAAATGGTGTGTGTGTGTGTGTGTGTGTATATATATATATTAATTATATTTATATTTGCTGTATAGTAATTGATATGCCTTATTGTGGGTTGCAGATTGCTTAATTATTGTGCATGTTAAGGGGTTCCTCCTGGTCCTGGGGTCCCTAGTGTAAATTTGATCACCTCAAATCCTCCCACCGGGACTTTTAAGGAGCATCCCGGGTTGCTTAGGCGTAAATTCCCTGCGGTCTTGCGACTGACCACAAAAATCACCATATGGAGGCTCCGCAGGATACTGGGCTCGGGCTCCCTCTGGGACAATCCGGCCTTGTGTGGGGTATCCCTTACGGGGGACAATGTGCTGATCTGTATACCATGTGCACAAAAGGCCATAACGCGGTAGTCTTGTACCCAGCCTTCTGGGTCGGCTCCTCCCGCTTCATCGCCTTCCCCTCCCCGCCTTATCCTTACCCCAAGTGACATTGGTGCCAGCGGGGAGTCGCACTCTGATGTTTGTGCTAGGTTGGTCAGCATCGAGAAATGTATTGCTAGCACGGTGGGCAAGAAGGCCCAGGCTAAAAAGAGACATTTGTCGTCGGCCCAGCCCTTGTGGAATGTTGACGACGATTCCGTTGATTTGTCAGATTATTCCCCGTTAGAGGAGGGGGAATTGTATGAGGAAACAAAGGCTGATTATTTTCAGTCTGGTGATGCTGATGTCGGGCAGGCGCTGGGGGATGCCGTAGATACAGCCACTGTTTTGTCACATCTATTGGAGGTGTTGGATATTGAACCACCTGCCCTCTCAAGAAGGGGGAATTTTTTGGGGTCCGCAAGCCCCGTCTGGAATTCCCTACCCAGGGTCACTTTGATGCGCTGATCCTTAAAGAATGGGAGAGGCCCAGTCGGTTTCCTGGTGCTCCTCAGGGATGGGATAAGAAGTATCCTTTCCCGTTGGAGGCGGTTAAGCGCTGGGCTTCTCCTCCCGAGGTCGATGCACCAGTTTTAGGTTTGACCAACTCTTCTGTGCTGAACACCCCTGATGCCACTTCCCTTAAGGATGGCGAGGATAAGCGCCTTGATCAGATGGCGTGCCACGCATTTGTCAGCGTGGGCTCGGCCCTGCGGTCTGTTTGTGCATCTGCCCTAGTGTCGCTCAGTTAGCGCTGAGTTCGCTACCCGTAAGAGATGTGAATTGTTCATGGATTTTGTCTTGGCTGCTATGGAAGATTCTATTGTTGTGTGTAGTAGGACTTCAGCCTTATTGGTGGCTATGCGCAGATCGGTCTGGCTCTGCCAGTGGGCTCACAGCTCTTCCCTTCTTGGGTACGCGGCTGTTTGGAGATAGGTTGGATGCGGTGGCTAAAGGAGGTACGTTACCTCAGCGGAAGAGACAGCGCCGTCCCTTTCGGGGGGCTGGCTCGTTCAAGCCTTCCTTTCGAGGGGCCAGAGCGGCTAGGGGTTTGGCCTTCCTGGGTGTCAGGGGCTCGTCCTGGAACAGGGGCAGAGGTCGGGCACGTCCCGCGGCTGCCTGAGGTTCCAAGCCCAAGCCTGCCGTTAAACCGGCTCAGCAATGAAGGGGTGCCCTCACCCGCAAGGGTGGGGGGACGGCTGCGGCTCTACTTCCAGGTCTGGGCCCGGGAGGTCACAGACAATTGGATCTTGGAAGTGGTCTCCTCCGGGTACAAACTGGAGTTCGAGTACAGGCCGCCTCCAAGATTCTTAAGGTCTCGGGTGCCCTCAGACCCTCAGGCTGCACAGGGGCTCCTGTTAGTGAAAAACCTTCTGGACATGGGAGTTATATGCCCGGTGCCTCCGTCGGAGAGAGGCAGGGGTTACTACTCCAACCTTTTCACGGTTCCCAAAAAGGAGGGTTCGGTGAGACCCATTCTAGATCTCAAGGTTCTCAACAGGTTTATCAGAGCCAAAAAGTTCCGCATGGAGACTCTGTGCTCGGCTATCAATTCCCTTCGCCAAGGGGATTTTATGACATCCATAGACATCAAGGATGCGTATCTGCATGTTCCGATTTATTCTTAGTATACAGTACGTCCTGCTCCAGATATAGTACTTACACTTGGGTTATCCTCCGCCAGATGGCGCTGCACTGCAGAGACATGGAAAAAACAGGCTCCTCCCGGCCCTTCAAATACCCAGGGACCTCCCACAAATCCCCAGATTTCTCTGCAGTGCTAACTGCGAAGACATGATGTATCACTCTCTCGCAGGTGAGCGGGGCTACCAAAGCCTGCGGCCCTGTTGGACTATTCCCACCCGTCCTCCCTGTGATGTGCCTCCCAGCCTGGGCTGCGCTGGTCGGGTGAAGGTAGGCAGCACCTTGCGTGCTTAACAGAGCCATGCTCCACCGCAGTCCCTCACCAAAGGGTAGGCGGTTTAGGGCTGATGGTGAGCCTCTAGGGGATGCCCCTCCCGCACTATTGCCCCATGCTCCGTGTAGCGGTGGACCCTGTACAAAGGGTCGCCATCCTCCCTCATTCCCCCCGTAGCCCGGGGGGGGGGGGGGGAAGAAAGGGGTGGGTGTGTGTGTGTGTGTGTGTGTGTGTGTGTGTGTGTGTGTGTGTGTATGTAGCAAGGTCTTGTGTATGTTTTACACGTTATGGCCTTAGTCTGCCCGGACTAGTATCCCTGGGGTCAGAACCGCGCTGTTTAGTTCTTACTGTGTAATTGTCACCGCCGCACGCACGTCTTCCTTTACTGGATGTGCGGCGACGTCGCCTCAGAAGCTGCGGCGTCTTCATTGGCAAATCATCTCCTTTAAGTGTCCCATTCACTTCGCTCCTCATAACAGTTTGTATCCACCTCAGAGCTTCGCGCTCTTCGGGGGGGGGGGACATAGGGACATAGGTTGGCACGCTCCGCTTCACTGGCCGCTCTGGCCCACACTTCAAGGTTCGCTTTGGCGCCATTTTGATGCTGGTCGCACGCACGCGTGGTGGCGGTCCTCCTCCTCCCTGGGTCTGTAAGTGCCCTAGCGGGCGATTTTCATGATCTGTGTTTACTGCGCATGGTTCTGACACTCTTTATTCCCATTATGTCTTTCAGACTAGTGAACACCATTGGCTTCTCCCAGCCCGGTGTTAAATTATAGCGTGCCTTGTTAAATTCTCGCACTTCCACAGTGGGTCTTTGGGGCATCCAGGGTTACTTAGAGTGTAAATCCCTACCGGCCTTGATTAATCACAATACGGAGGCATCTCAAAATTATGTGACCGGGGTCCCTCCGGGACAAGATCGGCGGTGTATAGCGTGTGGACAACCCCATGCTGATGCTGGCAGGGCACGGGTCTGCGTACCCTGTGCCGAGCAAGCACTGGCCCTGCAATCAGGTCAGCCAGTGGCTACACCTAGCTTCAATTCACCTATCTCCCCAGGCATAAATCTCTCTCCTGCTGAGTCGCCTACAAGTGGGGAATGGCAGCCTGCCGGCCCTTCCAGGCTGCCTACGGCTGAACAGATTATTGCTAGGTTGTCAGAGCGTATGGGCCCTGGTAGAAAGCAGCACCTGTCGCCCCATGATTCTGTATGCTCTATGAGAACTGAGGGATTTGCTACTCTGTGTGACTATACCCCTTCTGAAGAAGGGGAATTGTTCTCTGACTCAAGCTCTTCTGATGAGATGAGGAGTCACGATGATTCTGGCCCGGAATACTGGGGTCAGTGTGACACTGACAACCTGTTGCTTAAGGTCTTTAAGGCACTGTCTTATCTCTCCCCCCGATCAGGTCCCCAAGCCTAGAGGGGAGCGTTTCCATACTGCGACTGCACGTTTTAGAATTTTTAGAGCAGGCTCATTTCCACGCTCTTGTCCTCAAAGAATGGGAATGCCCCAGTAAACTTCCAGGGGTCCCAGGGGACTGGGATAGGAAATACCCTTTTCCCCCTGAGGTGGTTAATTGCTGGTCGTCACCCCCCCCCCCCGTGGTGGATGCGCCGATCATAGGGGTCCCTAACCCCCCCTTTATTACAACCCCTGCCTATAGCGCCCTTCAGGATGCTGAGGACTGACACATTGAGCTGGCCTCCCATGCCTTTTCTTGTGCCGGGATGGCGCTGCGTCCGGCCTGTGCCGCAGCCATTACTGCGGTGGCCGCTAGAACCCTCATCAAAAAATTGCTCGATCATCACCCCGAGGATCTCCCCTGGGAGCCGTTCAATGCACTCTCCAATTGTGATGTATTTGTGAAGTTTATTCTATTGCCGCTAGATGGCGCGATTAGAATGTGTGCAAGAACTTCCGCCCTTGCGGTGGCTATTCGTCGCTTGCTCTGGCTGCGACAGTGGGGTGCTGATGAAGTTACTAAAAACACTTACTGGGCTCCCCTTCAGAGGGCAACGCCTATATGGGGCCCGCCTAGACCTGTTTGGTAAAAAGGGTAAATCACCCCTTCGCAGACGGCCGTCCCGGCCCCCTCGAGGCAGGAGCACCCCCCTCCCCCCTACCTTAGTGTTAAACAGGAACCAGGGGTGTCTTTCTGGATTTTTGGGGCAGACTCCTTCCCCACAAGCAGCAGGCAACGCTCTGGCCCCTGCCGGGGCTAAGCTCAAATCTTCCACCGAACCCCCTCAAGCATGATGGGGCGCCCTCGCCCGGCTGGGTGAGGGGATGGCTGCAGCACCTTGCTCTTATCAGGAGGCATTTCGCCTCATTCTGGTGGATTCAGGAGGTTGTGTCCTCCAGATACAGGATAGAGTTTGCTGCGCTGCCTTCCCCAGTTTTTATCAGACCCCAGGTACGCCTGGTCCCTGCCCCTGTTCAGTTGCTGGCACAGGCCATGTTAGGCCTGCAAGGTCTGAGGGTCTCTTCCAGATTGCAAGGGCCGCTATACCACCTCCCACAGCCCCCCAAAGGATGGGTCAGGTGGCCCATTCTGGATTCACAGCAATTCTCTAATTTCAGGCAGTTTCCTGCATGGATACTCTTGAGTTTGGCCATCAGCACCTTGCGCCCAGTGGGCGTCTTGCCGCCTGGGGCACTCTTCAATGCTTATGTTTACATCCCTGTGTCCTCAGATCTCTGAGGCTCTCCAGGTTCGTGTTGGAAGTCCAACACTGTTAATTGTGGCCCTGCTATCTGGCCTCTCTTCAATTCCTAGAGTGTTCACTCCATTGGGCCATTGGGAGTCATTTGGATGGGTGTTCAATCACCTCGAGTCCTCGCTGTTCCCTAAAGTGGTGACTCCATTAATAGGAATGATTCTGGATCAGGTTCAAACCAGATTCTCCCCCTTTCAGCAATTAGGTGGGCATTCTGGTCTCATGGGCCCAGTCCCTCACTACTGTCCCGGTTTCTTAACATCAGGCAGGGATGCAACTGGTGGGCCGTTGTTACCTTGCTCGGCAGGATCCCAAGCAGCTAAAGAGGTCCCTTATGCTCAGTTTCCCTTGAGCCGTCTGCAACTTCTAGTGGTAACATAGGACAGGGATCCAGCACCCCTGGAGCAGGGCCTGTGGGCCTTCCCCTCCTGTATGACGGTTTTCTCTTGAAAGTGTATGAACTCGAGGGACCTGTCTGGGGGCAGTTCCCTCTTGCCTTCCTGAAAACGGCCACCATGGATGCCAACCTTTCAGGTTGAAGGGGATGGTTTCTTCCAAAACTCCCTGCGATTCTGGTGTTGGTGAGGCCCTTAGAGGGTCCTTACGCCTATGGAAGTATAAGCAGTAAGCGTTTTTCAGTTGGTTCTTCTCGCTTGACCATTCCCCTTCCGGAATTGCCAGGCTGGGGGTGCTCGGTCCGTCTGATGACAGGTGTACTACATTAACCATTGGAAGGGGCCTGGAGCTGGCGGACCTTCCAGGGAGTGTCTATGTTCCCTTCTGGGCGGAGACAATGCCCCCTGCATGTTAGTGGTGTTAGCTCCAGCTAAGCCCCTCTGCGACAGGATGTGCTAATCCCCGTGTCGCTATGGAATCTATCCAGTCGTGGATTTGTTGGGTTCTGTCACCTTCACAGGCTATCGGCCTTGTTTCACTGTCCCAGGATCCTATCTCAGTGGTCCGGATGCCTTAGTACCGTCTTGACAGGACTTTTGGTTCTGTATGCCCTTCTCCATTCCCTCTGCTAGGCAGGGTTATGCGAAAGATTACTCTGGTAAGGGGACCAGTAATGCTGGTGGCCCCCAGTTGACCTAGTATGGTGTGGTTGCAGTTATGGCACTGTGGTCAGTAGTTCTGCACCTTGCCAGGAGTGCCAGTTGATCACTCGGGGCCCCTTTACATCACTATAGTTCATGGTCCCTGGCCTAAGTAGATCTGACTGCTGAAGCATACATCTTGACGGACACAAGTTTAGCTGTCTCAGTGTTGTGACTATGGGATGGCTAGGAGTGAGCCTCTTCTGTGTCGTCTTCTATTGTTGTAGGGTATGGCATACCCACATTTATTGGGACCAGTCTAGTCCTCTTACTTGTTGGACGTTCTCGGTTTCCAGGGCTCCAGTGTGGCCTTCAGCATAAATTGGAGTTGGTCCCCCCAGCTCTGCTCTCTGATGGGTCAGGCTCTGCCCTGTCCACCTTGCCTTAACAGTTTTATGGTTCAGTCTTCCTTGGTTAAGACTTCCTTCAGGGGGTGCTCATGTGCGCCCTCCATGTACTCCTATGGCCCCTGTTGGGATTGAAGTTGATTTCATTCCGTCTGCTTGCAGGTTGTCTCCTGGTCCTATTCAGGACACTGTCTGGATGTCATTACCCTTAAGGTTGTCCTTCTGGTGACTGTTACCTTGGTTAGGCGTGTGTTAGCGGGCGGTTCGGTCTACCTAGCCCTCATTCCTTGAGATACACCAGGATAAGGTGGAGTTCCGCCTGAAGCCGGATTCTCTACATCTGTAGGTGTCTTATGTTCAGTTATTCGAGATACTGTTTTCCACGGCTGTCCCCCTTCCTTGCAACGTTGAGGAAGTGGTTCTGCATTCCTTATACAGGTGTTGTCAGTTTTTGCAGTGCAGCGCCATCTGGTGGAGGATAAGTACTATATCTGGAGCAGGACGTACTGTATACTAATAATATTAATTCTACAGGTGAGTATTTCACAGAATTGTATTTTATGGCACATCAGAGATTCCTCCGGTTTGCGGTGGAGGATCAACATTTTCAGTTTGTAGCTCTTCCCTTCGGACTGGCCTCGGCGCCGAGGGTCTTCACCAAGGTCTTGGCGGGAATAATGGCTCTGCTCAGAGCTCAAGGCATTCGCATTGTGCCTTATCTGGACGACCTGTTGATCTCAGCTTCTTCCCTCCGTCAGGCGGAGCTGGACACCAACCAGGTGGTGTCGACCCTGGAGAGGTTCGGGTGGGTGATCAACCGCCCCAAGTCTTCTCTCTCTCCGTCTCCTGTGATTTCATTTCTGGGCATGAATCTGGATACCATTCAGGCCAGAGTGCTTCTTCCCCAGACCAAGGTGCAGGGATTCAGGGTCTGATCCGCCTTCTTCTGGCCAGATCCTTTTTGGTCCCTTGTTGGGAGACGCCACCATCAATGTCTTGGAGCTCAGAGCCATACGACTGTTTCTGGCTCGGCTGACCTCACATTTACAGGGTCTACCGGTTCAAGTTCGTTCAGACAACCGAACGGCGGTAGCTTACATCAATCACCAAGGAGGGACTCGCAGCAGGAGTGCCCTCGGAAGTCTCTCTGATCCTGCACTGGGCGGAGAGCAATGTTCCTTTTTTCATTGCATTGCATTTCGGCAGTCTACATTCCGGGAGTGGAGAACACGGAGGCGGATTCCCTGAGCAGGGGATCCTCTCACCAAGGAGAGTGGTCTCTCAACCCCGAGGTTTTTCTGGATCTTTGCCGCAAGTGGGGGACTCCGGAGGTGGATCTCTTTGCCTCGAGGCACAATCACAAACTTCCGGCCTTTGTGTCTCTTTCTCAGGATCCTCTATCTCTGGCAGTGGATGCCTTGTCCCTTGCTTGGAAGGATCTGGGTTTTCTGTACCTGTTTCCGCCCATCTCCATGCTGGGCAAGATAGTTCGCAAACTGGTTCTAGAAGGGGCACCAGCAATTCTGGTGGCTCCAAGGTGGCCAAGAAGGGTTTGGTACGCAGACGTAAGGCTGGCCGTAGATCAGTACTGGCTTCCCTTGTTGCTGGATCTGTTATCTCAGGGTCAACTACTTTACCCCAATTTACAAACGCTGGCTTTGATGGCTTGGCTGCTGAAACCTTCATTTTGAAGGAGGAAGGTTTGTCTGCGGCTATCGTTCAGACCTTTATTAGGGCTAGGAAGCGGTCCTCTTCTGGCATTTACTATAGGACTTGGAGGTCCTATATTGATTGGTGTGAGGCTAGGGCCTTGCCTTGCAGGGTGTTTTCGATTCCTAGGATTTTGGAGTTTCTTCAGCATAATCTGGATCTTGGGTTCCAGCTTAGTACTTTGAAAGGACAGGTTTCTGCTCTGTCGGTTTTTTTCCAGAGGTCTTTTGCCTTACACCCGCTGGTTAAGACCTTTTTCCAAGGGGTTGTGCATGTGCGGCCCCTCGGAAGGCTGTGGTTCCTGTTTGGGATTTGAATTTGTTTTTTTCGGCTCTCCAAGTTCCTCCTTTTGAGCCGCTACAGGATATTGCTCTTTCGGTTCTCACTCAGAAGGTTGCTTTCTTGGTGGCTATTACCTCTGTTCGGCATGTCTGTGAGTTGGCGGCTCTGTCGATTCAGGCCCCTTACTTTGAGAGACACCAGGATAAGGTGGTTTTTCGTTTTAAGCCAGATTTCCTTCCTAAGGTGGTGTCTGCTTTCCACCTCGATCAGGATATTGTTCTCCCTTCCTTGTGTCCTAAGCCTAACAATGACAAGGAGAGGGTTCTGCACAATTTGGATGTTGTTCGCTGTGTGAAGTACTATTTGGTGACTACTTCTTCCTTCCGCAAGACGGACGCTTTTTTCGTGGTGCCCTGCGGGCCCAGGAAAGGTTTGGCACCTACTAAGTCTACGGATTCGTCAGGCCATTGTTGGGGCCTATTCTGCTAAGGGGAGGACTCCCCCTTTTAGGGTCACTGCGCGCTGTTGCTGCATCCTGGGCTTTTCAGCACCAGGCTTCTGTTGAACAAGTTTGTAAGGCTGCTACTTGGTCTTCCGTTCATACTTTTTCCAAGTTTTACAAGTTTGATGTGTGGGCTTCAGTGGATGCTGTTTTTGGCCGCAAGGTTCTGCAAGCTGCAGTGGTTTGAGTTGGTACATTCTTACTGTTTTCTGGTTTCCACCCATGACGGACACTGCTATTGGATGTCCCACATGTCATGAAGATCAAAGTGGAGTGTATGGCACACTTAGAATAATACCGTTTTGTGAGTACTCGCCTTTAAAACGGGTATTATGAGTGTGCCATACACTCCACTTCGCCCCAGCCCTTTTTTTCAGGTATTCTGGGGCTTTTATATGGTGAACCATTGGTTTTGATTGTTAAGGTTATAATTGGTTCTTCCAGTCTCCTTACTGCTTTTTTTACACTGGGAAATTGGTGGGAGGTCCCAGGCATATTCATCTCTGCAGAAGTTCGCCCTCTACTGGAGATTACCCACATGTCATGAAGATCGAAGTGGAGTGTATGGCACACTTATAATACCCGTTTTAAAGGTGAGTACTCACAAAACGGTATTTTAGTATGTGCTGTAAAATGTTGTAGTCCTGCAGAGGACCCAGTTCTGCACCAATGTTCCAGCAGTCTTTTGGTTTTACTATAGTTTAGCTCTTTGAACAGCACATGGCTCAGCTAATCCTTCATAGTAATGCTTGCTACAAACTGATGCTGCTATATCCTTGGATGAATGCAGAGGAGGGGTTGGGTATTTTCTGCAGTGTCTATATTTTGGTTAGACCTAAATCGAGATGTATATTAACCAATGGTACTGGAACCCCTTGCAGGAATAGGATGTTACTGGAAGTACTGAAATCCTTTTTTTCTTTGTTTTTAAAGGGGGCTCACTCCAGCACAGGCAGACATAACCTACTTAGAAAACGCTAAGAAGTTGTCTATGTATGGCGTGGACCTGCATCATGCGAAGGTAAGTTGGATCTTTTAATCCTCTGACCATATTTGTTCTCAACCATAGTGACCTCAAGGAAAAGAGTATTTATGCATTTTAATAAAATAAAAATGTAATTGGCAGGGTAGCAGTTTTAAAGAAATTGTTGGCTGATAAAATATTAGGCACGGATACAGAATTTCCTTTTGATTAGACTAATGGAGTCACATGTGCTTGTTATTTCTCATATTCCAATCCAGGGCATCACTTATTCATAGACTTATAGTTTTACACTCTGATGGTGGCAGGACTACAATATAAAAAGGCGGAGCTCCTCCTCGTCTTTATATACTTTCCACTGTGCTTCCTATTCCAGTTAATTCTTGCAGTCCGACTTGAACAGTGAAGATGTAGCAAGGTTTTTTAATAGTTTTTCTATTACTTTTTCCCTTTGGAAATTCTTTTACGGTTTTTTTCAGGAAGCACAGACTTTAACTCAGTCAGACTGCGAAACCCTTCAAACCCACCCTGGTTGGACCCAGCTGGATGCATTTTGAAGTCCATTAAGCAGTAAAGGTCAGTGGCCAAGGGTTCTTTAAAGCTGACCAAAACCCAGTTTTTTAACTAGCAACGCCTGAATTGCTCCCCCTATGAGGAGTACCTTTTGCCAATTTTTACTGCACCTGCTTCACTCTAATCCCAGATAATGGCGCATGCTTTAGCTGTAATGCTCCACCTCCTCCATTCATTTTCACTGCTGCGTGTGGCAATGATGTCATTGCCACACCTATGCAATGACTAATCACCTGCCATGTTACAGAGAGGGACAGCAAAAAAGAGGTGTACCAGGATGATTCGAAACGTGAAAATATCTATTTCTAGTTCTACACCCGAATAAGTGAGTGTAGACAGGGGCTTTGGCTAAATAAGTTCATCGGGTTTTGGTCTGCTTTAAGGTCTCAGATGGTTTGCAGCTAGTCGTTATCCTTTGGCTAGTATGCCAGGGATTGCTGGTATTCCCTTTGAGGGGAACCCCAGTCACAGGATATGGGGGCCTTGCTGGATGGACTACAGGGCTCTGTTAGGGCCCCCGCTAACTCCCTACCTATTCCCAGGTTATTATTTATTTTATTTGTGAGTGGTCTGTACCTCTAGATGGCAGTGCACTGAAAGGGCTGCTGCACCTGGTGCCTCCTAGACTTTTCCAGCTTCAAATTTCCATGGTGGGGCCATGGACATGGCTGCGCTGCATCACACATAATGTACCTTTTGCATGACCCCACTTCCAGGTTCCCAGTCTTCGGACCTACATGTGTATGCCGGCCTTGGTCAGCCAGCTCCCTTGTTTTGATTGTTCTTGAATTTCAGCATCAGGCATCAGTTGCTTGTTGGGATCCCACCTTAGGGAAGGGTACTGCTTTGGGATGCCCCATGAATATATTAGTGATGTCCTTGAATGGAATATGAGAGAAAAATCTGTTCTGTAAATTCTCACCAGTAGAATTGTTTTCTTTGTGCATTCCAGGGCGTCACACCTCCCTGTCTGTTGTGCTCACAATTTCAGAGTTTACAGTTGCCTCTATCCTAGGTTAAACACATTGACTATCAATGTGTATATTATATGTGTTTATCATTTTTGGAAAATTAAGAATATGACATGATCTAAAACAAATTAAGACTGGCTTTGCTCTGGGCAGAGGTTTTTTTTTCTTCTGGGCTGCTTTGTCTTACTACCTTTAGTAACTGAAGTGGAAAGCATGGCTAGAAGTGTATATATAGACCGGGAGAAGCTACGCCTTTTTATCTTGCAGTCCAGTCTCCAGCCAAAAAGTTAGCTCACAAGTATATGAATTAGTGATACCCCGTTTCTATAATTATTTCTTCCTACCAGTTTTATATTTGCATTAATGACCTTCCCAGGTGTGAATGCTGCCTGCTACTGGTACACAAGCTTGTGATCCCATTATCCTGCTGAGTTTGAATTAGATTAGATGGGGTTAAACCGGTCATCTCTGCCTTAGCCGATCAGAGGATTAGCAAGCGAGAGTCAGGATGTCTCCAATATGAACTCAAAACACCACTAGCCTATGTTTCTATAATAAAAACATTGTTACTCTTTTAACACAGAGTTGAAAAAAATTGAAAGTGGTATTCCCATTTAAACTTATTTGAAGAACCAATCAATCTTATGCCAAAACATTTCTGGTCATTTTCTTATTATATATGGATTTTCTTATTTCTTTTTGTTGGACAAAAAATTAGATAGGTTAATCTGAGCTTGATTTATACCGTATATTCTTAGTATACAGTACGTCCTGCTCCAGACAAGAATCATTAAACTTGGGTATTACTCCGCCAGAGGGCGCTGGACTGCAGAGACCGCGAAAATTGGCTCCTCCCGGCCCCTCAAATACCCGGAACCTCCCACAAATCCCCAGAATTTCTCTGCAGTCTGGACTGCGAAGGACAAGAAGATGGCTCTCTCTTCGGGGCTATTAGCCTGCGGCCCTGTAGGACTATTACCACCCGTTCCATTTTTAAATGTGCCTCCCAGCCTTGGCTGCGCTGGTCCGGGTGATGGTCCGCTGTCTGGTGCTTAGGAGCGCTGCTCCACCGCAATCCCCCACCAAAGGGTAGGTGTTACAGGCATATGGTGAGCCTCTATGGGATGCCCCTCCCGCCCTATTGCCCCTGTCTATCGGTGGGCCCTTTGTAAAGTGGCCGCTGCCCTCCCTCGCTCTCCCTTGTAGTTCTGGGGGGGGGGGGGGGTGTATATGCCTTGGTGTTTTCACTGTACTATGTGCTTCTTGTTGGTGTCAGTCTCTGCGCTGACTTGGTTGCACTGGTTGCCTTTTTAAAAATGCCGCCGCGCGCGTCCACTGTGTTCCGCGGTTGGCGGCGTCATTACCTCAGGCACTGTTGCGCGGTCATTGGCTGCTCGTCACGTGTGCTGCTTCGCGCTCTTTGGGGGGGCGGGGCCCGCGGTTGGCGCGTTCCGCGTCGCCGTCTCCGCGGCCCACCCCTCGAGGTATACCCGGCGCCATTTTACTCTGGATTCGGCTGCTGCGTGGCTGGCATCTACCTACCGCGGTCCGTGAGTGCCCTCGCGGGTGGCTTTATTTGCCCTATGTCATTATACATGTCACTTATGGGGTTCTCTTCGCTTATGTCTTTCAGGCGGGTCGAACTCTATTGGTTTCTCCCGGCCCCACTCCCTTTATTTAGCTATGTAACTTGTGAGGCCTAGTGTGTAAACTACTCCCACTTCCCTAGCGGGTTATTGGGGCATCCCGGGTTGCTTTTATAGCATGAATCCCTATCGGCCTATTGTGCCGCTATAATCACCATATGGAGGCGTCTCAGGATAATGTGCTCGGGGTTCCTTCGGGACAAGCCCAGGCTGTGTGTAGCTTGTGGGGTGTCCCCTACTAGTGCTGACAATATGCGGGTCTGTGTACCTTGTGCCCAGCAGGTGCTTGCGCTGCAGCCTGGTTTACCAGTAGCTGGGCCTGCGCCACGTATGGCTTCACCTACTCCCCCAAGCTTAAATTTGACTCCTAGTGAGTTGCATACCAGTGGGGATTCTCAGCCTGATGTGTCTTCCAGACTGGCTAGTGTTGAGAAGTTGATTGCTAATACCTTGGCGCGTAAGGCCTCTGCTAAGAAGCAGCACTTGACGCCCGATGTCACTCTTTTCCCTATGGAGGCTGATGAGTTCTTGGAGCTGTATGGTTATACCCCCTTGGAAGAAGGGGAGTTATTCTCTGACTCAGAGTCATCTGATGAGAGGCCCAGGGGTCATGATGATTCTGGCTCTGATCCCTGGGCCCCAGATGATACTGTTAGGCTGTTGGCTCCGATTTTTGAGGTGCTGTCTATCTCTCCCCCGGTTGGGGCCCCCAGGCAGCAGGGGGAGTTGTTTCATATGGCTAAGCCACGTTTAGAGTTTTCTGAGCAAGTCCATTTTAATAACCTCGTGCTCAAGGAATGGGAGCATCCCAGCCGGCTCCCAGGGGTCCCTAAGAGTTTGGATAAGAGGTATCCCTTTCCTGCTGATGTGGTGAAACGTTGGTCATCCCCTCCAGAGGTGGATGCCCCGGTCCTAGGGTTATCTAACACCTCTGTCATGCATTCCCCTGACTCTACTATGCTGCGGGATGGTGAGGACCGGCGTATTGTTCAGCTGGCGTCCCATGCCTTTGCCTGTGTGGGGATGGCGCTGCGCCCGGTCTGTGCCTCTGCCATTACAGATGTGGATATTAGGACCCTGCTTAGAAGTCTCTTAGAGGGTGCTCCTGATGATGTGTCTGGTGAGGAGTTTAATGCACTCTCTCTTTGTGAGGTTTTTGTGATTATGTCCCCTCGGCCTTGGATGATACCATTAGGATGTGTGGCAGAACCTCTGCCCTGGTGGTGGCTATACGCCACTCTGTTTGGCTGCAACAGTGAGCTGCTGATGACGCTGCCAAGAAAGCTCTCACTGGTTTTCCCTTCAAAGGACTATGCCTGTTTGGGGACCGCCTGGACCTGTTTGCTAAGGGAGGCAGGTTACCCCAGCACAGGCGCCAGTCTTGGCCCTTTGGGGACCAGGGCTCCTTTTCTTCCTCCTACCGTGAAGCCAGACAAGGGAGGGGGGTCTCCCTTACCAGGGCCCGAGGAGATTTCTGGGGAAGGGGCAGAGGACGTGGACACCCTGGTTCATCCTGGGGTTCCAAGCCTAAGTCTTCTCCCAAGCACCCTCAGGCATGGGGGGGGGGGGGGCGGCTTCAGCATTTTGCTCACGTCTGGAGGCTTCATGTCTCAGACCGGTGGATTCAGGAGGTAGTGTCCTCCGGTTACAAGATAGTTTGCTGCCTGCCCCCCCCCCCCCCCAAGATTCATCAGATCCTGGATGTCTCAGGACCCCATGTCGACTCAGGCTCTGGTTCTGGCGGTGCAAAGCCTTCTGGAGCTGGGGGTCATCTCTCAGGTCCCCTTACGAGAAAGGGGCAAGGGGTTCTATTCCAAACTTTTTACCATGCCCAAAAGAGATGGGTCAGTCAGGCCCATCCTGAACTTGAAGATCCTCAACAAATTTGTCAGGTTCAGGCGCTTTCGCATGGAAACTTTGCGCTCTGCTATCAGTTCTCTGCGTCCAGGGGATTTCATGACCTCTGTAGACATCAAGGATGCTTACCTTCATATTCCTGTTTATCCAGGTCATCAACGATTCTTCAGGTTCGCGCTGGAGGATCAGCACTACCAATTTGTGGCATTGCCCTTCGGTCTCACTTCAGCTCCCAGAGTGTTCACCAAGGTGCTGGCAGGAGTGATGGCTCTGCTCAGGTCTCAGGGCATTCATGTTCTGCCCTATTTGGACGACATTCTCGTCACTTCTCAGTCCCTCCAACAGGCAGAGCTGGATACTCAGCGAGTAGTGTCCACGCTGGAGTCATTTGGCTGGGTGATCAACCATCCCAAGTCTTCCCTCTCTTCCTCCTTGGTGACACCTTTTCCGGGAATGAATCTGGATACAGTTCAGGCAAGGATTTTTCTTCCTCAGCAGAGGGTGGACAGTCTACTGGTGCAAGTTCAGTCCCTGCTCTCTTGCCCTCATCCCTCCATCAGGCAGGAAATGCAGCTTGTGGGCCTGATGATGGTCGTGCTTCGAGGCGGTTCCTTATGCACAGTTTCACATGGGGCCTCTGCAACTCCACCTCTTGTCAGTATGGGACAAGGATCCCGCGTCCCTGGACCAGGTCCTTGTTCTCTCCTCCCTAGCCAGGCGGTCCCTCTCGTGGTGGCTGGACTCCAGGAAGCTGTTGGTGGGCAGATCCTTTCTGGCCCCCTCCTGGGAGACGGTCACCACGGATGCCAGTCTGACGGGTTGGGGGGGGCTTCTGGAAGTCCCTACGGTTCCAAGGGCGATGGGGCCCTCAGGAGGCTCACACACCCATCAACATTCTGTAACTAAGGGCGATCAGGTTGGTGCTGGCTCACCTGACCCACCACCTTCAGGGCCGGCCTGTTCAGGTACGCTCGGACAATCAGACAGCGGTTGCCTACATCAATCACCAGGGGGGGACCCGGAGCAAGGGGGCCCTCAAGGAAGCGTCTCTGATTCTGTCCTGGGCGGAGGACAATGTTCCCTGCATATCTGCTGTGTACATTCCGGGGGTGGAGAATCTGCAGGCAGACTCTCTGAGCAGGGGGACCTCGCGCCTGGGAGAATGGTCCCTCTGCAAGAGGGTGTTTCACTCTCTGTCACCATTGGGGCCAACCAGATGTGGATCTGTTAGCGTCCCGTCACAACCACAAGCTCCCGGCCTTTGTCTCCCTGTCCCAGGACCCTCTGGCCTTGGCAACAGATGCTCTAGCAATGTCATGGCAGGACTTCCAGCTCCTGTATGTCTTTCCCCCATTCCCCCTGTTGGGCAGAGTTCTGCGCAAGATAACTCAGGAGGGGGTGCCAGCTATCCTGGTGGCTCCCAGGTGGCCAAGAAGAGTGTGGTTCGCAGACGTGGTGCAGCTAGCAGTAGATCAGTACGCTCTGCCCAGGGTGCCAGACCTGCTCACTCAGGGTCATTTACGCCATCCCAATTTACAAACTCTGGCTTTGACGGCCTGGCTGCTGAAACCTCCATCTTGATGGAAAAGGGGCTGTCTACCTCTGTTGTTGACACCATGATAAAGGCTAGAAAGAAGTCTTCTTCCTTCATTTACTATAGGGTTTGGTGTGCCTACATTGACTGGTGTGAGGCTAGGTCTCCTCCCTGTCGTGTGTTCTCTATTCCCAGGATCCTGGAGTTCCTGCAGCATGGATTGGAGCTGGGGCTCCAACTCGGTACTCTGAAGGGTCATGTCTCTGCCCTGGCTGTTTTCTTCCAGAAGTCCTTTGCCCAGCATTCTCTACTTTTTTCCAGGGGGTTACTCATGTGCGTCCCCCACGTAAGCCCATGTTGCCTGTTTGGGATTTGAACTTGGTCTTGTCTGCCTTGCAGGGTGCTCCCTTTGAACCTGTGCAGGAGGCTGCCATGGCCATTCTTACTCTCAAGGTTGTCTTTTTGGTGGCTATCACTTCTGTTAGGCGTGTTTCTGAGTTGGCGGCGCTTTCCATCCAGCCCCCCTACTTTGAGAGACAACAGGACAAGGTGGTGTTTCGCTTCAAGACAGATTTTTTTGCCTAAGGTTGTGTCTGCCTTTCATCTGAATCAGGACATTGTTCTTCCTTCCTTGTGCCCTAATCCTAGTAACGCTAAAGAGAGGGTTTTGCATTCATTGGATGTGGTTAGGTGCCTGAAGTATTTGGTGGCTACTGCACCTTTCAGAAAAACTGATGCTCTTTTTGTGGTCCCTTCTGGTCCTAGGAAGGGTTTGGCTCCTGCCAAATCTACTATCAGCAAATGGATCCGTCAGGCTGTGATTCAGGCCTATTCTGCTAAGGGGAAGTATCCTCTCTTCCGCCTTACTGCTCATTCCACTCGTGCTATTGGGGCCTCTTGGGCTTTTCAGCACCAGGCTTCTGTTGAACAAGTTTGCAAGGCCGCTACTTGGTCTTCTGTTCATACCTTTTCAAAGTTTTACAAGGTTGATGTTCGGGCTTCAGCTTATGCTGCTTTTGGCCGCAAGGTTCTGCAGGCGGCAGTGGTCTGACCTGTCTGTTACCTTTGGGGATCCCACCCTACTTTATGGACATTGCTATTGGATGTCCCAAGTCAAATGATTCTTATCTGGAGCAGGACGTACTGTATACTAAGAATAATACAATTCTGTGATTACTCACCTGTAGAATTGATATGAGTATACAGTACGTGCTGCTCCACCCCACCCTTAGTTTGCATTATCCTTGGATCCCCTGTATGGTGATTGTTATAGTTACTGGTTGGTTTTGTTATCTTTCTCCCGGCTTCTCGTTAACTGCTTTTCAATGCTGGGGATTTGTGGGAGGTCCCGGGTATTTGAGGGCCGGGAGGATCCAATTTTTGCGGTCTCTGCAGTCCAGCGCCCTCTGGCGGAGTAATACCCAAGTGTAATGATTCTTATCTGGAGCAGGACGTACTGTATACTCATAATATCAATTCTACAGGTTAGTAATCACAGATTTGTATTTTTTTCACCCTATAAGACACACCTGGAATTTGGTGGAGGAAAATCAGAAAAAAAAATATTATAAACCAAATGTGCAAAAACGCCACATTACATGCAGTGTGGCATCCCCCCATCCAATTTTCCATGGGCTGTGTGGCATTCCCCCATCTCATTGGCAGTGTGGAATTCCCCATAGGCAGTGTGGCATTCCGCCCCATCCCATTCCCCATAGGCAGTCTGGCATTTCCCTCCTCCCAATTCCATAGGCAGTGTGACATTCCCCCCCACCCCCATATGCAGTGTGGCATAACCCCCTCGCATTCCAATTGGCTTTGTGGCATTTTTCCCCATCCCATTTCCCATGTAGGCAGTGTGGCATTCCCCCCCTCCCATTTCCCATGTAGGCAGTGTAGCATCACCCCTCCCATTCCCCATATAGGCAGTGTGGCATAACCCCCTCCCATTGCCCATATAGGCAGTGTGGCATTCCCCCCCTCCCATTTCCCATGTAGGCAGTGTAGCATCACCCCTCCCATTCCCCATATAGGCAGTGTGGCATAACCCCCTCCCATTGCCCATATAGGCAGTGTGGCATTTTTCCCCCTCCCATTTCCCATATAGGCAGAGTGACATTCCCCCTCCCATTTCCCATATAGGCAGAGTGACATTCCCCCTCCCATTCCCCATGTAGGCAGTGTGGCATTCCGCCCTCTCATAGGCAGTGTTGCATAACCCCCTTCCATTCCCATAGGCTGTGTGGCATTTCCCCCATCCCATTCCCCATATAGGCAGTGTGGCATCCCCCCCCCCATCCTATTCCCAATAGGCAGTGTGGCATTCCTCCACCCCCCATATTCAGTGTGACATAACCCCCTACCATTCCCATAGGCAGTGTGGCATAACCCCCTACCATTCCCATAGGCAGTGTGGCATTTCCCCCATCCCATTCCCATATGCAGTGTGGCAGAAACAGCGCCCCCCCCCCCCATGCTAGTCCATAAATACCTGGGACCTCCTACTCATTCCCCAGTCTTTCATCTCTGCAGACGGCAAGCAAGTCAGAAGATGGATGTCTCCTCCTTGCAGGTAGCCGGCCCTCTATTTGATCATTTCTGCCCGGATCCCCTTATTAGATTTTACCTTGCCTCCCAGCCTAGGCTGCTGTTCCGGGCAAGGGTAGATGGCACCCTATGGTGCTTAGGAGCTATGCTCCACAGTGAGACCCCATACCAAGGGGTAGGCAGTTCGCCGGTTGGTGATCCCGGCGTGGGATGCCCTGTCCCTTGACTTTCCACCTCCAGTGTGGATTCCCCCTCTCCCAGATGTCCTTTCTCCTTGGGGGGGGGGGGGGGGGGTGGCCCTTCTCCCTTGTGAGTAAAAGCTTTTTTTTTATTGGATGTCAGTGTGTGTGGGTGCATATTCACTGTATGCGTTTTCACTGTTTTTTGCATTTGCCATTGCGAGCTGCTGGTCGGTGGGGGAGCTTCTTTCCCTCAGGTGCGGTGGTTGAAGGGGGCGGGCCGGGTGCTCGGCGCGATCGCCCGCGGCCCGCCCCCGTGCTGCTGGCGCCGTGACTGAGCCCGGCCACTGGCTGGGAGCCGCACTGTGTGAAGCGGGGCAGGGCGCGAACCGCACCGGCCCGCCCTCCTTCTGCTTCTCTCCTCTCACGTGTCGTGTTGGAGGACGCCTTTGTCGCCTTGTGAGTGGCCCTTGGGGGCCTCATTACTTGTTGCAGTTTTATTTCATGTGTATTGCTTTTTACGGCATGTTGCTTGTGTGCTGAATGGCCCTATCCCTGTGTCTTCCAGGTGGCCCTACATTGCTTATTAAGGGGGTACTCCTGGTCCTAGGGTCCCTGGGTTAAATTGGGTTAATATGCAAATCCTCCCACTTCGGACATAAAAGGGGCATCCCGGGTTGCTTTTATTGCGTAATTCCCTTGGTCATTGCGACTACCTATAAAATCACCGTATGGAGGCTTCCCCGGATTCCGGGCTTGGGCTCCTCTTGGGGCAATCCCGGAAGTGTTTGGAGTGTGGGGTATACTAGGGATGATGTAATCCTTTACATACCAGGTGCGCAGCAGACTATTACGCAGCAGTCTGGACCCCAGGCATCTGGTTCAGCGCCGCCGGTCTCTTCACCTACCCCTCCCCGCCTGATCCGTACCCCATGTGATGTTGTCACCAGTGGGGAGTCGCTATCTGAGGTGTGTGCTAGATTGTCCAACCTGGAAAAATTATTTTTCCAGCGCTGTGGCCAGAAAGGTCCCGGCTAAGAGAAAGCACTTGTCCCCAGACAGCATGGTCTGATTACCCCCCGCTAGAGGAAAGGGAAACTTTTTGAGAGTCGAATGGTTCTGACGATCAGCAGTTTGTGGGCGCTGATGCCGAGCGCGGTCAGGGGGATTCTGTGGATACCCCTAGGGTCCTGGCTCATATGTTTGAGGCAATCTCTCCTCCTGAAGTGACTCTTCTGCAGAAGGGGGAGTTCTCTGAGGAGGCTAAGCCACGCTTAGAATTTCCTAATCAAAGGCATTTCGACAGCATTATTCTTAAGGAATGGGAGAGGCCTACTCGGCTTCCGCTCGTCCCTCCGGTTTGGGATAAGAACTATCCCTTTCCGGTGGACGCGGTGAGGTGCTGGTCGTCCCCTCCCGAGGTGGGTGCCCCTGTTTTGGGTTTGTCTAGCACCTCTGTCTTGCATTCTCCTGACTGTTCTACTTTTAAGGACGGTGAGGACAAACTCATTGACCAGATGGCTTGTCACGGTTTTGCCAGTGTCGGGTCGGCCTTGCGGCCTGTTTGTGCTTCAGCGCTTCTAATCGTGGCTTCTAGGTCGGTTGTCAGGGACCTGTTGTCTACCTCCAGGCTTGACCCATCTAGTGATGAGTTCACCACCCTTAAGCAGTGTGAATTGTTTTTGTCATTTGTGCTAGCCGCCCTGGATGACACTATTGTGATGTGTAGTAGAACTTCGGCCTTGCTGGTGGCTATTCGGCGGTCGGTTTGGTTGCGCCAGTGGGCGGCTGATTTTGTGTCCAAAAAGTCTTACGGCTCTTCCCTTCTGGGCTTGCGGCTCTTTGGAGAAAAATTGGATTCGGTCGCAAAAGGAGGTAGGTTACCTCAGCGGAAGAAGCAACGTCGTCCCTTTCGGGGGGCGGCTTCATTTACCCCTTCTTTTTGTGGGGCCAGAGCTGGACGGGGATTGGCTGTCTTCCCCTCCTGGATTCCTGGAACAGGGGAAGAGGACGTGCCCGTCCAGGTCACAGCTGGGGCTCCAAGCCCAAAGCCGCTCCTAATCCGGCTCAGCAATGAGCTCGCAGGTGGGGGGGATGGCTGCGACACTTCTCCCAGGTCTGGGACCAGGAGGTCTCGGACAGATGGATTCGGGAAGTGGTGTCTTCCGGTTACAAGCTGGAGTTCGAGATCCGGCCTCCTCCCAGATTCTTCAGGTCTCGCGTGCCCTTGGATCCTCTGGCCGCGCAGGGGCTCCGGGCGGCAGTAAAAGATCTCTTGGATTTGAAGTTTCTCAACAGGTTTATCCGTCCCAGGAGGTTCCGCATGGAAACTCTCCGCTCTGCCCTAAATTCACTTCGGCAGGAGGTCTTCATGACGTCCATAGACATCAAGAATGCTTATCTGCATGTTCCAATCTTCCCGGCACATCAGAGATCTCAGGTTCGTGGTGGAAGATCGGCATTTTCAGCTTGTGGCCCTTCCGTTTGGCCTTACCTCGGCTCCAGGGGTTTTCACCAAGGTGCTAGCGGGGGTGATGGCCCTCCTCAGAGCCCAGAGAATCCGCATCGTTCCTTGTCTGGACGATCTCCTTTTTTGGCATCCTCTCTCGGCCAGGCGGAGCTAGATACCAGGACTGTGGTAGCCACCCTGGAGAGATTCGGCTGGGTGATCAACTATCCCAAGCCCTGCCTCTCTCCGTCCAGGGTGATGGCGTTCCTGTGAATGTCTCTGGATACTTCTCAGTCCAGGGTGTTCTTCCCCCGGCCCAAGGTTCTTTTGATTCAGGAATTGACACAGCTTCTACTATCCATCCCTCGCTCCTCCATTCGGCTGGGGATGCGATTGGTGGGATTGATGGTGACTTTGTTCTAGGCGGTTCCATTTGCCCAGTTTCACTCAAGGACGCTCCAGCTTCATCTCTTGGCGGCCTGGGTCGGGTCCCCGCTGTCATTGGATCAGTCTTTTCTGATGTCCCCCCGGGTTCGGCATTCCCTTTGGTGGTGGCTGGAACCGAGCAATCTGATGAGGGGCAGATCCTTCTGACCCCTCTTTGGGAGACGGTCACCACGGATGCCAGCCTGTCAGGTTGGGGGGGGGGGGGTTGGTAGGATCTTCAGTTTCAGGGACTGTGGGGGCCTCAGGAGGCTCACGATCCCATCAATGTTCTGGAGCTGAGAGCCTTCAGGTTGGTTCTGGCTCACTTGACTCATCAGTTACAGGACTTGCCGGTTCAAGTTCGATCGGGCAATCGGACGGCGGTCCCCTACATCAATCGCCAGGGAGGGACTCGCAGCAGGCGTGCCCTCAGGGAAGTGTCTTTGATCCTGGCTTCGGCAGAGAGAAATGTCCCATGCTTATCAGCAGTGTACATTCTGGGAGTGGAGAACACGGAGGCGGACTTCTGAGCAGGGGCTCATCTCGCCGGGGGAATGGTCGCTCAGCCCCAAGGTGTTTCGGTCGCTTTGCCACCGGTGGGGGACTCCGGAGGTGGACTTCTTTGCCTCTTATCACAATCACAAGCTTCCGGCGTTTGTGTCTCTCTCGCGGGATACGCTGGCTCTGGCAGCGGATGCCATGTCTCTGAACCGGAGGGATCTGGGGTTTCTGTACCTGTTCCCCCCACGTTTCCCATGGTGGGCAAAGTGGTGCGCAAGCTGGCCCTAGGGGGCGCGTCGGCAATCCTGGTGGCTCCAAGATGGCCAAGACAGGTTTGGTTCGCAGACGTGGTAAGGTTGGCAGCGGATCAGTTAGATCTGCCCCTTCTTCCGGATCTGCTCACTCAGGGTCCACTGTGCTACCCCAATTTACCAACGCTGGCTTTGACGGCGTGGCTGCTGAATCCTCCATCCTGATGGAGGAAGGTCTTTCTGATGCTGTCATTCAGAATCTGGTTAGGGCTAGAAAGAAGCCTTCCTCTGCCATCTGCTTAGGATTTGGAGGTCTTATATTGATTGGTGTGAGGTCCGGGCCTTGCCTTGCAGGGTGTTTTCTATTCCTAGGGTTTTGGAATTTCTGCAACATGGTCTGGACCTGGGTTTGCAGCTTAGTACGCTGATAGGGCATGTTTATGCCCTGGCGGTTTTCTTTCTAAAGTCTTTTGCTCTTCATCCTCTGGTTAAGACCTTTTTCCAGGGGGTTACGCATGTGCGACCTCCTAGGAAGCCTTTGCTCCCAGTTTGGGATCTGAATTTGGTTCTTTCTGCTTTTCAGGGTCCTCCTTTTGAACCTTTGCAGGATATTGCTCTTTCTACGCTTACTCAGAAGGTTGCGTTTCTGGTTGCTATCACTTCCGTTCGGCGTGTATCAGAGCTGGCGGCTTTGTCCATTAAGGTTCTTTATTTTGAGAGGTATCAGGACAAGGTTGTTTTCCGCTTCAAGCCAGAATTCCTTCCTAAGGTGGTCTCTGCCTTTCATCTTAATCAGGACATTGTTCTACCCTCCTTGGGTCCTAAGCCCAGCAGTGACAAGGAGAGGGTTTTGCATTCTCTGGATGTGGTTCGCTGTGTGAAGTACTGTTTTGTGGCTACTTCTTCCTTTCATAGGACTGATGCCCTTTTTGTGGTGCCCTCCGGGCCTAGGAAAGGTTTGGCTCCCGCCAAGTCTTCCATTAGTAAATGGATTCATTGTTGGGGCCTATTCTGCTAAGGGGAAGGTTCCCCATTTTCGTGTTACTGCTCATTCCACTCGTGCTGTTGGGGCGTCCTGGGCCTTCCAGCATCAGGCCTCTGTTGAGCAAGTTTGTAAGGCTGCTACTTGGTTTTCCGTTCACACTTTTTCCAAGTTTTACGAGGCTGATGTGCGGGCCTCAGCGGATGCTGTTTTTGGCCGCAAAGTTCTGCAAGCTGAAGTGGTTTAAGTTGTGCATTATTGCCTTGTTTTGGATCCCCGCCCTTTATGGACACTGCTATTGGATGTCCCAAGTGTAATGACTATCTGAAGCGGGGTGTGTGACATACTTAGAATAATACCATTTTGTGAATACTCACCTGTAAAATGGGTATTATAAGTATGTCACACACCCTGCTTCACCCCGCCCTTTGGTATTCTGGATCTTTTCTATGGTGAACCTTTTTTATTGTTACTGGTTATATTTGGCCCTTCCTAGTCCCTTTACTGCTGTCTTAATACTGGGGAAGGAGTGGGAGGTCCCAGGTATTTATGGACTGGAAGGGACTTTTTTTTCTTTACATCTCTGCAAGATCTCCCTCTACAGGACAGTATAACCCAAGTGTAATCTGAAGCGGGGTGTGTGACATACTTATAATACCCATTTTACAGGTGAGTATTCACAAAATGGTATTTTTTTTTCGTTTGTTTTTTTCTTTTCTTTCTTTTTTTTTTTTTTTTTTTTACATTCGCCTAATAAGATGTATGGACATTTTTACCCTACTTTTGGTGGAAAAATAGTGCGTATTATAGAGCGGAAATTATGGTAATTTGGTATAATCTGTTTACACCTAAAGGACATGTTCATTCACAGCACTAATTTATACTTGCACTAATTCCTGGTTCAGCCTGAGCTGTGGTTCAATATAGGCGGAAGTGTCTGTTCAGATAAAAAAAAAAAATTCCGAGCTCTGATTGACTGGAAAGGGCTGAACCTGCATGGATCAACTTTTGTCAACATAAAATCTACCACGGGAACAGAATTATTGACCTCTTAATGGACCTATGGAATGTATAAAGGATTTTTGTGTGCTGTCACAAACTGCTGGCTGCAAAGTTATATGGCAATATGGCTCTACTTTTTGGTATGATAAGGTTGTTTTCATCATTGTTTATGGGGCAAAGCAGAGAACAGGTTAAAGCCTAACACCCACTGATTTTTGCTTTGATAGCATAGGGAAGTGCTAGAAACCATGCTTAGAACACTGAGCAGCTGAACTTTGGAAGGATGCCCGTGATTTTGGCTGATCTAATCCTTGTGGCACTCATGTCTTTAATTATATTTGCAAGGAATATGTATCAGTTTTTTGTTCTTTCATGGATCGTCTAGTAAAAGGTATATTTTTTTCCTGGTAGGACTCTGAAGGTGTGGATATCATGCTGGGTGTTTGTGCAAATGGGCTTCTCATTTACAAGGACAGACTGCGAATTAACCGCTTTGCTTGGCCCAAGATTCTTAAAATTTCCTACAAGCGCAGAAATTTTTTCATTAAAGTAAGACCTGGAGAGGTAAGTGCTAACAAATAACAAATATTTTGCAATATACATATGCAAAAGTATGTTTGAAAAGCATTCATGCTTTATTATATATAAACAGGGGGGAAAGCATTAAAATGGAAGTCCAGTTTTCAAAGAAACTGTCCTGCTTACTTTACCCTGGAGCCAGCGCTACTCGCTGGCGATTCTGGCACTGGGGCCTCCATCTTTGATCTGATGCACAGAGCTGCTTCCTTGGCTCTATGCATAGCCCCGTCCATCCATTCATTTGAACCCCACCTCCATCAACCACTATGACCCTGCTACATCCACTCAATTCACTGCAATGAAGGAGGCATGCTAGGCCTTGGCATTGCCGTGAATGGAGAGTGTGGTAGAATAGATTCAAAATAGTTTGCAGGGGGATGCAATCTATTCTGATTGTCTGGTGTGCTTCGTGGGAGAATGCTAACGATCCAAGTTATTTCACACACAAGGGCATCACAAATCGGGTAAAGTAGACCGAAACTCAGGTGCGTAAAATAACATAAAGCAGTTCTTGCAGTCAAGCAGCATTGGTGCAATGTATTCTACATAGAAAGCTAAAGAAACCGAACATGTTCAGTTGAATGACATCTTAGAGAGCATATAATCAATATCTATCAATATATAAGGGAATTATATGTATAAATACAAAATATTCAAGATCTGTCAGATAAAATTTAGATTCATTTTATTAGGAAATGATTACATTATATGTTATAAATGTGTGTTTTGTGGATGCTCACTCTTGATCACTCTTTGAAACTGGCCTCTTCCCAGTCCAACCCTGCATGTGTGGGCTCTCCTCCAATCAGAGCCATTCACCGTACATATTAATTGCTCGGCAAACCTGCTCTGTTTACACGCAGAGCCCAGCAATGGGAAGAGGTGAGTGCTATGGCGGCCCTGGGAGGTTTCAAACAGGGAACAGTGAATGTTAATGTGGGCTTAATGTGAAAAATAAATTCGATAATAAAAATCTGCATATCTAGGCGATATTGATTATCTCAACACGATCGCCTGCGCACCCGTGATTTACGGGTGTTTTTGCAGCGATTGCCTTTTCCTATTTTTGCAGCCAGGCACTTAGGTGTGGAGCCGGCCTTACACAATACATAAAAAAAGCCGGCCTTACACAATACATAAAAAAAGCCAAGCTTCTTTCTCTCCTTTACTGGAAGGAAAAAGTATTAGGTTATTCTTAGTATACAGTACGTCCTGCTCCAGATAGATTACTTACACTTGGGGTATTACGCCGCCAGATGGCGCTGGACTGCAGAGACATCGAAAATAGGCTCCTCCCGGCCCCTCAAATACCCAGGGACCTCCCACAATCCCCAGATCTTCTCTGCAGTCTGGACTGCGAAGGACAAGAAGATGGCTCTCTCTTCTTGCAGGTGAGCTGGGCTATTAGCCTGCGGCCCTGTAGGACTAATCCCACCCGTTCCATTAGTAATTTGCCTCCAAGCCTTGGCTGCACTGGTCGGGTGATGGTAGGCAGCACCGCTGTCAGATGCTTAGGAGTGCTGCTCCACCGCAATCCCCCACCAAAGGGTAGGCGGTATAGGCATATGGTGAGCCTCTATGGGATGCCCCTCCCGCACTATTGCCCCTTGCCCCTGTCTATCGGTGGGTCCTGTTAAGTGGCCGCTGTCCTCCCTCGCTCTCCCTTGTAGCCCTCGGGGGAGGGTGGGTGTGTGTGTATGTGCTTTGGCTTTGTGCTTCACTGCCTTATGTTATTATGATTGGTGTCAGTCGCCGCGCTGACTTGGTTGCACTTGTCTTCTTAAATTTGCCGCCGCTTCCACTGTGTTCCGCGCTTGGCGGCGGCGTTACCTCAGGCGCCGGTGCGCCGTTATTGGCTGCTTGTCACGTGTACGGCTTCGCGCTCTTCGGGGGGCGGGGCCCGCCTTTGGCGCGTCTCGCGTCACTGTCCCTGCGGCTCGCTCCTCGAGGTATACCCGACGCCATTTTTTCTTGCTTCCGGCTGCTACGTGACGGGCATCTACCTACCGCGGTCCGTGAGTGCCCTCGCAGGCGTCTTTATATTCTAAGCATACAGTACGTCCTGCTCCATATATAATACTTACACGTGGGTTATCCTCCGCCAGAGGGCGCTGTGGCACTGCAGACATGTATAAACAGGCTCCTCCCAGCCCTTCATATACCAAGGGACCTCCCACAAATCCCCAGATTTCTCTGCAGTGCTGACTGCGAAGACATGAAGTATCACTCTCTCGCAGGTGAGCGGGGCTATTACAGCCTGCGGCCCTGTGGGACTATTTCTACCCCTCCTCTGTGTGATATGCCTCCCAGCCTGGGCACTGGTCGGGTGAAGGTAGGCAGCACCATGTGTGCTTACGGAGCCACGCTCCACCGCAATCCCCCACCATAGAGTAGGCGGTCAGGGCTGATGGTGAGCCTTCAGGGGATGCCCCTCCCGCATCATTGCCCCATGCCCCATGTAGCGGTGGACCCTATGTAACGGGTCGCCTTCCTCCCTCGTTCCCCCCTTAGCCAGGGGGAAAAGAAAGGGGGGGGAGGGGTTGTATGGCGGCCTCAGTGTATCCTATTACACTCTTATGGCTTGGTTTTGTGCTTTACTGGGAACAGGGGCCAGAGCCGAGCTTTTATCTGTACTGTTAGCCGCAGCGCCTTTATTTTATGTTTCTGCTTGCATCGCATGTACGGCGGCGGCTTTGCGGACGCCACGGCGTCTTTTTCTTCCTTCCTTTCTTCCCTCTCCTTCTTAGCCTGTAGTGGCTCTTCTTAGGTAATTCACGTCAATTCTTTCAGGCGTTATTGCCTTACTTTCCTGATTGGCTACGCTTTTTCGAGCTTCGTGCTCGCTGGGGAGGGGCGTGGTTCTGGCTTGGCGCGTTCCGCGTCGCGGTCGGCTCAGGCCCGCCCTTCGAGGTTCGCTTGGCGCCATTTCTTACGCGCGCGTGGTGAAGACCGTCCTCTCCTCTCTGTCTGTAAGTGCCCTCATGGGCGACTCTTCATTTGTTTTTATACTCCCTTGCGCATGGCTCTGACATCCTTGTTCCCCCTTATGTCTTTCAGACCGTGGATTTCGGTGGCTTCTCCCGGCCCAGTGTAGCTCCCGGTCGTGACCATTAAAAATTACTCCCACTTCCCCGCGGTTTATTGGGGCATCCAGGGTAGCTTACAGCGTCAATGCCTACGGGCATATTGTGCCGATTAAATCGCCATATGGAGGCATCTCAGGATATTGTGAATGGGGTTCCTTCAGGACAAGCCCAGCTGTGTGTAGCTTGTGGGGTATTACCTAGTGACAATGCACGGGTCTGTGTTCCTTGTGCACAGCAGGCACTATCGGTGCTTCCCGTCTCCTCTGAGGCTGGGCCTGCACCCCGCCTCACTTCACCTACTCCCCCAAGTCTGAGTCTAACCCCCAATACCAGCGGGGATTCTCATCCTGATTTGGCCACTAGGCTGGCTAGTGTTGAAAACTTGCTTGCTAATTCCTTAGCGCGTAAAGCCACCGCCAAGAGGCAGCACTTGAACCCTGAATCGGCTCTCTTCCCTATAGAACCTGATGATTTGTTGCATTCCTATGCCCATATCCCCTCAGACGAAGCGGAACTGTTCTCTGACTCAGGGTCATATGGAGTCCAGGGGTCAGGAAGAGTCTGGCTCCGAGCATTGGTCCTCGGATGATATTGATAGACTGCTGGTTCAGATCTTTGAGGTTTTGTCCCTCTCTCCCCCTGCTGCGGCTCCCCGGCAAAGGCGTGATCTTTTTCATACCGCTAAGGCTCGCTTGGAATTTCCCGAGCAAACCCATTTCAATAGCCTCGTGCTTAAAGAATGGGAACATCCCAGCAGACTTCATGGGGTCCCTAAGAGTGTGGATGGGAAATATCCCTTCCCTGCTGACTTGGTTAAGTGCTGGTCATCGCCACCTGAGGTCGATGCTCCTATTCTAGGGTTGTCCAACACCTCTATTATGCACTCTCCTGACACTACTACGCTGCGGGACTCTGAGGACCAGCGTGTTGACCAACTGGCATGTCATGCCTTGGCATTCGGGGGAGTGACACTGCGCCCGGTTTGCGCCTTAGCCATTACGGCAGTAGCGCTCAGGGCCGTGGTTAGGAGTGCTCTCGATGGCACAGATGAGTTGCCTTCTGATACTGTCAATGCTCTGTCCAGCTGTGATGCGTTTGTGAACTTTATCCTGTCTGCATCGGACGATGCTATTAAGATGTGTGCCAGGTCATCTGCCCTGGTGGTAGCTATACGCCGCGCGGTCTGGTTGCGCCAGTGGGCCGCAGACAATGCCGCCAAGAAAGCCCTTACGGGGCTTCCATTTAAGGGGCTGCGCTTGTTTGGGGACTTGTTAAGGGAGGCAAGTTACCCCAGCGCAGGCGGCAGATTCGGCCCTTTCGTGGCCAAGGCTCCCTATCGACCCTCTACCGTGGGGCTAAACAAGGTAGAGGGGTGTCCTTCGCTGGGGCCCGCGCAGATACCTGGCACAGGAACAGAGGACGCCGTCCCGGTTCCTCCTGGGGACCCAAGTCTAAAGCCCCTCCCAAGACCCCCCAGGCATGAAGGGTGGGGGGACGTCTGCAGCACTTCGAGCATGTCTGGAGGCGCCACGTCTCAGACAGGTGGATTCAGGAGGTGGTGTCCTCCGGCTACAAGATAGAATTTGCTGTACGGCCCCCACCAGATTCGTTGGGTACCGGATCCCACAGGATCCTGCATCAGCTCAGGTCTTGTTGCTGGCCATGCAGGGCCTCCTGGACCTAGGGGTCATTTGCAAGGTCCCTTTAGGAGACGGGCATGGGGTTCTATTCCAACCTTTTCACAGTACCCAAGAAGGATGGGTCAGTCAGGCCCATTCTGGATTTAAAAATCCTCAACAAATTGGTCAAGAACAGGCACTTTCGCATGGAAACTCTGTGCTCGGCCATTGGCTCTCTGCGCCCAGGGGACTTTATGACGTCCGTAGATATAAAGGACGCTTACCTTCACGTCCCGGTGTTCCCAGGACACCAAAGATTTCTCAGATTTGCTCTGAAAGATCCGCATTACCAATTTGTGGCCTTGCCATTCAGCCTCACTTCGGCTCCCAGGGTGTTTACCAAGGTGCTGGCAGGGGTGATGCCCCTGTTAAGGCTAAGGGGCATACGTGTGCTGCCCTACCTGGACTATATTCTCATCACCTCTCGGTCTCTGCGGCAGGCAGAGTTGGACACTCGGCTGGTAGTGTCCACCCTGGAGTCCTTCGGCTGGGTGATCAATTACCCCAAGTCCTCTCTGTCCCCCTCCTCGGTGACTCAGTTCCTGGGAATGATTCTGGATACGGTTCAGTCAAGGATATTCCTTCCTCAACAGAAGGTGGAAGCTCTGACAGCACAGGCGAGGTTCCTGCTCTCGAGCCCACAGCTCTTCATCCGGCAGGGAATGCAGTTGGTGGGCCTGATGGTGGCGAGCTTCGAGGCGGTGCCCTTTGCCCAGTTCCATTTGAGACCTCTGCAGCTTCACCTTCTGTAAGTGTGGGACAAGAACCCAGCGTCCTTGGACGGGGTCTGTGTGCTTCCCCCCTCGGTCAGACAGTACCTTGCGTGGTGGCTGGGCCACGGGAACTTGTTAGGGGGCAGGTCTTTTCTGGCCCCCTCCTGGGAGACGGTCACAATGGATGCCAGTCTGTCAGGTTGGGGGGGATTCTGGAAGTCCCTGCGCTTCAGGGGAGGTGGAGCCCTCAGGAGTCCCATTTACCCATCAACATTCTGGAATTACGGGCAGTCAGGTTGGTACTGGAGCGATTGACCCAACACCTGAGGGGTCTGTCGGTCCAGGTACGCTCAGACAACAGAACGGCGGTTGCCTACATCAACCATCAGGGAGGGACCCGGAGCAAGGGTGCTCTCCAAGAGGTGTCTCAGATTTTGACATGGGCGGAGGCCAATGTATAATGCATTTCGGCTGTCTACATTCCGGGGGCGGAGAATCTGCTGGCGGACGCCCTGAGCAGGGGGATGTCCCATCAGGGGGAGTGGTCCCTCTGCAACAAGGTATTCCAGTCCCTGTGTCACCGTTGGGGCCTACCGGATGTGGATCTGTTTGCTTCCCGTTACAATCACAAGCTCCCGGCCTTCGTATCCCTGTCTCAGGATCCTCTGGCCTTGGCCACGGATGCCCTGTCCATGTCTTGGGAGGGAGTTTCGACTCCTGTATGTGTTTCCACCATTCCCCCTTCTGGGCAGGGTTCTGCGCAAGATTGCTCTGGAAGGGATACCTGTGATTCTAGTGGCCCCCAGGTGGCCAAGAAGAGTGTGGTTCGCAGACGTGGTTCAAATGGCAGTAGATCAGTACGATCTGCCAAGGGTGCCAGATCTGCTAACTCAGGGCTCCTTACGCCATCCCAATTTACAAACTCTGGCTTTGACGGCCTGGCTGCTGAAACCTCCATCTTGATGGAGAAGGGTTTGTCTGTCTCTGTGGTGGCTACTATGGTGCAGGCCAGGAAGAAGACTTCTTCTGCTATCTATTATAGAGTATGGTGTTCCTACATTGACTGGTGTGAGTCCAGGTCTCTTCCCTGCCGGGAATTCTCCGTCCCTAGGATTCTGGAGTTTTTACAGCATGGTCTGGACTTAGGTCTCAAACTTAGTACTCTGAAGGGTCAGGTTTCGGCCCTATCTATCTTCTTTCAGAAGACCTTTGCTCAACATCACCTGATTAAGACCTTCTTTCAGGGGGTCACTCACGTGCGTCCCCCTCGAAGACCTATGGTCGCCGTCTGGGATTTAAACTTGGTTTTGTCTGCCTTGCAGGGTGCTCCCTTTGAGCCTATTCAGGATGCTGCTTTGGCTGTTCTCACTCTCAAGGTTGTCTTCTTGGTGGCTATTACTTCGGTTAGGCGTGTGTCTGAGCTGGCCGCTCTATCTATTCAGCCTCCATACTATGAGAGACTCCAGGACAAGGTGGTGTTCTGCTTCAAACCGGATTTTCTGCCTAAAGTTGTGTCTGCATTTCATTTGAACCAGGAAAGCGCTTCCCTCTTGACAAAGGCCCAGCAGCTGAAACGTTGAGGGTTTTTCTCTGTCCACCTGCGCTGCCTGTAAGATCCTTTTGTTGTCAATTGTACTTTATTACCTGGTTATCTCTGTGTTTTGCTTCTGAGAGGAGTTTGGGGTTGGTGGGGAGTTCTTTCACTCTCATCACACTCCGCATTTATCTGTTAATCACTCTATTCATGTGCTGCTTAATATGTGATTTTGCTCCTCTTGTCTATACCAAATGCACCTGTGTGTATATGTACGCTTATTGTTGATAATCCTATGCAGCTGCGCCACCTAGCGGTCAATAACTAGGGCCACGGCCCTTACTTGTGTGTTACTAAGCCTGTCTTTGAGCTCTATCACATTGTATATATGTACAGCACGTTATTTTTTTGTCTTACAAATAAACTCTGCACACCCTTTTTGCAATACATACCTTGGTTGTTCGCCCTCTTATTCTCTTTATTTATAGTACTTTTCCCCTGTATGGTAGTGTGCAGGATTGAGAGGACTGAACACCTTCTATTTGTTTTTCTGTTTGCAATTTTTGCATTACCCATCCTATATAGCGTTTAGGTGTGCTTCAACATATATGATTTTTTTTTTTTTTTTTTTTTTTTAAATTCTTTATTTAAGTTTTTCAAACAAAACATTACAGATAAATTGTCAGGAATAAGACAGTACAGGAAGAAAATAGGTCCAGCACGCAGGCCGGTTCGCACTCAGGGTCCGAGAGCCACCATCCACTCCTGTAGCTCACTCCTGCTGTGTGCTCGGGCGAACTCGGGTATAGTACATCATCTATATTTAGGCCAGGAGTGGGGGCCGAGGGCGAACCCCCGCCCACTCCACTCCAGGCCCCCTCCCGTCTGGTCCAGGTTTCTATTCGCCTTTAAGCTGTCTGCAGCCTATTCCTTGGCGTCTAGTTTGGGCGACAGGGGCGCCCTTTATCCACTCTCTTCCCCTGGATTAGTGGCTGTCTTAAATCAATTTGATTGTCCTGGTGGAGTAGCGGTCAATCGGGAGTGCCCCTTAACCTGGGCAAGACCATTAGAAATCGTAGACAAGAGGCAAAAGAGTGTAGGGAGAGAGGGAAAAGGAGGATTTAGGATATGGGGAAGCGAGAGGGGCGCAAATACAAGGGAGAGAGCGACAGTAGGGAAGGGAGGGAAGTAGAGGGGGGGGCGAGAGGGAAAAAGAAGGGGGGACGGGGGGAGTAGCGGGGGCCCCAGGACCGTCCGACCCGCCGCCGGCGCGGGGGGGGGCAGGCGGGAGCAGAGCCCCAGCCCGCGACCCCAGAGCAGCCCCTCTTCTATCTCAACGGCTCGGCCCTGGCCTAAATTGAGGGATGGAAGCATATGATTAGTCTTTATTTCACTGAAGCTCGGAAGATAGTCCAGGAAGTCCATAGGGTCCTGGTCTCCTCTTCTCTGTCCTGAACTGCAGCCGTCAGCTCCTCCATCTCCATTATTCTGTCCACCTCTCTAAACCAGTCGTCTTCCGTCGGGACACTCCTGGTTTTCCACAATCTGGGGAGTAGTGCTCTAGCTGCATTGACTAAGTGTCTCAGAACTGATTTCTTGTAATTAGTAACACAACCTCCGGTATGGTGCAAGAGCATGAGAGCCGGACAGCACGGGACCTGTGAGCCTGTTACCATAGTCATGGTCTCTGAGATCTTTGCCCAGAATGAGGTAATTTTGGGGCACGACCACAAAATGTGGAACAGTGACCCCTCCTCCGTTTCACATCTCCAGCAGACAGGCGAAGATCCCGGATAAATGTGTGCCAACCGTTTCGGAGTATAATACCATCTGGAAAGGTATTTGTAGTTAGTCTCTTGAGTTTGAACGGATATTGATGATTTGTATGTTAGGGAGAAAATTTTCTTCCAGTCTTCTAGAGTGAATTCCTTACCCAAATCCTGTTCCCATTCCCTGCAGAAAGCAGGGACCGAGTCCCGGTCCTCTTCCAGGAGTTGATAGACTTGGGAGATTACCCCTCTTGGGGGGTCCCCGCACGTGGCCAGTTTCTCAAAGAGCGTAAGGTCTCGACCCAATAGGTTTTTGGGCGCCACCTTCTGAAGAAAATGTTGGGAAAGCAACAGGTACCAAGGGTCCAGTTGAGGGCAATCCCATCTATTCCTTAAGGCTTCTATGCCGAGCCAGTCCCGGCCTCTTATGAGGTCCTTTGCTCTGATCGTCCCCAGGTCCCTCCAGCGCCCCAACGCCTGGGGCTGCTGGCTGAGGGGGAAATCTGGGTTATTCACTACCGGGATCAGGGGGGACGGCCAAGGCGAGATTTCCTCTCGCCCTCGAACTCTATCCCAGACTTCGAGGGTAGCCTTAATCAATGGGTTAGGTCCGGCCCATCTGCTCGAAGTTGCTGTCGACCACGGGATCTCCTTTAACGGACCTCCCGTGGAACTGGCTTCCACCTCAACCCATTTCTTAGTGTCTCCATTCCTCATCCAGTCCACCAATCGCTGTAGGTGGGCTGCTTGCCAGTATCTCCTCAGGTTCGGGACCGCCAATCCCCCCCCAGTTCTAGACCTCTGCAGCAGTGTGAATTTGATTCTCGGTTTCCTGGACGCCCAAATGAAGTTTATGAGTATTGTGTTCAGGTTTCTGAAATAGCTTGCAGGTATGTGACATGGAAGGGTTTGAAATAGGTACAAAATTCTGGGCAAGATTGTCATCTTTATAGCATTCATTCTGCCTAACCACGTGAGTGTGAGGGTGCTCCATCCCAATAAGTCGGACTTGACCTTATTGAGCAATGGAATGAAGTTGTACCTGAATACTTCACCGATGTCACTCGGGATTTTTGTGCCCAGATAAGTCAATGCCGATGGGGTCCATCTAAATGGGAAGGAGGATCTAATAGGTGACATCACGGCGTCCGGCAGTCCCACATTGAGCGCTTCCGATTTATCAAAATTGATTTTAAAATTGGAGAGATTCCCGAAGGTTTCAAATTCTTTCATGAGGACCGGAAGCCCGATTGCTGGGCGGGAGATGAAGAACAGAAGGTCATCCGCGTAAGCAGATACCCTATGCTCAACTCCCTTCACGTGGATACCTTTAAGGTCTGTGTTGTTTCTAACATGTCTCAGGAAGGGTTCCACCACCAGGGCGAATATAAGGGGTGACAGAGGGCATCCCTGTCTGGTTCCGTTAGCTATCCGGAAAGGCGGGGAAAGGTGACCATTTACTTTAACCCTAGCCTGGGGAGTAGAGTATATCCCTAAGATATATTTGAGTGCCCTGCCCTGGAGACCAATGTGCCTCAGCACCTCGAAGACGAAGTTCCAGTCCACCCGGTCGAACGCTTTTTCAGCGTCTGTGGACAGTAACATCATTGGGGAGTTGTCCGTTCGTGATCTGTGTATCAGGTTCAGGGTCCTAATAGTGTTATCCCTAGCTTCTCTGCCAGGGATGAAACCACACTGGTCCCCGTCGATCAGGTTGGGTAGGTATATTGCTAGGCGGTTCGCTAGAATTTTGGTGAACAATTTAAGGTCCACGTTCAATAACGAAATTGGGCGGTAACTCTTGCAACTCAGGGGGTCCTTCCCAGCCTTATGTATTACTGTGACGTGGGCCTCTAGAGCCTCTGTCGGGAGCAACCCAGGCTCATCATCGCCCGCTGTTGCGTTAAAAGCTTGTAGGAAGTGCTTATTCAAAATGCTCTCGAATTTCTTATAGTAGGCGATAGTTAGTCCATCCGGGCCAGGGGATCTACCGTTCGGGGATGCTTTTATTGCTTGATGTAGTTCAATACTCGAGATAGGCTCCCCTAACCCGTTAACCGCCTCGCCCTCCAGTCTTGGCATACCAGAGGCTGCAATGTATCGTCGCATTTGAGACAGGTCCCTCGGGGCGTTCCCCACCCCCTGCGGCCTCAAGTTATACAATGCATGATAGTATTCTTGGAATACTTTGGCAATATCCTCCGTTTTATGGAGTTTCTGTTGCTTTGCATCCTTTATTGCCTCAATGAAATTGAGGGACTGTTGTTTCCTCAAGGCTCTGGCGAGGAGTGAACCGCTTTTGTTCCCCCACTCGTAATAGAATCTTTTACATCGCTTTATGACAAATGCCGCCTTTTTCAGTAGCAGGGAGTTTAGTTGTTCTCTGCAAGAGGTTAGCTCCTGTAGGGTGGCTCGCATCTGGGATTCTTTATGCCTTTTCTCGAGGATTTGAATTTGTGAGAGTAGGCGATCCCTGTCCTGCGTGTGTGCTTTTTTCAATCTGGAGGCGTGTTGGATGAGGACCCCTCTTATCACCGCCTTGTGTGCTTGCCAAACGGTCATCGGGGGTACTTCGCCCGAGCAATTTAGTGTAAAATAGTCAGTAAGGGCAGTTTGGACTGCTCGTTCCGTTACCGGGTCTTTCAGCAAGCTTTCATTTAGACGCCATGTCCATTCTTTTTTGCTTTTTTCCATTGAGGTCAGGAGTAACCATACTGGGCTATGGTCCGATAGGGAGGCCGGACCTATGCCGGGATTAGTCACCCTGGGTAGAAGGCAATGGGACACTAATATGTAATCCAGCCTCGCGTAGGACGTGTGGGCTGTCGAGAAATGCGAGTAGTCTCTACCCTTAGGGTTGAAAATTCTCCAGGGGTCGCATAGTTGCAGACCATGCAGTGCCTGTTTCACCTTTCGTAACCCCCCGTATGGGACAGATGACTTGCCGGTTGATGAGTCAAGCAGTGGGTCCAGGGCAATGTTTAGGTCTCCCCCCAAGAGCACCCTTCCCTCCCGGAATTCTGACAGCTCCGACAGGAACTTCAAGAGGAAATCCACCTGGCCACTGTTGGGGGCATATACGGAGGCCATAGTGTATAGCTCTCCATGTATTGTCCCTTTGATCATTATGTATCTGCCCTCACTATCAGCCGAGGTCGCCAGTTTCTGGAAGGGGACGTCCTTGGCTAGCAGTATTGCAACGCCTTTGGATTTAGAGATTGGGGAGGAGCTCGCGTACCATTGGGGGAAGAACCTGGGGGACATCCTGGGGCAGGCGTCTCCCCTGAAGTGCGTCTCCTGCAGAAATATGATTTTGGCCTTCATTCTTCTGAGATCCGAGAGCATCGCCGATCTCTTCTCAGGGACATTGAGGCCCCTACAGTTCAGGGACACCGTCTTGAGGAGCGTCTCCCGCGGATCACGGAGGTCCCCCGCCCCCCCCCCCGCCCCGGCAGCCAACATCACCAGGGACCCGGTGCGCTCAGCAGAACAGACAGTCGCCCAGAGCGGTGAAACAGGGCAAAGGATCAGGAGATGAGGGGTGGGAAATCCGAAGGAAGAAAGTAAGAAGTGAGAAAAAGATAGGAACCAAAGAAAAAAACTTTTCTAACCCGGAGAAAGCCTAAAAAATCTTTAGGCTGATAGAATTATTGTTATTAACTTCTCTAATATAGGGAAGTCTGGCCACGTGATTCTCGGGGGGTCTCCGGTAGCCTCCCTCG
The DNA here is from genome assembly GCA_027917425.1 of Gastrophryne carolinensis. Taxonomy (NCBI): domain Eukaryota; kingdom Metazoa; phylum Chordata; class Amphibia; order Anura; family Microhylidae; genus Gastrophryne; species Gastrophryne carolinensis. Next base: position 287,620,166 of record CM051237.1, on the reverse strand, counting down.
GGAAATCACGCGGGCCTCTGGGGGAAGTGGACACCAGGCGAAGAGGAACCAGAACCCGGCGGGTTTTGTTGTTATCGACGGTCTCTACTCTTCCATCTAGGCTACCCCTCCCTCTTAACACATTTTCAGTAAACAGCAACAGTAACATTGTATGGGCTTAGTAAACATGGCATTCTCAGTAATAGCTTATATCCTGTATCCAGTGGCTCCCTCCCGCTGGTGCGCCACAGCGACCATCACCTCAGAGCAGGCGACCCTCCCCCGCGTCCCGGGGCACAACCCAGGTCCAGGGCAGGGCGGTCATATTTCCCCCGGGAGGGGGCCCGCCGGGAACCCCCACCCGCAGCGGGTCCCTCAGATGAGATGGGCCCGATCCCCCGGGCCCCCCCTCCCATAGCCAAGGGGGCGCCCCGCCCGGCAGGGACACCCACCCCCGCGGGGGGGAAGGGAGCGCCCCGAGCCCGGCGGGACCCACCCCGCCCCGACCCAAGACAGACCATCCCCCACCCCGGGCGGAGCCCCGGCGGCCACGCGGCCCGGATAGGCCCGGGCGCGAGCCGCGCGCCCAACGGACCAGATCGGACCGCGAGCCGGGCCACGGTGCCAGCCGGCAGCCACCTCAGATCCACCTCGCGGGGCCGCCAAGGCGCAGCCGGGGTCCCCAAACGAACTCCGAAGCGCGGCCGACGGGCCAGCCCCCGGCGGGGCCCGCCCGGGCAAGGCCACCTCCCGTAGCGGACCCCGCCGGGAGCGGCCCGCCGGCCACCCAGCGGGACCATCCGAGTCCCAACGCCCCAACCCCCCTACAGGGAAAAAGCGTCGGACACCTAAAACATTACTTATCAACTTCTAAATATGCAGGAACCACGGACAACAGGTACAAAGATAAAATACAGGAGCCAACTTATTGTAAGCGGTGTCTAAACAGAACTCTATAGATTTGTGTGTAGCTAAATTTTGTTACCTCTTATCTAACGTCCATATGGTCGGGGTTCCCCCCGCGCTCCGGGCCGGGACGGCGTGCCGGGCCTCTTCTGTCCCGTCCCCGTCTCCTTGGGCGCTGCGGGAGCGGACCCGCTCTCCGGTCAAAGTCAGGTGCCAGCCAGTCCGGGACGTCAATGGGCGCGGATCCCAGAAACTCAAAAAGACCCGCTAGCTGCTCCGGCGATCTCAGGGCATATGATCTCCGGTCTTTCCGCACCAACAGCTGGAAGGGGTGTCCCCAACGGTAAGTCGCCCCCTGGCGCTGCAGGAGATCCAGAAGGGGCCTCATCAGGCGTCGCATGTGCAGGGTTCTGCGGGATAGGTCTTGCAATAGAATAACACTTGCACCATTTAGGTCGATAGGGCCCTTGTTCCAGGCTGCTCGCATAATTGCTTCCTTGATTCGGAAAAAGTGCACTCTGCAGATGACGTCTCTTGGACCGTTGGGGCCGCCTCCCACAGGGCCCAAGGCCCGGTGGACTCGGTCAATCTCAATGGCCTCCCCCGAGGGGCGACCCAGGAGGGTGTTAAACAGGTTACAAACTGTTGCGTTAAGCTCCGCCGGGTTTATTGATTCCGGGATGCCCCGTAACCGGATATTGTTGCGGCGGTTTCTGTTTTCCAGGTCATCCTGTTGGACCTGTAGGGTGGAAAGCATCCTGCGAGTGGCATCCCTTTCCTGTTCCAAAGCAGTGACCCTGGTCTGGATATCTGACTGTGTGGCTGTGTTGGTTTCCACTTTGTCAGACAGGTCCGCTATGGTGTTTTGCATTGACGTTATTTCTCGGCGGAAAGTCCCCTCCATCCTTGAAATGTAAGACTCAAAATCCGCTCTTGAGGGCAAAGATTTAATGGCATCCGCAACATTGCGTCTCACTGATTCCATAATGACCGAGATCAGGGCGCCAGGAGAAAGCGCTCCTGGTGGAGCTGTGTCTTCACAAATCGTCGGGTGGCCGTCAGGTGTGGGGGAGCGGGACTCCCACGAGCGGCTCATAGGAGCTGGGCTGTAGGGCCCCGGGGAGAACGCAGGCCCCCGCTCCCATGCAGGTCTCGGAGTAGATGGGTAGCACTCTTCATGGAGGTCTGCAGCGGGTGTGGTCGGATCACCCCTTAGGGCTTGAGTGGGTGAATGGGACTGGCCAGATGGCAGGGTGAGTTTGGCAGCCGTCACTTTAATAGCAGCCTCTGCTGCCATTATGCAGCTGTGTGGCTCTCCAGGTTGCTTTCCATGATCAAGCATTGGGGAGGGTGGGCAGAACACTGCACGGGGGTCTGGGGCAGGCATGATCAGTTCACTCTCTGGGGATTGGGTGGGTGAATGAGGCTGGACAAGTGGCAGAGAGGATTTAGCAGCTTTCCCTTTAATAGCAGCCTCTGCTGTCATCAGGCTGCTTTGAGATTCCCCTGGCTGCCAGTGAACTTGTGCTGCTGTCACCGACACGTGCTGGCCCCTGCTGCTGCTCTCCCCCTCCTTACCTCCATTCTTCAGCTTCGAAGGGCCGGGGGCAGGTGAACCGTGGATCAGCCCTCCTGTGCTCGCTGGCATGGGCTGAGAGGACCGCAGCTCACTGCTCCCTTCACCGGGTCCCCGGCGGTCGCAGTCCGGAGCGGCGCCCGCCCCCGCCGGTCGCAGGGAAGCCGGCGCCATCTTGTCCTGCGCCCCCACGCTTCCCGCAGGCATCCACGACGGGATCTTCTCCCCCTCCAACGGCCGGAGGGGTCCCGGGACCAGCTCCTCTTCACCCGGCCTCAGCAGCACAGGTATGTCGGGCGGCGCCTCCGCCGAGGGACGCCCTCCCTCTCCATCCGGGATCATGGCGGTAGCCGCCATTGCGGGCAGCGGGGATCTGGGGTTCTCCACAGGGACAGCCCCAAAATAAGTGGATATGGGGGTCCTCTGGGTGGCTCGTGCTGCTCCTCTGGTCTTCCGCCGCTTGGACATCTTCTTTTAGGAAGGTTGCTGTCAGTCACAATGATAAATGCTGGAGGGTTAATGGGGAGCCTCCCGGGATAGTTCCTTACGGCGCCATTAGCAGGCCACGCCCCCGCATATATGATTTTTTAACGCTGCCAAGAAAGCCCTCACTGGTTTTCCCTTCAAAGGACTACGCCTGTTTGGGGACCGCCTGGACCTGTTTGCTAAGGGAGGCAGGTTACCCCAGCGCAGGCGGCAGTCTCGGCCCTTTCGGGGTCAGGGCTCCTTTTCCTCCCCCTACCATGGTGCTAGACAAGGGAGGGGGGTTTCCTTTACTGGGGCCCGAGGAGACTTCTGGGGTAGGGGCAGAGGACATGGACGCCCTGGCTCCTCCTGGGGCTCCAAGCTTAAGTCCTCTCCCAAGCCCCCTCAGGCATGAATGGGTGCTCTCACCCATCCGGGTGGGGGGACGGCTTCAGCACTTTGCTCACGTCTGGAGGCTTCATGTCTCAGACCGGTGGATTCAGGAGGTAGTGTCCTCCGGTTACAAGATAGTTTGCTGCCTGTCCCCCCCCCCCCTTCCCCAAGGTTCATCAGATCCCAGGTTTCCCGGGACCCTGTGTCAGCTCAGGATCTAGTGCAGGCGGTACAAAGCCTTCTGGAGCTGGGGGTCATCTGCAAGGTCCCTTTAAGAGAAAGGGGCAAGGGCTTCTATTCCAACCTCTTCACCGTGCCCAAAAAATATGGGTCAGTCAGGCCCATCCTGGACTTGAAGATCCTCAACAAATTTGTCAGGTGCAGGCATTTTCGCATGGAAGCTCTGCCATCAGTTCCCTGCGCCCAGGGGATTTCATGACGTCTGTGGACATCAGAGATGCTTACCTTCATATTCCTGTGTTTCCAGGTCATCAGAGGTTCCTCAGGTTCGCTCTGGAGGATCAACACTACCAATTTGTGGCATTGCCCTTTGGTCTCACTTCAGCTCCCAGGGTGTTCACCAAGGTGCTGGCAGGAGTGATGTCTCTGCTCAGGTCTCGGGGCATCCGCGTGCTGCCCTACCTGGACGACATTCTCATCACTTCCCAGTCTCTACATCAGGCAGCGTTGGATACTCAGCTGGTAGTGTCCACCCTGGAGTCATTTGGCTGGGTGATCAACCATCCCAAGTCTTCTCTGTCTCCCTCCTTGATGACTTCATTCCTGGGAATGAATCTGGATACAGTTCAGGCAAGGATTTTTCTTCCTCAGCAGAAGGTGGACAGTCTGATTGTGCAGGTCCAGTTCCTGCTATCTTGTCATCATCCCTCCATCAGGCAGGGAATGCAGCTGGTGGGCCTGATGGTGGCATGCTTCGAGGCGGTCCCTTATGCTCAGTTCCACTTGAGGCCTCTGCAAATCCACCTCTTGTCAGTATGTGTCCCTGGACCGGGTCTTTGCGCTTCCCCCCCCTGGTCAGGCGGTCCCTCTCGTGGTGGCTGGACTCCAGGAACCTGTTGGGGGGCAGATCCTTTCTGACCCCCTCCTGGGAGACGGTCACCACGGATGCCAGTCTGCCAGGTTGGGGGGGTTTCTGGAAGTCCCTGCAGTTCCAAGGGAGGTGGGGCCCTCAGGAGGCCCACACACCTATCAACGTCTTGGAACTACGGGCGATCAGGTTGGTTCTGGCTCAGTTGACTCATCACCTTCGGGGCCTGCGTGTTCAGGTGCGCTCGGACAACCAGATGGCAGTTGCCTACATCAATCATCAGGGAGCGACCCGGAGCAGGAGGGCCCTCCAGGAAGTGTCTCTGATCCTGACCTGGGCGGAGGCCAATGTTCCCTGCATATCAGCGGTTTACATCCCGGGGGTGGAAAATCTGCAGGCAGACTCTCTGAGCAGGGGGGCCTCTCGCCAGGGAGAATGGTCCCTCTGCAACAGACAACAAACTCTGGCTTTGACGGCCTGGCTGCTGAAACCTCCATCTTGATGGAGAAGGAGCTGTCTACCTCTGTTGTTGATACCATGATAAAGGCTAGGAAGAAGTCGTCGTCTTCCATTTATTACAGTGTTTGGCGTGCCTACATTGACTGGTGTGAGTCTAGGTCTCTTCCCTGTCATGTGTTCTCTATTCCCAGGATCCTGGAGTTCCTGCAGCATGGGTTGGAGATGGGGCTCCAACTCAGTACTCTGAAGGGTCAGGTTTCTGCCATGGCTGTTTTCTTCCAGAAGTCCTTTGCTCAGCATTCTCTGATCAGGACTTTTTTCCAGGGGGTTACCCATGTGCGTCCCCCACGTAAGCTTATGTTGCCTGTTTGAGATCTGAACTTGGTTTTGTCAGCCTTGCAGGGTGCTCCCTTTGAACCTGTGCAGGATGCTGCCCTGGCCATTCTTACTCTCAAAGTTGTCTATTCTAAGTATACAGTACGTCCTGCTCCAGATATAATACTTACACTTGGGTTATCCTCCGCCAGATGGCGCTGTGCACTGCAGACATGCAAAAATACGCTCCTCCCGGCCCTTCATATACCCTGAGACCTCCCACAATTTCCCAGATTTCTCTGCAGTGCTGACTGCAAAGACATGAAGTATCACTCTCTCGCAGGTGAGCGGGGCTATTACAGCCTGTGGCCCTGTTGGACTACTCCCACCCGTCCTATTTGTGATGTGCCTCCCAGCCTGGGCTGCGCTGGTCGGGTGAAGGTAGGCAGCACCATGCGTGCTTATGGAGCCCTGCTCCACCGCAGTCCCCCACCAAAGGGTAGGCGGTTTAGGGTGATGGTGAGCCTTTAGGGGATGCCCCTCCCGCATCATTGCCCGACGCCCCGTGTAGCGGTGGACCCTGTGTAAAGGGTCGCCATCCTACCTCGTTCCCCCCTTAGCCCGGGGGGAAAGAAAGGGGGGGGAGGGGTTTGTGAGTGTGGCGGCCTCAGTGTACCCTATTACACGCTTATGGCCTTAGTATCGCGTTTGACTGGGAATGGGTGTCGGAGCCAACGCTGTTTACTTTTTACTTGTATTGGTCGCCGCCGCGCCTTTCCTGTATGGTTGTACTGCATGGGCAGCGGTGGCTTTGCAGATGCTGTGGTGTCTCTTTTTTTAGCCTGTAGTGGCTCTGCTGCGGCAATCCACTCGATCAATTTCCTTCAGGCGCTTACGCTTTTTTGGAGCTTCGCGGGGGGGGCTGGCTTGGTGCGCTCCGCGTTACGGTTTGGCGCGCTCCGCGTCACGGTCAGGTCTAGCCCGCCCTTCGAGGTTCGCTTGGCGACATTTTTACTCGCACGCGTGGTGAAGACCGCCCTCCCCCCTCTGTCTGTAAGTTCCCTCGCAGGCGACTTTATCTTACCTTTATTACTCCCTTGCGCATGGCTCTGACATTCTTGTTCCCTTTATGTCTTTCAGACCGTGGATTCTGGTGGCTTCTCCCGGTTGAGACTATATGAAGTTTACTCCCACTTCCCTGCGGGTTATTGGGGCATCCAGGGTAGCTTACAGCGTCAATCCCTACTGGCCTATTGTGCCGATTAAATCACCATATGGAGGCGTCCCAGGATATTGTGAACGGGGTTCCTTCGGGACAAGCCCGGCTGTGTGTAGCTTGTGGGGGTCTTACCTAGCAGCGGTGACAATGCACGGGTCTGTGTTCCTTGTGCACAGCAGGCGCTATCGGTTCTTCCCGCCTCTACCGTGGCTGGGCCTGCACCTCGCCTCACTTCACCTACTCCCCCAAGCCTGAGTCTAACCCCCAATACAAGCGGGGATTCTCATCCTGATGTGGCTACTAGACTGGCCAGTGTTGAAAGATTGCTTGCTAGCTTATTAGCGCGTAAGGCCACCGCTAAGAGGCGGCATTTAACACCGGACTCTGCTCTTTTCCCTATGGAATCTGATGAGTTGTTGCATCCTTACGGCCATACCCCCTCGGACGAAGGGGAGCTGTTCTCAGGGTCATATGACAAGGAGTCAAGGGGTCATGACGAGTCTGGTTCCGAGCACTGGACCCCGGATGATATTGACAGACTGCTGGTTCAGATTTTTGAGGTTTTGTCCATCTCTCCCCCTGTTGCGGCTCCCAGGCAAAGGGGTGAGCTTTTTCATACTGCTAAGGCTCGTCTGGAATTTCCCAAGCAAACCCATTTCAATAGCCTCGTGCTTAAAGAATGGGAACACCCCAGCAGACTTCCTGGGATCCCTAAGGGTGTGGATAGGAAGTATCCCTTCCCGGCTGACTTGGTTAAGTGCTGGTCATCGCCCCCCGAGGTCGATGCTCCTATTCTAGGGTTGTCCAACACCTCTATTATGCACTCCCCTGACACTACTACGCTACAGGATTCTGAGGACCGGCATATTGATCAATTGGCATGCCATGCCTTTGCATTTGGGGGAGCGACCCTGCGCTTGGTTTGCGCCTTAGCCATTACGGCAGTAGCACTCAGGGCCATGGTCAGGAATGCACTCGATGGCACAGATGAGTTGCCACCTGAAACTGTCAATGCACTGTCTAACTGTGATGTGTTTGTAAACTTTATCCTGTCTGCATCGGACGATGCTATAAGGATGTGTGCCAGATCTTCTGCCCTGGTGGTAGCTATACGCAGCGTGGTTTGGTTGCGACAGTAGGCTGTACGCCCGTCAGGGTGGGGGGACGTCTGCAGCACTTCGAGCATGTCTGGAGGCGCCACGTCTCAGACCGGTGGATTCAGGAGGTAGTGTCCTCCGGCTACAAGATAGAAATTGCTGTACGGCCCCCCACCAGATTCATTGGGTCCTGAATTCCTCACTACCCTGCCTCAGCTCAGGTCTTGTTGCTGGCCGTGCAGGGTCTCCTGGATCTAGGGGTCATTTGCAAGGTCCCCTTAGGAGACAGGGGCATGGGGTTCTATTCCAACCTTTTCACAGTACCCAAGAAGGATGGGTCAGTCAGGCCCATTCTGGATTTAAAAATCCTCAACAAATTGGTCAAGAACAGGCACTTTCGCATGGAAACTTTGCGCTCGGCCATTGGCTCTCTGCGCCCCGGGGACTTTATGACGTCCGTAGATATCAAGGATGCTTACCTTCACGTCCCGGTGTTTCCAGGACACCAAAGGTTTCTCAGATTTGCACTGAAAGATCAGCATTACCAATTTGTGGCCTTGCCATTCGGCCTCACGTCGGCTCCCAGGGTGTTCACCAAGGTGCTGGCAGGGGTGATGTCCCTGATAAGGCTAAGGGGCATATACTCATCACCTCTCGGTCTCTGCGGCAGGCAGAGTTGGACACTCGGCTGGTAGTGTCCACCCTGGAGTCCTTAGGCTGGGTGATCAATTGCCCCAAGTCCTCTCTGTCCCCCTCCGCTGTGACTCCGTTCCTGGGAATGATTCTGGATACGGTTCAGTTAAGGATATTCCTTCCTCAACAGAAGGTGGAAGCTCTGACTGCGCAGGCGAGGTTCCTGCTCTCGTGCCCACAGCCCTCCATCAGGCAGGGAATGCAGCTGGTGGGCCTGATGGTGGCAAGCTTCGAGGCGGTGCCCTTTGCCCAGTTCCATTTGAGACCTTTGCAGCTTCACCTTCTGTCAGTATGGGACAAGAACCCAGCGTCCTTGGACGGGGTCTGTGTGCTTCCCCCCTCGGTCAGACGGTCCCTTGCGTGGTGGCTGGACCTCGGGAACTTGATAGGGGGCAGGTCTTTTCTGGCCCCCTCCTGGGAGATGGTCACAACGGATGCCAGTCTGTCAGGTTGGGGGGGATTCTGGAAGTCCCTGCGCTTCCAGGGGAAGTGGGGTCCTCAGGAGTCCCATTTACCCATCAACATTCTGGAATTGCGGGCAGTCCGGTTGGTACTGGAGCGGTTGACACAACACCTGAGGGGTCTGTCGGTCCAGGTATGCTCAGACAACAGGACGGCGGTTGCCTACATCAACCATCAGGGAGGGACCCGGAGCAAGGGTGCCCTCCAGGAGGTGTCTCAGATTCTGACATGGGTGGAGGCCAATGTATAATGCATTTAGGCTGTTTACATTCCGGGGGTAGAGAATTTGCTTGCAGACGCTCTGAGCAGGGGGACGTCTCGTCAGGGAGAGTGGTCCCTCTGCAACAGGGTATTCCAGTCCCTGTGTCACCATTGGGGTCTACCGGATGTGGACCTGTTTGCATCCCGTCACAACCACAAGCTCCCGGCCTTCGTATCCCTGTCTCGGGATCCTCTGGCCTTGGCCACGGATGCCCTGTCCATGTCATGGAAGTAGTTTCGGCTCCTGTATGTATTTCCACCATTCCCCCTTCTGGGCAGGGTTCTGTGCAAGATTGCTCTGGAAGGGGTGCCTGTGATTCTAGTGGCCCCCAGGTGGCCAAGAAGAGTGTGGTTCGCAGACGTGGTTCAAATGGCAGTAGACCAGTACAATCTGACAGGGGTGCCAGATCTGCTAACTCAGGGCTCCTTACGCCATCCCAATTTACAAACGCTGGCTTTGACAGCCTGGCTGCTGAAACCTCCATCTTGATGGAGAAGGGGTTGTCTGCCTCTGTGGTGGTTACTATGGTGCAGGCCAGGAAGAAGACTTCTGCTGCTCTCTATTATAGAGTATGGCGTACCTACATTGACTGGTGTGAGTCTAGGTCTCTTCCCTGTAGGGAGTTCTCTGTCCCTAGGGTTCTGGAGTTCTTACAGCATGGTTTGGATTTAGGTCTAAAACTCAGTACTCTGAAGGGTCAGGTTTCTGCCCTGTCCGTCTTTCAGAAGTCCTTTGCTCAACATCATTTGGTTAAGACCTTCTTTCAGGGGATCACTCATGCGCGTCCCCCTCGTAAACCTGTGGTCCCCGTTTGGGATTTAAACTTGGTTTTGTCTGCCTTGCAGGGTGCTCCCTTTGAGCCTATTCACGATGCTGCTCTGGCTGTTCTTACTCTCAAGGTTGTCTTTTTGGTGGCCATAACTTCGGTTAGGCGTGTGTGTCTGAGCTGGCTGCTTTATCCATTCAGCCTCTGTACTATGAGAGGCACCAGGACAAGGTGGTGTTCCCCTTCAAGACGGATTTTCTGCCTAAGGTTGTGTCTGCCTTTCATTTGAATCAGGACATTGTTCTTCCTTCATTGTGTCCCAATCCTAGCAACGACAAGGAAAGGGTTCTGCATTCCTTGGATGTGGTCAGGTGTCTTAAGTATTACCTGGTTGTCACTGCGGCTTTCAGGAAGACTGATGCTCTCTTCGGGTGGCCTTCTGGGCCTAGGAAGGGTTTGGCTCCTGCCAAGTCTACTATCAGCAAATGGATCCGTCAGGCTGTGATTCAGGCCTATTCTGCTAAGGGGAAGAGTCCTCCTTTCCATCTTACTGCTCGTTCTACTTGTGCTATTGGGGCCTCCTGGGCCTTCCAGCACCAGGCTTCTGTTGAACAAGTTTGCAAGGCCGCTACTTGGTCTTCTGTTCACACCTTTTTAAAGTTTTACAAGGTTGATGTTCGGGCCACAGCTGATGCTGTGTTTGGCCGCAAGGTTTTGCAGGCGGCAGTAGTTTAAGCTGCGTGCTGTTGCCTTTTTTGTTAGGGGATCCCACCCTACTTTATGGACACTGCTATTGGATGTCCCAAGTGTAAGTATTATATCTGGAGCAGGACGTACTGTATACTTAGGTGACCTGTAGAATTGGTATTATACGTATACAGTACATCCTGCTCCACTCCACCCTGGTTTTTGCATTATTCTGTATCCCCTGTATGGTGATTGTTACCATTGTTGTTACCAGTTTCGGTGTTTAAATTCTCCCGGCTTCTTGTTCACTGCTTTTCAATGCTGGGGATTTGTGGGAGGTCCCCGGGTATATGAAGGGCCGGGAGGAGCCTGTTTTTACATGTCTGCAGTGCACAGCGCCATCTGGCGGAGGATAACCCAAGTGTAAGTATTATATCTGGAACAGGACGTACTGTATACGTACAATACCAATTCTACAGGTGAGTACTTTTTTGGTGGCTATCACCTCTGTTAGGCGTGTGTCTTGAGTTGGCGGCGCTCTCTAGCCAGCCCCCCTACTATGAGATACACCAGGACAAGGTGGTGTTTCTCTTCAAGCCAGACTTTCTGCCTTTCATTTGAATCAGGACATTGTTCTTCCGTCATTGTGCCCTAATCCTAGTAATGCTAAGGAGAGGGTCTTGCATTCTTTGGATGTGGTTAGGTGTCTGAAGTACTATCTGGTGGCTACTACACCTTTCAGAAAAACTGATGCTCTTTTTGTGGTCCCTTCTGGTCCTAGGAAGGGTTTGGCTCTTGCCAAGTCTACTATCAGCAAATGTATCCGTCAGGCTGTGATTCAGGCCTACTCTGCTAAGGGGAAGAATCCTCCCTTCCGCCTTATTGTCTCATTCTACTCGTGCTATTGGTGCCTCTTGGGCCTTTCAGCACCAGGCTTCTGTTGAACAAGTTTGCAAGGCCGCTACTTGGTCTTCTGTTCATACCTTTTCTAAGTTTTACAAGGTTGATGTTAGGGCCTCAGCTGATGCTGCTTTTGGCCGTAAGGTTCTGCAGGCGGCAGTGGTATGACCTGTCTGCTGTTACCTTTGGGGATCCCACGCTACTTTATGGACATTGCTATTGGATGTCCCAAGTGTAAGTAATCTAATCTGGAGCAGGACGTACTGTATACTAAGAATAATACAATTCTGTGATTACTCACCTGTAGAATTGGTATTATGAGTATACAGTACGTCCTGCTCCACCCTACCCTTGGTTTTGCATTATGGATCCCCTGTATGGTGATTGTTATCATTGTTATAGTTACCAGTTTGGGTTTGTTTTAATTCTCCTGGCTTCTCGTTAACTGCTTTTCAATGCTGGGGATTGTGGAAGGTCCCTGGATATTTGAGGGGCTGGGAGGAGCCTATTTTCGATGTCTCTACCCCAAGTGTAAGTAATCTATCTGGAGCAGGACGTACTGTATACTCATAATACCAATTCTACAAGTGAGTAATCACAGTATTTTTCTTTTATAGGGGAGGACTCCTCTCTAATGACCTGTCTCTTCGGCAAGCCTGTGCTGACCTTTTTTTGTGTTGGGGGTAGCCTCTCCTTTTGTTATTTTGCATGCTTAAATAGATTTTTAATAGAAGAACATTTTGCAATCAAGCTCCTTTAAACCTCACACTGCAGTGATGTGGCGAATATTTTTATTCCTGTATCTGCAGAATAAAATGAAACCTGACAATGACTTTATCTATGTTTAGGAAATGTTTAGTATTTTGGCAAGAGCTGAATATCTAGCTTGTTCATATTTCTGTTTTGGTGTCCAGATTGCATTGCTTTTCTCTGTAAGCCCAGCCTTGTTAGTGTGGAATTTCTGATAGGAACTGATTATATAATGTGTTTTGTGTGATGCAAGATAGATGTTTGATGGGCTTTTTTAGGCCGAATGGACTCATTTGGCTCACAATGAAAAACGTATAACGTCTTTGTGCTTGTCTACTAATTAACTTACCAAAGAACTTCATTTAACTTTGAGCCTGTTTTCCAGCTGGAACAGTTTGAGAGCACGATTGGATTCAAACTGCCAAACCATCGCTCTGCCAAGAGGCTGTGGAAAGTGTGTGTGGAGCACCATACATTCTACAGGTAAATAATATGTCAGGGCCATCTATTCAGTATTGTTTTTCACATATTTACATTTTACACTGTTAATAACCATTTTCTCTACTATTCTACTCCAGGCCACCAGTAATGAATGGGTTAACTTTCTACCGAAAGGTGTGGACGCTCCCAGCCTATATATACCTCATGCAATCCAGTTTCATTACTGAAATTGGACTGGACTGCAAAGGTGTACCTAGATTTATTTTCTTCTAACATTTTTTTTTATAAGATCTCACTTAAGAGACATGGGAATTTAACCCTTTACTGTTTTCCAGGCCCCTATATCCCAATGATCCGGTGGACCCATTATGCCTCCTCGGCCAAGCTGTTTTGGTAGGTGGTGGGTAGGGGTAAGCGCCAGGGTCTTGGGGCTCTACGGAGTGTCACTTTTGTTTTTTAAAGTTCACCCTTTGGGGCTGGAGTTTCGGCTGAGGCAGTCAGATGCATGTTTTTTCTCTTGAGTCTGCAGGGGCGACCAGGGGGATAGTTTTCCTCTTGGTTCATCCCTAAGGTCTCGGAGTAGTCACATGTCACTATTGAAGTCTTTTATATACTTCAGTCTGGTATGCATGCAAAAGACAGCACTATATTCCAAGTATACAGCACGTCCTGCTCCAGAAGATTCTTTACACATGGGTTATACATCCACAAGATGGCGCTGGACTGCAGAAAACCGCTTGTGGCTCCTCCCGGCTCTATATAAGTCAGGGACCTCCCACAAATTCCCCAGTTTCTTTCTGCAGTATGTGCTAAGAAGATAGAAGATGGCTCTCTCGTGGCGCAGGTGAGCGGGGCTTATATGCCTGCGGCCCTGCAGGACTATTCCCACCCGTTCCGTACCATATACTGCCTCCCAGCCTCGGCTGACAAGGTTCCGGTGAAGTTAATTAGTGTCACCAGTTAAAGGGGTGCTGAGGAGCTAGGCTCCTACTGACCACAGTCCCTGCTTTGACAGGGTAGGCGGTTTAGGATGATGGTGAGCCTTTTGGGATGCCCCCACTGCTTCTTGGGTGTTGCCAGGTAATCCTGTGCAGTTACCCTTACCATAGGTGTCCCTTCCCCTCAATTCTCCCATATTCCCCTGGGCGTTATATCCCCGGGAACCCTTTATGTTAATCAGGGGGGAGCCCTCTCTCGCTCTGCTCTCTGGGGGGGGGGGGGGGGGGGGGGGGCAGGATCACGTGGGCGTGTTTTCGTGCTCTTCGGGGGGGGGGGGGGGGGCGGACTATGGGGATGATGTTTTTTACATCACATCTCTTAGGAGGGCCGCCCCTCGAGGTCTGCGGACGCCATTTTGTGAGTAACCCCGGTGGGGTGGAATTTTTCTAATTCTTCTGCATTATCTCATGGGAATGTCTATTATGTATTTCAGGCGGGTTAAAACTTCGGCACTGTGGTTTCTCCCGGCCTTCTTCCCTCATTACTCCCACTTCCCTAGCGCGTCATTGGGGCATCCCGGGTAGCTATTTTTAGCGTTAACCCTTACTGGCCTGTTGTGCCAGGATAATCACCATATGGAGGCTTCTGGGGATGATGTGCTTGGGGTTCCTTCGGGGCAAGCCCGGCTATGTGTTGCGTGTGGGGTATCCCCTATAAGTGATGTCAGGGTGTGTGTACCCTGCGCCCAGCAGGTGCTTGCGCTGCAGTCTGGGTCATCTGCTGCTGGGCCTAGGGGGGCATGCCAGTGGGGAATCTCAACCTGATTTGGCTGCACGGTTGGCCAGCATTGAAAAACATATTGCTGTTTCTGCCCCGCGTAAGGCTTCTGCTAGAAGCGGCACTTATCACCCGCGGGTTCCCTCTTCCCTGTTGAGGCTGAGGAAAATTTTGACATTACTGGTTATTCCACCCTGGAGGTGGGGGAGTTATTCTCTGATTCGGAGTCCTCTGACGAGCTGCCTAGGCTTTATGATGGTACCGGGTCTCCTTTTGGAGAAGACCCATGGTCCTCAGATGACACAGAGCACTTCAAAAATGTGAGCCAAAAGCCTGTCAGTATCTCCTCTCCTGCCGTGGCTCCGCAGCAGCAGGGTGAGCTTTTTCATATGGTTAACCACGTTTGGATTTTCCTGAGCAGACTCACTTTAATAATCTGGTGCTCAAAGAATGGGAACGGCCTAGCAAGTTCCCTGGGGTGCCCAAGAGCTGGGATAAAAGGTATCCCTTTCCTGCTGAGGTGATTAAGCGTTGGTCATGTCCCCCCGAGGTGGACGCGGCCATTCTGGGGCTGTCCAATACATCGGTCATGCATTCCCCTGACACTACTACCCTGAGGGATGGTGAGGACCGGCGCATGGACCAGCTGGCTTGTCATGCCTTTGCCTGTGTGGGGACCACGCTACGCCCGGTTTCTGCCTCTGCCATTACAGCTATTGCTATTAAAGGGCTGCTTAAGAGCCTCTTAGATAGGGCCTCTGATGATGCGGGAGGAGAAGAGTATAGATCTCTTCTGCTTTGCTATGAATTGTTGCATATGTTCTGTCTGCCATGGATGATGCCATTAGAATGTGTGGGAGGACATCTGCCCTGTTGGTGGCTATACGCCGCTCTGTTTGGCTGCGTCGGTGGGTAGCTGATATTGTTGCTAAGAAGGCTCTCACTGGCTTCCCTTTAAGGGGCTGCACCTCTTTGGTGAACGCTTGGACTTGTTTGCCAGGGACGGCAGGTTACCTCAATGCAGGAGGCCGTCCCAGTCCTTTAGGGGGACAGGTTCCTTTCTCCCTTCCTTTCGTGGTTCCAGAATTGGTCGTGGCGTATCCCTTCCTGGGGCTCACGGAGACTATTGCGGAAGGGGCAGAGGACGTGGCCGCCCTGGCCCCTCCTGGGGTCCCAAGCCTAAGTCCTCCCCCAAGCCCCCTCAGTCATGAAGGGGCGCCCTCACCTATCCGGGTGGGGGGACGGCTTCGGCTCTTTGCTCACATCTGGAGGCTTCATGTCTCAGACCGGTGGATTCAGGAGGTAGTATCCTCCGGTTACAAGTTATTTTGCAGCCTAACCACCCCCAAGATTCGTCAAATCCTGGATGGCTCAAAACCCCTTGTCAGCATAGGGTTTGTGCCGTGCTGTCCAAAAACCTTCTGGAGTTGGGGGTCATCTGCCCGGTGCCCTTAAGGGAAAGGGGCAGAGGCTTCTATTCCAATCTTTTCACTGTTCCAAAAATGACGGGTCCCTCAGGCCCATCCTGTATTTAAAACGTCTCAACAAGTTTGCCAGATTCAAGCGTTTTCGCATGGAGACCCTGCGTTGCTGCAGTCAATTCACTGCGCCTGGGCGACTTCATGACCTCTGTAGACATCAAGGACGCTTACTTTCATGTACCTATCTTTCCAGGTCATCAGAAATTCCTCAGGTTCGCTCTAGAGGATCAGCACTACCAATTTGTGGCCTTGGTTTTTGGTATCACCTCGGCTCCCAGGGTTTTCTGCAAGGTGCTAGAGGACCTAATGGCTCTGCTGGGATCTCAGGGCATTTGCATTCTTATTTGGATGAAAATCTCAGATGGTGGTGTCCACACTGGAGTCCTTTGGCTGGGTGATCAATCACCCCAAGTCTTCCCTGTCCCCGTCATTGGTGAGGTCTGGGCATGATTCTGGATACATCTCATCTTCTCCCTCAGTGGAAGGTGGAGAGTTTTCAAGCTCAAGCAAGGCTTCTTCTGTCTTGCCCCCATACCTCCGTCTGGCAGGGGATGCAGCTGGTGGGTCTGATGGTGTCTTGCTTCGAGGCGGTTCCATATGCTCAGTTTCACATGAGACCTCTTCAACTTCACCTCTTGTCAGTATGGGATCGGGACCCTGTGTCTCTGGATCAGGTGTTTGTTCTGTCCCCTCTGGCCAGGCGGTCTCTTTCGTGGTGGCTGGACCCAAGGAACCTGTTGATGGGCAGATCCTTTCTGACTCCTTGCTGGGAGACAGTCACCACAAATGCCAGTCTGACAGTTTGGGGGGGCTTCTGGAAATCCCTGAAGCTCCAGGGTCAGTGGGGCCCTCAGGAGGCCCATACACCTATCAACATTCTGGAACTGAGGGCGATAAGACTAGTTCTCGCCCAGTTGACTCCACACCTTCGGGGTCGGGCGGTTCAGATCCGCTCGGACAACCAGACGGCAGTTGCCTACATTAATCATCAGGGAAGGACCTGGAGCAAGAGGGCCCTCAAGGAAGTGTCCCTGATTTTGTCCTGGGCGGAGGGGAATGTCCCCTGCATATCGGCAGTTTACATCCCGGGAGTGGAGAACCTGGTGGCAGACTCCTTGAGCAGGGGGATGTCTCGGCTGGGGGAGTGGTCCCTCAGCAACAAGGTGTTTTGGTCCATGTGCCGTCGCAGGGGGCAGCCGGATGTGGACCTGTTTGCTTCCCGTCACAATCACAAGCTTCCAGTCTTTGTCTCTCTGTCCCAGGACCCTCTGCCCTTGGCCATGGATGTGCTAGCAATGTTTTGGAAGAGCTTTCTGCTCCTTTATGTGTTTCCTCCGTTCCCTCTGCTAGGCAGGGTGCTGCGCAAGATCTCCCAGGAAGGGGTGTCAACCATTCTCGTGGCCCCCGTTGGCCAACAGCAGTGTGGTTCGCAGACATCGTTCAGTTGGCAGTAGATCAGTATGTCCTGCCCAAGGTTCCAGATCTGCTCACTCAAGGACAGCTACGCCATCCCAATTTACAAACGCTGGCTTTAACGGCCTGGCTGCTGAAACCTCCATCTTGATGGAAAAGGGGCTGCCTGCCTCTGTTAGTACCATGATTCAGGCTAGGAAGAAGTCCTCGTCATCTATCTACTATAGGGTATGGCATACTTAGATTGACTTGTGTGAGTGTAGGTCGCTTCCTTGTCGGGTGTTTTCTATCCCCAGGATTCTGGAATTCCTGCAACATGGTTTGGATTTGGGTCCTCCTCGTAAGCCTATGTTACCAGTCAGGGTTTTGAACTTGGTATTATCGGCCTTGCAGGGGTCTCCCTTTGAGCCCTTGCGTGCGGCCCCTTTGTCTATTTTGACGCTTAAGGTAGCCTTTTTGGTGGCTATCACTTCTGTTAGGCGTGTTTCTGAGTTGGCGGCGCTTTCCATCGAGCCGCCTTACTTTGAGAGACACCAGGACAAGGTGGTGTTTCGTTTTAGGCCAGATTTTCTGCCTAAGGTTGTGTCTGCCTTTCATCTCAATCAGGACATTGTCTTGCTTTCTCTGTGCCCTAATCCTAGCAACTCTAAGGAGCAGGTATTACATTCTCTGGATGTGGTTAGAACCCTGAAGTTCTATTTGGTGGCTACTGAACCTTTCAGGAAGACTGATGCTCTTTTTGTTCTCCCTTCTGGGCCTAAGAAGGGTTTAGCTCCAGCTAAGTCCACTATTAGCAAGTGGATCTGTCAGGCTGTGATACAAGCCTATTCTACTAAGGGAAAGGATCCTCCCTTCCGCGTTACTGCTCATTCTACTCGTGCTATTGGTGCCTCTTGGGCTTTTCAGCACCAGGCTTCTGTTGAACAAGTTTGCAAGACCGCTACTTGGTCTTCTGTTCATACTTTTTCCAAGTTTTACAAGGTTGATGTTAGGGCCTCAGCTGATGCTGCTTTTGGCTGCAAAGTTCTGCAGGCGGCAGTGGTTTAAACTGCCCGCTGTTACTTTTGGGGATCCGACCCTACCTTACGGACACTGCTATTGGATGTCCCATGTGTAAGGAATCTTCTGGAGCAGGACGTGCTGTATACTTGGAATAATACAATTCTGTGATTACTCACCTGTAGAATTGGTATTATAAGTATACAGCACGTCCTGCTCCACCCCACCGTTGTTATCATTATTCTTAGTTACCTCTGTATGTTGATTGTTCATTTGGGACTTTTGTTATTATTGTTCTCCCGGCTTCTTGTGCTACTGCTTTTAAATACTGGGGAATTTGTGGGAGGTCCCCGACTTATATAGGGCCGGGAGGAGCCACAAGCTGTTTTCTGCAGTCCAGCGCCATCTTGTGGATGTATAACCCATGTGTAAGGAATCTTCTGGAGCAGGACGTGCTGTATACTTATAATACCAATTCTACAGGTGAGTATACTTATAATACCAATTCTACAGGTGAGTAATCACAGAATTGTATTTTTCCTGACTAGGGGCCTCCGGTTGACTACTTGTTAGTCTTTGACAGTTTTGTTCTATTTGTTTTTTTTATATAATATATATATATATATATATATATATATATATATATATATATATATATATATATATATATATATATATATATATATATATATATATATATATATATATATATGTGTGTATATATAGTTACATTTTCCTGGTCCCTTTTGTTTCCCTTCCACCCTCTACACCAAACCATTCCAGTCCCCAGAACAGTTACCCTCCCTTTCCCCCTCCCTGACACTCCCCCCCCCCACCCCCCCACCCAACCCTCCTAACAGCTCCTGGGGGGGGGGGGGCTGGGTTCGGTGGCAAGTGCCAAGGTAGACATAGAGGCTAGTACATTTACTGCAAGGGCCTCGACATGAACCCACTGAAGCTGGTATCCCTGAACGTTAAGGGCCTCAATTCCCTGGAGAAAAGGACGATCCTTTGGCAGGAGCTGAAGCGGCTCAGGGTTAAAGTTGTCTTTAACGCATTTCAAGAGGGCAGCGGCTACCCGGCTGAACAGCAGACTGTTCCCACACGTGGCGCTGAGGTCACTTAGGAAACAGATTCATGACTTGCAACTGGTGGACGCGTGGTGGGTCCAGAACCCTACAGTTAGGGACTATGCTTTTTACTCAAAAGTGCATGGGACATACTTCAGGATTGACTACCTCTGTGTCTCACACAGCTTACTGGGCGCAGCCTTGGGGGGTGGGATATACCCGACCTCCTTCTCAGATCACGCTCCTATTTACCTAGAACTGAACCTCCTGGTTAGACCCCCACCACCACTGACATGGAGATTAAACTAATCCCTCCTCCAAGATGCAGTGGCAGCCCAGGCCATTAAGGAGGGCATAGAGGCTTATTTTAGCAATAACGATAATGGAGAAGTCTCCCCATAAACACTATGGGAGGTGCACAAAAGTGTAATTGGAGTGTTCCTGATTAGCCAGGCATCAAGATTGAAAAGGGAAAGGATGTCCCAACTAGAACAGCTCACGGAGAGGGTCAAATGCCTGGAGTTGTCCCATAAATAATCAGAGGCGGCGAGAGTCCTCGGGGAGCTGACTCAGGGAGAGGCACTCAATGCCATGCTTAGGCAGAAGGTAAAGTATATGATTAAAAAATGCAAACGGAGGTATTATGAACATGGGAACAAAAGTGGCTCTCAAACAGCAACAGGCCCAAAACTATATAGCGGAAATCTTAGATCCCAAAAGAAGCAGCATACCTCTGAGGAGATAGCTAAGACATTCCGGTCGTACTACGCCGGGTTGTATGACCTGGCCGGCGGCACGGACACGCCTGGGGAAAGTAGGAGAGTATATAGGTGGTTCAGGTATGCCGATGATCTCGGAAGAGGTTGCAGCATCATTAGAAGCCCCAATCAGTATGGAAGAGCTGGCAGAGGCTGTGAAACTCTCGCCGCCGGGGAAAGCACCAGGGCCAGACGGGTATACGGTCAAATACTATAAATCCTTCCTCTCGCTGCTGGGCCCCCGATTGGTGAGGGCCTGGAACACAATCATAGACCCAGAGACACCTGGCTCATTCTCAAGCAGGGAGTTGGAAGCCTATATCTCAGTACTTCATAAGCCAGGCAAGGATCCGTTGTCCTTCAAAAGTTACCAGCCCATCTCCCTGCTCAACTTGGACCTGAAGTTGTATGCCAAAATCCTAGCCATGAGACTGGCCCCGGTGGTGGCTCAGGTGGGGCACTTCGATCAGACGGGATTCGTGTTGGGCAGGGAGGCCAGAGACAATGTGGTCTGAGCCATTAACGTGATGCATAGAGCGAAAACTGCCACGATCCCTATGATGCTCCTCTCCACAGACGCGGAAAAGGCCTTTCATAGGGTGAGTTGGCCCTTCCTACGGGAAACCTTAAGGCACATAGGCCTGGGTAGCAACATGAGAGTGCTTATTGCGGCTCTATATACCACTCCGTCCGCTAAGATAAAGATAAACGGCCAACATTCGGAGCCGGTACACACCCGTAATGGCACACGGCAGGTTTTCCCCTTGCCACCCCTTCTCTTCGCCCTATCACTAGAGCCTTTTCTCTGTAGAGTCGGGGACAACGTAGATATCCGGGGGTTAGAATCGGGGAAAGGCACCACAAGGTAGCCGCATATGCGGACGACCTCCTCCTCTTTGTCACAAGCCCCTCTGTCTCCATCCCGGTCTTGATGTGTGAGGTTTGGGTCTATGGGAGACTCTCGTACCTCAAGATTAATTTTGACAAGTCGGAGGCCCTGAATGTTTCATTGCCCGGGGACGTAGCTAGGAACATGCAACAGTCGTTCTCATTTAAGTGGGCGAGCACTTCGATCACCTACCTTGGCACTCAGCTGCCGAGTCAGCTTTCGAACATACTGACTTTGAATTTCCTGCCTTTGGCGCGGAGAATCAAGGCGGACTTAAATAACTGGGATCTTCCCACCTTCTCATGGATGGGCAGAGCTAACATCGTTAAAATGTCAGTACTGCCCAAACTGCTGTACCTGTTCCAGGCCCTCCCAATCCGCATTCCATTGCAGTTTTTCAGGGTGATGAATAGAGCTCTGATGGGGTTTTTGTGGAAAAAGAAGCAGGCAAGGCTCAAATCACAAATACTATGTAGCCCTAAACAAGCGGGTGTCATGGCAGTGCCAGACATTAAGTTGTACTGGGCGGCCAAGCACATGCAAAGAATATGTGAGTGGCAGAACTGCCGTGAAACAAAGAGATGGGTCCAGTTGGAGCCTGGCATGATCCCAGCTCCATTGGATGCGGCGGTGTGGAACAGGGTGCTATCAATTCAGGGCCCACCCAACCATAGCGGCATCCCTGGGTGTATTCCAGAACCATAGGGAGCGAGTGGAGGTCTCCCCCTGGCCCTCCCCCGTGATACCAATCATAAACAACCCGTTATTACATACGGGCCTCTTTGGGGCGGGCCTACGGGGGTGGAGCAGGCTTTTCCAACTGAAAAGCGGAGACTTGATAACTAGTAGGGAATGGGTCTCCCTGGAAGAGCCGAGGGGCAAGTGGGAAAATAATGATCTAGATCCGTGGACTCTCCTGCGCCTCCAGTCATTTCTGTCTCAGCTAGGGTTCAGAAGAGAGGCCTGTAGGGAACCCACAGAGTTCGAGAGGATATGCCTGGGAGGCTAGCCATACCCGCACCTGATCTCCAAACTGTACTCCATACTGATAAACGAGCAGATGACTCCTCCCACCTTTTGGAGCGAGTGGGAGACTGACCTAGGCAGATCCATAGGGTAGAAGGAAAGGGAAAAAATTGCAACGTGGCGCACAAATCCTCGGTTGCGACAAGAGTGCAGGAGACTAACTACAAAATACTAACTGGTACTACACGCCTGACAGGCTCAGTAAGATGTATGCCTCTGCAGACCCGCTGTGCTGGAGATGTGGTGCCGAACGGGGCTCCTTGTTTCACATAATATGGTCCTGCCCCAAGATTCAGGAGTACTGGGGGGAGGTCACGCCCATCATCTCGCAAATCACAGGAATCCAAATCCGGGATGATCCAGCTCTGATCCTATTGCACTCCGCAGACTGCTCAGTTGGGATGTACAAGAGAACTCTGCGAGTGCATCTGTTAAACGCGGCCAAACAGGTCATCCCTAGGTATTGGAAGCAGAAAGGCACCCCGACAGTGAGAGATTGGGTGGGAGAGGTGCTGAACATTTGTGAGATGGAGGACCTTACACTTTCGCTCCACGACAGAGATGAGCAATTTAGGACGACATGGATGCCCTGGCTGTTTCAGGAATCTGAGGAGTTCAGGGGTCTGTTCGGCCAATAATACCTGGGGTCGTGCCCGCGCTGCGAGGCCCGGGGTGGACAAAGAGGTAGTTGAGATGCAGGAGGTAGGTCAAGTCCAAGCTACGATAGAGTTCGGAGTGCCACAGAAAGAAAGAGCCCAGCCACCACACCGTCTCCTCCACCCCCCCCCCCCAGTTGTTCTTGTTTTCTCCCCCCCCCCCCTTCCTTTCTTTTCTTATTTCCTTTTTCGTGTTTCGTGCACACCCGAGGGGTAGGTACCCGGTTAAGCCAGAGAAAAAGATGGGGAGAGCCACCAAAAAGCATAGGCAAAAACAAGCATGAGAATGGTATAGCTTGCCCCCGCCGGGGGTAACGGAATGAATACTAGATATGGTGAAAATTGATGTAAGTTGGCAAACGAAGTGTATGTTGGAGACTTGTACCCCAGTCGCCTCCCCCCTCCTTTAACCCTGTCTTTGCTTGTTGTATTGTATTTTATATATCTTCAAAATAAAGAATATTAAAAAAAAAAAAAGACAGCACTATTCGTGCGGAGTGCACTACAATGGTACTCATTAAGTTGGGGAGACAAATATTTCCTTCAGAGAGGTTTCCTAGAGACGTCTGGCGCTGGGCCCTCAGAACCTAGAGCTCCTTCGGCAGCCCAGATTCGCTTGGATAACCAGGGTGACAGTGTCCAGCAGGATATTGCGGAGAGATTGGCCTGCATAGAAAGCCATTTAGAACCACCTGTTCTGAGGAAGGCATTAGAAAAAAGGATGCATTTAGTTTCCTCTGATTCTGAGGAGGATTTTTATGCTTCCATAGTTTCTCATGAGTTATCATGATAAACTGTCTTTCCAGGTCATCAAAAATATTTGCGTTTTGCAGTAGACGGCCTACACCTTTTTGTTTTTGGCTCTGCCCTTCGGCCTGTTTTTCCAAGTCATCCTTCAGCTTGACCATGTGGAGAGATTATGCTCCACCCCCTGGGAGGAAACACAAAAAAGGAACAGAGTTTAAAAGCCCCACCCCTTCCTCCCCACCTCAGTTCTTTGTGTTTCCTCCCTGGGAAACCTTGGGACAGAGTGTGTGCTGATGTTCTTAGACAACGGCCATTTTATTGTTTTAATTTATTGTTTTTATACCCTCCATAGTTTGGAGTTAGCCAGCTGCACCAGGAATAACCCACAGGAGACCCTGTTGGAGACTGGATGCACCTGGGGCTATATCCCTCATAGTCTATGGGAATAACACAGATAGTTGCAAAATTCCCTGATTTAAATCCTGCTCCATTTTGGAAGCAGGTACGCTGGGTGATGTGCCGCTCTGGAAGTAATCCCTGAGAAAGGTTGCAGTTTTGGGAAATAGTTTGCTATTTGCGAACTATTTCCCTCCATTTTTTCAAATGCGGATTTGTGGCGGTGACGTCACACGCGGCGTCTTCCGGTTTTCGGCAGGAAACCGGTAAAAATACCAGCGTGTTTAAACTGAACCGGCACGGCTAGCGTCGGATCAGCTTTAATTGCAGGGACAGCAGCAGCATCCAGCCGAGCTCCCACGAACCCCACCAACGTTGAGGCGGACACTGCAGTGAGGCAGTCATGTCGGAGACACCCGACGGAAGCCAGCACGCGGTAGGAGATATCTACCAGTTTTTTGTACAGTGATGTAGTGTAGTTATATAATGCAGGGATAGTATGCACTGTTGCCTTGTGTAATATATATATATATATATATATATATAGCCATGGTTACTTATATGGTATATATGCATATAAAGTTTGTTCCTAATGCATTGTATAACTATTTTGTATATCACTGTATTGTACATATCTATGAGTTACATGGAGATATATATATATATATATATATATATTATTTTTGTATATGTGTATATATTTATATATTTATGCACATTTATATATGCTTCCAGTGGAAGGGGTCTGGCTAAAATATGCTGTTTTAACTTATATTTTAGAGAGAGTGTAAATCTGAAGATAAAAAGCATATTAAATCTACCAAGAAAACCAATAGATGTGAAGTTTGTAGTACCACACTTCCGGATTCTTGGCAGTTGGCTCTGTGTATGGGGTGCGATAAAGCCAAAAGAGAAAATGATTCGGCTGTTATCCTCAGGGAAATTTTTACCTTGAAGCAACAATTAGCTTCAATGGAAAATGCCCAAAGGGGATTTGTAACCCATGATCAATGGTCACTTGCTACTGCACCCATTTCCAATATCAGTACAGAGAGCCAAGATAGGGGGGTTTCATTAGTGAGGTTAAATAATGAAACAGTTCCCTTGCCCCCTATACAAATTGAAGTTACTTCAGATCCGGGGGAAGAAGGGGAAGACCCAGATTCCTCTCAAGATTCACTGGATGAGGAAAGCCAGCCAGAGAGAGGGCATGTTCAAGCTCCCTTTCCGAGGACTTAGAGTTATTATTGAAAGATATTTATGATACATGGGGCATCCCGCAGGAGGAGACAACCCTTTCACAGCAGGATGAAATGTATAGAGAAGTATTGATTAAAAAATCAGAGAGCTTTTCCAATCCATTCAGTTTTAAAGGATATGGTTAAGACTGAATGGGACAACCCGGAAAGAAAGTTTTTCCTGCCTAGAGCCTTAAAAAGAAAATTCCCTTTTAAAGATCCCATTATGAATTTGTGGACAAAATGCCCTAAAGTAGACGCACCTGTTGGTCAAATGTCTAAAACCTCGGATTTAAGTTTTGAGGATATGGGTTCGCTACGTGATCCTATGGATCACAGAGGAGAACATATTTTAAGAGCTTGAGATGCTACGCTTTTTCAATTTAAACCAGCAATGGCATCAGATGTAGTCCTGAGAAGTATGTCCAAATGGATAGACAACCTTAAAGCTCATATTGGGAATAGAGTTCCACCACAAGATGTTATGGCAACTATTCCTACATTATACAGAGCTATGTCTTTTCTTACACATGCTTGTCAAGAAATCAGGGCCTCAGCCAGAACTTCGGCTTTAATAGCCTGTGCCCGCCGAGCAGTTTGGTTGAAAACCTGGTCTGGGGACAGTAGTTCTAAAAATAGGCTATGTGCAATTCCTTTTCAAGGAGGACGCTTGTTTGGGGAAGACCTAGATAATATTCTGTCAAGGTCCACAGAATCAGGAAAAAAGTTTCCTACCAAAAAGAAGACTTATTCATTTAGGCCAGTTAATAAGTGCAGACCAACTACTACTTTCTCCCATAATAAAGCTAAAAAATCACATGGGAAAAGTGTGTGTCTGTGTGTGTTTTAGCACTGTTCAACAGCACAAGTATCGCAGGAAGCTCAGCTTGTGTGGCAAGTCTTTGCTTTTAAATAGATGGTGTAATCTTCAAATTCGGCCATTGTTGATTTTCAGCTGGTTATTCACTCAATGGTATTTTTCAGTAGCTAGCTCCAGCTCTGTCTAGAGAGACAACTCTTTGATTGCACAGGCTGGAGTTTCTTTGTAAACACTCCCCTGTGCTGAGCTGCCTCACCTACGCTTGTGTGCAAGCCTAACTGCTGCTAAAGCCATTACTTGTGGCTGGAGCAGCTGGCCTGTTGTCCAGCCTTCTTTGGAGCCTTGACTCTGGATATGCTGGGTTTTGACTACTGAAGAAAATCTGTCTTATAGATACACAGATATATGTATTGGTTTTGAGTGATGTGTACGTTTGGCTTATGTCCTCCTGCCCTTATGTTAAGGTTTTGTGTTACACTTTAAGGTGGACCTGGATTCATGTTACCTGGCTCTATGTGTTAAAGACCAACAACATAGAAGTATAGAAGGTTGGCAGCAGAAGGAGACCTTATGCTCCATCTAGTCTGCCCTTAAATAGTCCTAAAGGATTTAAAAAAAAAAAAAAAATCCTCCCACTTGGGACTTGAAGGGGCATCCCGGGTAGCTTTAACAGCGTAATTCCCTCTGGTCATTGCGACTACCTTAAAGATCACCATATGGAGGCTTCCCAGGATACCGGGCTTAGGCTCCCCTCGGGGCAGTCCCGGCAGTGTGTGGATTGTGGGGTATCCCTTGTGGGGGATAATGTACTTGTTTGCATACCTTGTGCTCAGCAGGCCATAACGCAGCAGTTGGGAGCCCAGGCCTCTGGGTCTGTGGCCCTGGCCTTTTCTCCTACCCCACCCCGCCTTATCCGTACCCCAGATGATGTCACAGTTGGGGAGTCGCAATCTGATGTGTTCCAGATGGCTAATATTCAGAAAGTTATTTCTAACTCTGTGGCCAGAAAGGCCTCGGCTAAAAAAAAAAAACAAAAAAAAAAAAAACCTCCCACTTGGGACTTGAAGGGGCATCTCGGGTAGCAATTGCGTAAAACCCAGATATACTTGGCGACTATAATCAATTATAGGTATAATACTAAGCATCATATGGAGGCATTTCAAGTTAATGGGCTTGCAATTCCCTTGGCACAGACTCAGCAATATTTTGGATGTGGGGCATCCCTTGTTTGGGATAACAGTTCTTGCGTCCCTTGTGCCAGATTGGCTCATCTTGAAGGATTTATGTCTACCTCTGTGGCTAAGAAGGCCTCCACTAAAAGAAAGCATTTGACTCATGCCGTCTTGGCAAGTGAGTTGGACAATTGCGAATTGCTTGATTGGTTTGACTCTTCTCAGTTAGAAGAAGGGGAATTACATGAGGATTCAGATGTTTCTGACGAACAGCAATTTGTTGGTACTGAAAGTGAGCAGGGTGAAGAGAGTGTTGTGGTTACCCCAAAAGCTCTTGCCCAGTTATTTGAGGTTTTTGTTATTACTCCTCCTGAAGTAGTCCCTCTCAGGAGAGGGGAATTCTTTGGAGCCTCTAAACGTCAAAAGCATTTTGATGATATTATTTTTAAAGAATGGGAGAAGGCTGCGCGGCTTCATGGCATTCCCTTGGGCTGGGACAAAAAAGTATCCCTTTCCAGCTGATACGGTTAAACGTTGGTCATCACCTCCTGAGGTGGATGCCCCTGTACTTCCTGACTCCACTACACTCAAGGATGGAGAGGACAAACGTATTGATCAAATGGCGTGCCACGCTTTTTCCAGTGTAGGCTCGGCCTTGCTGCCTGTTGGCGCTTCGGCGCTTATGTTGGTGGCTCTTAGGTCTGTTGTGAGAGACCTAATGACTAACTCGGGGCTTGATCCGGCCTCTGAGGAGTACGCCGCTCTTAAGCGTTGTGAGATGTTTGCATCTTTTGTACTTTCTGCTTTAGATGATACTCTGCTCATGTGCAACAGAACCTCTGCCTTGATGTGTAGGCGGCAGTGGGCGGCGGATGTTGTAGCCAAGAAATCGCTTACAGCGCCTATTTGGAGAAAAATTGGGTTCTGGAAGTAGTTTCTTCCGGTTACAAACTGGAATTCGAGTCCCGGCCTCCTCCCAGATTTTTCATGTCCCGGATGCCGTCAGATACGGCAATTGCGCAGGGACTGCGGGCAGCAGTAGCGAATCTGTTAAACATGGCTGTCATCTGCCTAGTGCCTCCGGCGGAAAGGGGTTTGTGGTATTACTCCAACCTATTCACGGTACCCAAGAAGGACGGCTCTGTTCGGCCTATCCTAGACCTAAGGAGACTCAATCAATTTATCCGTTTCAGAAGATTCCGCATGGAGTCTCTGCGATCAACGATCGATGCTCTCCGTCAGGGGGACTTCATGACATCCATAGACATCAAGGATGCTTATTTGCACATTCCTATTTTCCGGGTCACCAGAGATTTCTTAGGTTCTCGATAGAAGACCGGCATTATCAATTTGTGGCCCTGCCATTCGGCCTTACCTCGGCCCCAAGAGTTTTTACCAAGATGCTGGCAGGAGTGATGGCTATATTCAGGGTCCAGGGTATCCGCATTATGCCTTTTCTGGACGATCTTCTTATCGCGGCCTCCTCCCTCGAACAATCAGAGTTGGACACCAGGATGGTGGTCTCTACGCTAGAGAGGTTCGGATGGGTAATAAGTTACCCCAAATCCTCTCTCTGTCCGTCCAGGGAAATTCCCTTCCTGGGGCTGATTCTAGAATGGTTCTGATTCAGGACTTGATTTTTCTATTCTTGTCCAACCCTCGTCAGTCTATCTGTCTAGGGATGAGACTAGTGGGATTGATGGTAGCTGCATTCGAGGCAGTCCCGTTTGCCCAGTTTCACATAAGGACGCTTCAGCTCTTCCTCTTGGCAAAGTGGGACAGGTTCCCACTATCATTAAATCAGACTTGTCTATTGTCTCCCCACGTTTTGCAGTCCCTTCAGTGGTGGTTAATATCGCACAACCTCCAGAAGGGCAAGTCATTTCTGACTCTGCGTTGGGAACTGGTTACCACGGATACCAGCCTGGTAGGCTGGGGGGGGCTTCTGGAAGAAACATCAGTTCCAAGGATTGTGGGGTCCTCAGGAGGCTCATTCTCCAATCTATGTATTAGAGCTTTGGGCCATACGTCTTGTTCTACTTCGACTGACCCATTTCTTACAGGGTCTGCCAGTTTAGATTCGGTCAGACAACCGAACAGCTGTTGCATACATCAATCACCAGGGAGGGACTCGCAGTTGGGGTGCCCTCCGAAGTGTCTCTGATCCTTCAGTGGGCAGAGATCAATGTTCCCTGCATATCAGCAGTTTACATTCCGGGGATAGAGAATGTGGAGGCAGACTCCCTGAGCAGGGGATGTTCTCACCAGGGAGAATGGTCTCTCAATCCAAGGGTCTTTCAGTTCCTCTGGCAGTGGCAGTGGATGCCATGTCTCTGGCCTGGAAGGATCTGGGGTTCCTATATCTGTTTCCCCCATTCTCCATGATCAGCAAGGTGTTGCGCAAGTTAGCACTGGAGGAGGCGCCAGCAATTCTGGTGGCGCCAAGGTGGCCAAGACGTCTGTGGTACGCAGACGTCGTAAGGCTGGCAGTGGATCGTTTCTATCTGCCTCTTCTTCCAGATCTCATCACTCAACTCAACTTTGTTACCCCAATTTACAAACGCTGGCTTTGACGGCATGGCTGCTGAAGTGTCCATCTTGAAAGAAGGTCTTTCTGATGTGGTTATTCAGACTCTTATTAGAGCTAGGAAGAAGTGTTCCTCTGTCATTTATTACAGGACTTGGAGGTCCTATATTGATTGGTGTGAATCCAGGGCTTTGCCCTGTAGAGTATTTTCTATTCCTAGAATTCTGGAATATCTGCAACGAGGTCTGGATATGGGATTCCAGATTAGTACTTTGAAAGGGCAAGTCTCTGCCTTGGCTATTTTCTTTCAAAGGTCGTTTGCTCTTCATCCTTTGGTTAAGACTTTTTTCCAAGGAGTCGCGCATGCGCGGCCTCCCAGAAAGCCTATACTCCGTGTTTGGGACCTTAACCTAGTGCTTTCAGCTATGCAGACCGCTCCCTTTGAGCCTTTTCAGGATATTCCTCTTCCTATTCTTACTCAGAAGGTTGCCTTTTTGGTTGCTATTACTTCTGTCCGCCGAGTTTCTGAACTGGCGGCTTTGTCTATTCTAGCTCCTTATTTTGAGAGGCATCAAGATAAGGTTGTTTTCCGTTTTAAACCGGATTTCCTTCCTAAGGTGGTGTCTGCTTTCCACCTAAATCAGGATATAGTTCTTCCTTCCTTGTGTCCTAAACCTAGTAACGACAAGGAAAGGGTCTTACATTCTTTGGATGTAGTTCGTTGTGTTAAGTATTATTTAGTTACTACTTCGGCCTTCCGCAAGATGGATGCCTTTTTTGTTGTGCCTTCTGGGCCCAAGAAGGGTTTTGCTCCTGCCAAATCTTCCCTTAGTAAGTGGATACGTCAGGCCATCATTGGGGCCTATATGGCTAAGGGGAAGGTTCCCCCTTTTCGTGTCACCACTCATCCTACTCGTGCTATTGGAGCTTCCTGGGCTTTTCAGCACTAGGCTTCTGTTGAACAAGTTTGCAAGGCTGCGACTTGGTCTTCTGTGCATACTTTTTCTAAGTTTTACAAGGTTGATGTGCGGGCCTCAGCGGATGCTGCTTTTGGCCCCAAAATTTTGCAAGCTGCAGTAATTTAAGTTATGCATTATTCCTTGGGGATCCCCACCCATTATAGACACTGCTATTGGATGTCCCAAGTGTCATGAATATTTGGAAGTGGGGTGTGTGACATACTAAGAATAATACCATTTTGTGAGTACTCACCTGTAAAATGGTTATTACGAATATGTCACACACCCCACTTCCCCCACCCTTTTTTGTTCTAAGGGATACTTTATATGGTGATTATTATTTTCAAACTTTTTTTCAATTATCGAATATAATTTGCTCTTCCTGGTTCTTCAGTGCTTTTTAAAAAGACTGAGGAATAGTGGGAGGAACCCAGTACTTATGGACCAAGAGGGGCTCCTTTTTCCATGTCATCTCTGCAAGATCGCCCTCTACAGGCCGGGTTCCCAAGTGTCATGAATATTTGGAAGTGGGGTGTGTGACATACTCGTAATAACCATTATACAGGTGAGTACTCACAAAATGGTATTTTTGTCAGCCTCTGGCAGAAACATCGCTGGGATTGATGACACTTAAGGTCATCTTTCTAGTGGCAATTTCTTCAGTATGGCGGGTTTCTAAATTAGTAGCTTTATCGGTTAAGCCTTCTTATTTAGAGTTGCATAAGGACAATCTTGTAAGGTGGTTTCCCTTTCATCTTAATGAAGGGGCGGTTTTCCCCTCCTTATGCCCTGCTCCAGTTAGCCATAAAGAGAGGGTCCATCATTCTGTGGCTGTAGTAAGAGCCCCTAAATATTATATTCCAAGTATGTCTCACACCCTGCTTCGGAAATATTAATTACACGTGGGTTATGGTCCAGTAGAGGGCGAACTTCTGCAGACATGACTAGAAAAAGAAGCCCCTCCCGGTCCATAAATACCTGGGACCTCCCACACATTCCCCAGTTTAGTCTCTGCAGAAGGTGAAGCAAGTCAAGAAGATGGCAGTCTCTTTCCTTTGCAGGTAAGCCGGGTCTACACCCGGCCATTGCTTATTCCTATTGCCGCCCGGACTCCTTTGTTAATTCCCCTTGCCTCCCAGCCTTGGCTGCAGGGTCCGGGTGAGGGTACACCTCTAGAGGTGTCCTGTTACCAGGAGCCATGCTCCACCGCAAATCCCCCACCAAAGGGTAGGTGGTTGTCAGGTTGGTGATCCTGGCGTGTGATGCCCCGTCCGTCTAAAAGCCATCGCTACATATTTAAGTGTAGCTATCGGCTTTCCCCCCATTACTCCCTTTCCCGGATAGTGGAGGGGGGCTTCTCTCTCTCTCAGCTCCCTTCATAAGACTATTTCATTTATTCAGGCTGGCTTTGCCAGCGTGGTTGTGTGAGTGCTGTGTGTTTTTTAATTTTCTTTTTTCACCGCCCGGTAGCGCCGGAGGGCCCGTCCCGTCTCCGTGGCCGGCTCCGCAGCTTGCTGGGGAGCGCGGCCTTAGTTCTCTGTCAGGGGAGGGGGCGGGGTGTGGCGCTCGGCGCGCCCCGATGCTGCCCGCCCCCTCCTAATGGTGCGCTCTTTCTCCTGCCTCCCGTTGGCCGGGAGCGCTCTCTTCCTGGCTCGGGAGGGGGCGGGGCCAGGCGTGGCACGCGATCCGCACTGGCCTGCCCTTCTTTACACTCCCTGGAGCCGCAATTACTGCTGTCTCCTGGGACCTCGGCAATCATGAGTGCAAAATACAATTTTAGTCAGGTGTGTTTTTTTGTCGGCATAGACATGTATTGGATATATATATATATATCTGTTATTACCCGGTCAATAGTGAATATGATGTTATACATGCTTTTACTTTATGCATATGTTAATGCATGAATCTGTGTGCCTGTCAATATATTTAAGGGGTACCCTTATTATGTCTTTCAGGTCGAACTATTGACTATATTAAGAGGGGTTTTTCTCCCGGTCCACTGTCCCTTGTTCAAATTGGGGTTCCCTGTGTGATTATAAATCCTCCAACTTATGGACACTAAGGGGCATCCCGGGTAGCTTCATAGCGTAATTCCCATTGATCATTGCGACTATCACAAAATCACCATTTGGAGGCTTCCCAGGATACTGGACTCTGGGTCCCCTCGGGACAACCCCGGTCGTGTGTGCTATGTGGGGCATCCCTTTTGGGGGATAATGTGCAATTTTGTATACCTTGTGCACAACAGGCTCTTGTGCGGCAAGCCGGGCCTGTGCGGACTGTTCTACCCCGCTGGCCTCATCACCTACACCCCCACGCCTGGTTATGACCCCAAGTGACGTCACCGTTGGGGAGTCGCAATCTGATGTATGCGCAAGACTGGCCCATGGCGCCGACCTGTGATTATGCTGATTTGGAACCATTTGACTGGTCTGATTGTTCCCCGCTCGAGGAAGGGGAACTCTTCCCAGACTCTGACTCATCTGAGGATCGGCAGTACCCCGGCGCTGATGCCGGTCCAGAGCGCGGGGATACGGTCTACACCCATAGGCTCCTTACCCAAATTTTTGGAGACTCTGCGCTCTGCTGTCGACTCACTGCGTCCGGGGGACTTTATGACCTCAATAGATATCAAGGACGCTTACCTTCATGTGCCGGTCTTCCTGGGACACCAAGGGTTCCTCAGGTTCGTGGTAGACAACCAGCACTTCCAGTTTGTGGCTCTTCCCTTCGGGCTGACTTCGGCACCCAGGGTGTTCACCAAGGTTTTGGCGGGCGTGATGGCCCTTCTCAGAGTCCAGGGCATTCGTATCTTTCCTTACCTGGACGACCTTCTCATTACGTCATCCTCTCTCCACCAGGCGGAGCTGGACACCAGAACGGTGGTGACGACGGTGGAGAGGTTCGGGTGGGTAATCAATTACCCCAAGTCCTCTCTATCCCCGTCAAGGGTGGCTTCGTTCCTGGGCATGATTCTGGATACCATTCAGACCAGGGTGTTCCTACCCCAGCCGAAGGTGGATGTTCTTCAGGCTCTTATTCATTTTCTTCTTTCCAGCCCTCGTCCGTCCATCCGGCAATGCATGAGGCTGGTAGGTTTGATGGTGGCTTGCTTCGAGGCAGTGCCATTTGCTCAGTTTCACATGAGACCCCTTCAGCTCCATCTTCTATCGGTTTGGGACAAATGTCCTCTGTCCCTGGATCAGACTTGTGTTCTGTCCCCTCTTGTCCGGCGGTCCTTCCAGTGGTGGATGGACCAGAGGAATCTCCTGGGGGGCAGTTCCTTTCTTGTGCCCTGTTGGGAGACGGTCACCACGTATGCCAGTCTGTCAGGTTGGGGACGCTTCTGGATGGAGGGAACATCAGTTCCAGGGGCTGTGGGGTCCTCAGGAGGCCCATATCCCCATCAACATTCTGGAGCTGAGGGCGGTTCGGTTGGTGCTGTCGCACCTGACACATCACCTTCAGGGCTTACCAGTTCAGGTTCGCTCCGACAATCGGACAGCGGTCGCTTACATCAATCACCAAGGAGGGACTCGCAGCAGGAGTGCCCTCTGGGAAGTGTGTCTGATTCTTGCTTGGGCCGAGAGCAATGTTCCGTGCATCTCGGCAGTCTACATTCCAGGGGTGGAGAACCTGGGACTCCCTGAGCAGAGGCACTTCTCGCCGGGGGGAATGGTCCCTCAGCAACAAGGTATTTCTATATCTCTGTCGCAGGTGGCGGAGTCCGGAGGTGGATCTGTTTGCCTCTCGTCACAATCACAAGCTTCCGGCATTTGTGTCTCTGTCCCAGGACCCTCTGGCTCTTGCAGTGGATGCCACGTCTCTGTCCTTGCGGGAGCTCTGTCTCCTGTATCTGTTTCCTCCCTTTCCTATGGTGGGCAAGGTGGTACGCAAGCTGGCTTAAGAGGGTGTGCCAGCAATCCTGGTGGCCCCAAGGTGGCCAAGACAGGTGTGGTTCGCAGATATCGTCCGGCTGGCGGTCGATCAATTCAGGCTGCCTCTGGTTCCGGATCTGATCACACAAGGTCAGCTTTATTACCCCAATTTACAAACGCTGACTTTGACGGTGTGGCTGCTGAAACCTTCATCTTAAAGGAAAAGGGTTTGTCTGAGGCCGTTGTCCAGACTCTCGTCAGGGCTAGGAAGAAATCTTCCTCTAATATCTATTACAGGACCTGGCAGACCTACATTGATTGGTGTGAGGCTAGGGCCTTTCCTTGTCGGGTGTTTTCCATTCCTCGGATTTTGGAGTTTCTTCAGCATGGTCTGGACATGGGTTTTCAACTTAGCACCCTTAAGGGGCATGTGTCCGCTCTTCATCCTTTGGTTAAGACCTTTTTTCAGGGGGTCACTCATGTGCGCGCTCCTCGCAAACCTCGTAAATTTGTTGTTGTCTGCTCTTCAGGGTTCTCCTTTTGAAGCAGTGCAGGATGCTGCACTATCCATTTTCACCTTAAAAGTTGCCTATTCTCAGTGTGCCATACACCCCGCTTCCCCTTTAATTCTTACGATCGGGTTACTTCACCAGCAGGTGGCGACGTTGCAGAGAGAAGTCTTGAAAACGAGCCCCCTTCCGGCCTATATATACCTGGGACCTCCCACTTAACACCAGTGTTTTCTCTCTGCATGACAAAACAGAAGAAAGAAGTCTCCTGCTTGCAGGTAGCCGGGGTCAAATCCCGGCACCCCCTTTGGGTCTATTTCTGCCCAGTTTTGACTGTTTGCATACCCAGGCTGCTCACTGGGCAACGGTAGATGACACTTTAGGTGCCTAGGAGCTTATCTCCTCCGCTCGACCCCATGCGTGGGGCAATGCGGCTATCCGGCATGGTGATCCGGATTTGGGATGCCCCTGTCCCGAGGTTCCCCTTTGGCCATTCTCCCCCGCTACGGTCCCTTCTCCCTTCACTTTGGGGGTGGTGTTGGGGAGTGCTTGTACTGTGTGTATGTTATGTTTTAGTACTTACTATGTTGTTGTGAAAAGCTATGGCAGTCTCAGGCTCAGCGCTGCGGTATGCGCTCACGTGGCCTGAACTGCTAGGGCTCTGGGTTGTGTTATACATGTGTTCCCCCCACTGACTCCGAGGGCGTCGGGGCGCCCTCTCTGCATGCGGCACCGCCATTTGGCGGGCCGCGCTGTTTGAATTTGAGGGGGCGGGGCTGCGGCCCGCGTTCGGTGACGCGATGGCGGGGGCGTGGCTTGAGCGCGTTATCTCGCAGCTCGGCCCCGCCGCACTTCCTCCTTCTAATCAAGGAGTCAGGTGCGGGGGACTCGTCTGGAGGAAGCTGTGTGCCTGGCTTGCTGCTGCTGCTGCTCTTTCATGGCCTTTCAGGTAAATGGTCCCCACCTCGCGTGTGGGGCCGTCTTTTTTTGCTATAAGTTTGCTTCAGCTTGTGTAAAGCTTGTATGTTTGTGGCTTCAGTTTAACTCTTAAAGCACTTAGGTCTTTGCTATTGATATATATGCTGCTAGGTACCTTTTATTCTGTTATGAATGAATGTCCTGCATGCTGCCTTTTTTTCTAGGGGTCTGACTGTTGTCTCTTTTCCCCTACAGATCCTGGGATCCCCTCACTGCAGTGGCTCTCCCAGTTCTGTTATACCTGGCTAGTCTTAGTACTCTAAATTGGGTTTTTTCCTAAAATGTTGATAAAATAATTATAAAGGGGCATCCCAGGTGGCTTAATGCGTAAAACCCTGGGTTGTTGCGAATACCATAATTTCACCATATGGAGGCTTCCGACATTACCGGAAACGGCTCCAGGCTGTGTGGGGGTTGTGGGGCTCCGCTCCCAGGCGATGTGCAAAGCAGAACATTGCGCGCCAGTCCGTCGCTCCGGCTTCTGGCTCCTCGCAACTTCTGTCATCTCCTACCCCCCCTCCCTTATTCCGTACCCCATGTGACATTGTCAAGGGTGGGGATTCGCAATCCGAGGTGTCTGCACGATTGGCCAACCTTGAAAATAATTTCTGCCAAAGTAGCTCAGAAGGCTACAGCGAAGCGGAAACACCTTTCTCCGGCATCACCTGCTTCGGAGGATGAGATGTGTGAAATAGTGGATTGGTCCGATGAGGAGTCGGATGAGCCTGCAGACCAGCTAGGGATTGACGCTGATGGCGTTCAGGTTACGGGGGTGTCCCTTGACACCCCTTCCATTTTGGCTCAAATGTTTGAAATTTTGAATTTGGATCCGCCTGAGGCGGTCGCCCTGCCAAAGGGTGAGTTATTTGATGTTCCCCAGCCGCGTTTGGTGTTTCCCAGGCAACAACACTTTGTTAGGGTTGTCCTTAAGGAATGGGAACAACCCACGCGACTGGCTGGAATCCCTCCTAGTTGGGATAAACGCTATCCCTTTCCGGAGGATTTGGTGAAGCTTTGGTCAGTTCCCCCTGACGTCGATACCCCTGTGTTAGGGCTGTCTAGCACGGCTGTGGTACAGTCTTCTGACACCACTGCCATTAAGGATAGTGAGGATGGTCGGATTGATCAATTTGCTCGCCATGGTTTTATCAGTGCCGGATCGACACTGCGGCCAGCGTGTGCTTCGGCGCTTCTTCTGTTGGCAGTTAGGTCCATTATTAGGGATCTGTGCGCAGGCCTTGATCCCGCTTGTGATGAGTTTTGTTCTCTCAAACAGTGTGAGTCGTTTATTTCCTTTGTCTTGACCGCTCAGGACGATGCTCTGGCGATGAGTAGCAGGACAGCGGCACTGCTAGTGGCAATTCGTCGGTCAGTGTGGCTGCGCCAGTGGACGGCGGACTTTATCTCTAAAAAGGTGCTTACAGCGCTCCCTTTTTTGGGTTTGCGCCTGTTTGGTGATAAAATAGATTCAGTTGCCAAAGGTGGTAAATTGCCTCAACGCAAGAGGCCTCGTCGCTCCTTTCGGGGTGCGAGTGCCTTTAATCCTTCCTTTCGGGGAGTCAGAGCGGGTAGGGGGGCGTCCTTTCCCGCTACCAGAGGTGCAGGTTGGACCCGGGGGAGGGGCCGTGGCCGT
The DNA here is from genome assembly GCA_027917425.1 of Gastrophryne carolinensis. NCBI lineage: Eukaryota > Metazoa > Chordata > Amphibia > Anura > Microhylidae > Gastrophryne > Gastrophryne carolinensis. Next base: position 287,582,883 of record CM051237.1, on the reverse strand, counting down.
CCCGGTCAGTCCTGGGGCGCTAAGCCCAAACCTGCTGGTAAGCCCGCTCGGCAATGAGGGGCTGCCCTCACCCGTGCGGGTGGGGGGACGATTGCGACACTTCTCCCTGGTCTGGGACCAGGAGGTTCCGGACAGATGGATCCAGGAGGTGGTGTCGTCCGGTTACAAACTGGAGTTCGAGTCTCGCCCTCCTTAGTGGTTCTTTCGGTCTCGGGTGCCCACCGATCCTTTGGCCACGCAAGGGCTCCTGGCGTTGGTAAGGAATCTTTTGGAAATGGCGGTCATCCGGCCGGTGCCGCGCTTAGAGGTGGGCCTCGGTTTCTACTCCAATCTTTTCACAGTCCCCAAGGACGGGTCGGTTCGTCCCGTCCTGGACCTGAAATTGCTCAACAGGTTCATCCGTACTCGGAAGTTTCGCATGGAAACTTTGCATTCGGCCATCGGTTCTCTTCGGCAGGGGGACTTCATGACGTCCATAGACATCAAGGATGCTTACCTTCATGTTCCCATCTGCCGGGCTCATCAGCGTTTTCTTCGGTTCGTGATGAAGGATCAGCATTTTCAATTCGTGGCACTTCCGTTTGGCCTTACCTCGACTCCAAGAGTGTTCACCAAGGTGCTGGCAGGGGTGATGGCCATTCTCAGATCTCGGGGCATTCGTGTCGTACCTTATTTGGACGACCTTCTCATCATGGCTCCGTCCCTCAATCAATCAGAGGCAGACACCAGGATGGTGGTCTCCACGCTGGAAAGCTTCGGTTGGGTCAACTTTCCCAAGACCTCCCTCGCTCCGGCCAGGGTGGTGTCCTTTCTGGGAATGCAGTTGGACTCTTGTCAACACAGGGTGTTTCTCCCTCAGTCCAAAATGTATCTGATTCAGGAGTTGGCTCCGGGCCTTCTTTCCAATCCTCGGCCGTCCATCCGTCTGGGGATGAGGCTGGTAGGGTTGATGGTTGCCTCGTTCGAGGCAGTTCCTTTCGCTCAATTTCACACGAGGACACTTCAGCTTCATCTGTGGGCGTCCTGGGACCGGCCCTTACAGTTGTCCTCCCGGGTCCGGCAGTCCCTCCAATGGTGGTTGGTCTCGACCAATCTCTCGAGGGGCAGGTCTTTCCTGACTCCTCTCTGGGAAATTGTCACCACGGACGCCAGTCTTTCGGGATGGGGGGGGGATTCTGGAAGGATCTTCAGTTCCAGGGGCAGTGGGGACCTCAAGAGGCCCACTTACCCATCAATATTCTGGAACTGAGAGCCATCCGTCTGGTTCTTGCTTTTCTGACTCAACACGTTCTGGGCCTTCCGGTCCAGGTTCGTTCGGACAATCGGACAGCAATCATCAGGGAGGGACTCGCAGTCTGGGTGCCCTCAGAGAGGTGTCCCTGATCCTGACCTGGGCGGAGGCCCATGTTCCTTGTCTCTCTGCGGTTTACATTCCAGGGGTGGAAAACCAGGAAGCGGACCTGTTGAGCAGGGGCTCTTCCCGTCTGGGAGAATGGGCTCTCCATCCTCAGGTTTTTCGGTCACTGTGTCTCCGGTGGGGGACGCCGGAGGTGGACCTGTTTGCCTCTCGTCACAATTGCAGGCTCCCGAACTTCGTGTCGCTCTCCCAGGATCCTCTGGCTCTGGCAGTGGACGCCATGTCCCTGAGCTGGGGGGATCTGGGGTTTCTGTACCTGTTTCCTCCGATACCCATGCTGGGCAGGGTGGTACGGAAGCTGGCTCTGGAAAAGGTGTCCGCCATTCTCGTGGCCCCAAGGTGGCCAAGGCGAGTATGGTTCGCAGACATCGTTCGGCTGGCAGTGGACCAGTTCGTTCTGCCTCTTCGGCCCGATCTGCTCACTCAGGGTCGGCTGTGTTACCCCAATTTACCAACGCTGGGTTTGACGGCTTGGCTGCTGAAACCTCCATCTTGAAGGAGGAGGGTCTTTCTGACTCGGTCGTTAAGACTCTGATCAGTGCCCGGAAGAGGTCTTCTTCTATCATCTACTATAGGACTTGGAAAGCCTATATCGCTTGGTGTGAGATTAGATCTTTGCCTTGTAGGGTCTTTTCGGTCTCCAGGATTCTGGAGTTTTTGCAATCTGGCCTGGACTCTGGTCTTCAGCTGAGTACTTTGAAAGCGCAAGTTTCTGCCTTTATCTTTTTTCAGAAGCGTTTTGCGCTTCATCCTTTAGTTAAAACTTTTTTCCAGGGGGTTACGCATGTGCGGCCTCCCAGGAAACCATTACTCCCTGTTTGGGACTTGAATTTGGTTCTTTCTGCTCTTCAGGCTCCTTTGCAAGATATTGCTTTGTCTGCCCTGACAAAGAAGATTGAAGAAGATTGTCTTCTTGGTAGCTATCCCTTCGGTTCGGCGTGTCTCGGAGTTGGCGGCCTTGTCTATTGAGGCGCCCTACTTTGAGAGGCATCAGGATAAAGTGGTCTTTCGGTTCAAACCTATGGTTGTTTCTGCTTTTCATTTGAATCAGGATATTGTTCTTCCCTCCTTGTGTCCTAAGCCTAAGAAAGATAAGGAGAGGGTTTTGCATTGTTTGGATGTAGTACGCTGTGTTAAGTACTATTTGATTATTACTTCTCCTTTTCGTAAAACTGATGCCTTTTTTGTTGTGGCCTGTGGGCCTAGGAAGGGTTTGGCACCGGCCAAATCTTCCATTAGCAAATGGATACGTCAGGCCGTTATTGCGGCCTATTCTGCTAAGGGGAAAGTTCCCCCTTTTCGTATCAATGCTCATTCTACTCGCGCCGTTGGAGCGTCTTGGGCTTTTCAGCACCAAGCTTCTGTTGAACAAGTTTGTAAGGCTGCTACTTGGTCTTCTGTTCATACTTCTAAGTTTTACAAGGTTGATGTGCGGGCCTCAGCGGATGCTGTGTTTGGCCGCAAAGTTCTGCAGACTGCAGTTATTTAAGTTATGCTTCATTTTGCCGTTGGATACCCATCCCTTGTGGACACTGCTTTTGGATGTCCCGATCGTAAGAATTAAAGGGGAAGCGGGGTGTGTGGCACACTGAGAATACCATTTTGTGAGTACTCACCTGAAAAATGGATATTGTCAGTGTGCCACACACCCCGCTTCACCCCGCCCTTTTCGGTATCCCCGATCCTTTATATGGTGAAGCTTTTTCTTTATTTTGAGGTTACCATTGGATTTCCTGGTACCTTGTCTTTCTGCTTTTTAAATCACTGGTGTTAAGTGGGAGGTCCCAGGTATATATAGGCCGGAAGGGGGCTCGTTTTCAAGACTTCTCTCTGCAACGTCGCCACCTGCTGGTGGAGTAACCCGATCGTAAGAATTAAAGGGGAAGCGGGGTGTGTGGCACACTGACAATATCCATTTTTCAGGTGAGTACTCACAAAATGGTATTTTTTGGTGGCTATCACCTCTGTTCGAGGTTTTTCTGAGTTGGCGGCTCTGTCTATTCAGGCCCCCTACTTTGAGAGACATCAGGACAAGGTGGTTTTCCGCTTTAAACCAGACTTCCTGCCAAAGGTTGTCTCTGCTTTTCACCTCAAACGGGACATTGTGCTTCCTTCATTGTGTCCTAAACCTAGCAATGACAAGGAGAGGGCTTTGCACTCTCTAGATGTCGTTAGATGTGTAAAGTACTATCTGGTGGCTACTTCACCATTCCAGAAGACGGACGCCTTTTTTGTGGTGCCCTCCAGGCCCAAGAAGGGTTTGGCGCCCGTCAAGTCTACCATTAGTAAATGGATTCGTCAGGCTGTTATTAGGGCCTACTCTGCCAATGGGAAGGATCCCCCTTTCCAGATCACTGCTCATTCTACTCGTGCTGTTGGGGCTTCCTGGGCGTTTCAGCACCAGGCCTCTGTTGAACAAGTTTGTAAGGCTGCTACTTGGTCTTCTGTTCATACTTTTTCCAAGTTTTATAAGGTTGATGTGCGGGCCTCAGCGGATGCTGTTTTTGGCCGCAAGGTTCTGCAAGCTGCAGTGGTTTAATTTGTGCACGATCGCCTTTTGGGATCCCCACCCTTTTTTGGACACTGCTATTGGATGTGCAACGTGTAATTAATATTTCCGAAGCAGGGTGTGAGACATACTTGGATTAATACCATTCTGTGATTACTCACCTGTAAAATGGGTATTATAAGTATGTCTCACACCCTGCTTCTTCCCACCCTGAGTTGTATCTTGGATCCTCTATATGGTGAAACTTTTTTCTCTTAGATTTTATTGGCTCTTCCTGGTCCATTTACTGCTTTCTTATACTGGGGAATATGTGGGAGGTCCCAGGTATTTATGGACCGGGAGGGGCTTCTTTTTCTAGTCTTCTCTGCAGAAGTTCGCCCTCTACTGGACCATAACCCACGTGTAATTAATATTTCCAAAGCAGGGTGTGAGACATACTTATAATACCCATTTTACAGGTGAGTAATCACAAAATGGTATTTTCTCTGTTACACATGCCTTCCGTAAGTCAGACTCCTTATTTGTTATAGGAGGAAGAATCCTTCTTTCGGTTTACAGCTCATTCTACACAAGCTATTGGAGGTGCCTGGGCTTTTCAGCACCAGGCCTAGGTGGAACAAGTATGCATAGCTGCTACTTGGTCCTCAGTTCATACATTTACCAGATTTTATAAGGTAGATGTTATAGCTTCGGTGGATGCTGCCTTTTGTAGGAAAGTATTACAGACAGTAGTAAATTAAAGGTTTGATTTTGGAGTAGCCTACTCTTATTTAAAAGAATAAGGTTTAATACTTGGGATCCCACCCTGAAGTAAGGGTACTGCTTTTGGAGGTCCCATTCGTTATGGATTCCTGACGGCCTGGATTGGAATAGGAGAGAAAATACAATTCTGTGATTCTCACCTGTAGAATTGATTTCTCTTCTATATCCTCTCCAGGGTGCCAGACCCTCCCTTTCTACTAAGTTACTGTATCCATTCCTCAGGTGCCTAGTCCTAGTGAAGTTTGTGAATAGTTGTTCTGCAAAAAAAAGAGAAAAATCAAAGAAAATAAATGGAGAGAGGTAGAGAGGAACTCCTCTTTTCTCTTTTTGTTTCATCAAAGACATGTGCCTACTGCTTTTCAATTACTGGATTGTGGAGGTTCAGCCAAAGGTATATATAGGCCAGGAGGAAACACACCTTCTGTCTTGCAGTCCACGCCCTTCGGTCGAGAGTTAACCTATTCGTTACGGATTCCTGACTCATTGGAGTGGCTATAGAAGAGAAAAAGTGCAGAACAAATCTAGTATTTTTTTCTTATGTTAGCAAATGTGTGTTCTATGAGAGCGGTTTTCCCGATCTGCAAACTGTGGCTGTTGGCAACTTACACCAAGTCTTCACTAGGTTGCCAACAGCAATGGATTGCATATAGTTTCACAGAACACTGCTGCCGCGCATGTGTATGGCTAAGGGAGCTTCTTCACCTCCCCAGCAGCCATAGCAGCAATGTTATGTGTGTACGGGGCTCACTTCTCTCTTCTTGGTCAGCTCAGCACCTTGAGGACATCTTTTTGGCACAAAAAATATACTTTCAAAAATTCCATTGAAAGTAGACTTTTGCCCTTTAATTTGCTACAAAGAAGTTTAACACCTAGCTGAGCACACATCACACCCTTTTGAGTATTGATACAGTGATTTATGTGATATTTACACTCACTTGCGAGAACAGTGACTTAATTTCATAGGAGGTAATGTCCAATTAAATGTACCCATTTAGTGTGCCTCTTTGATGCTCCATAATAGCTAAATATTCTGTATCAGATCTGCTTCCTCCAGGAGTGCTCTAATGCCATTACAGCAGTAATCATACAGGTACAGGAGCTGGGAGAGTTTGTCAAGCAACGTACTTGAAGTATTCTTATTGTAGCAGATGCTCGGGTAGTAAGTCTGCCTTCCATGCCTGTAGTGGTAGTAAACTCAAACAATGAGAGAACCAGCCCTGCCAAGAAAAAAAGCCTTGGCTAAGTTTGCAAGACGTGGGGAATTTGGGGCCAATAGTGGTGGTCATGGATGCCATGAGATTTGCTCATTTCCTTTAAACCTTTTCCTTTCCCAGCTCCTTACTTTGCTCACTGCTTTAGTGGTTGAGGTACCCCACAAGTCACTTCTTCTTGTCTCTTTGTTCAAGTTAGGAAGACATTTGGCAGTCTTTTGGCAGAACAAGAGGTAGTGAAATATTTCCAACAAAATCCTAGATCATGCAGTCACTGGTCTGTTGTCCTGTTGTGCACCCTTATGCCCTCATGAGGGTGCAGTCGGGGTCAACATAGCAGTGGCAAATATCGGACACCAGGCTCGGCAGCTGTGGTTGTGAAGGTGTCTCAGAGAAGAGATAGGCAGCATATACTGCTCTGCCAAACTCGAGTCTCAATCACTCAGAGGTGGTTTTACTGGTCAGATGAAGGAAACCTTATGGCATGCCAGTGTCCTAAATTCATGGTTATGTTATTCTAAGTATGTCACACACCCCGCTTCAGATAGTCATTACACTTGGGTTATACCGACCTGTAGAGGGCGATCTTGCAGAGATGTCATGAAAAAAAGTGAGCCCCTCCCGGTCCATAAATACCTGGTACCTCCCACTCATTCCCCAGTCTTTCATCTCTGCAGTCGGCGAGCAAGTCAGAAGATGGATGTCTCCTCCTTGCAGTCTGCTTGGAGAAAGGTAGCCGGGTTACCCCGGCATATTTTCCTATTTCTGCCTGGACCTCATTACTTTAACCCTATCATGCCTCCCAGCCTTGGCTGTTTTGGTCCAGGTGACGGTGGGATACACCTTCGTGGTGTGTGTAGGGAGCCATGCTCCCCCGTGAGGCCCCATTCGGGGTAGGCGGTATCCGGGTTGGTGATCCCGGTTTGGGATGCCATGTCCCTGACCATTATCCCTCCATTCCCCCATCTGGTCCCAGACTTCCCTCCGGGGAGGGGGGGGGGGGCATGGCTCTGTCCCTTCCCTTATTGTCAGTATGCTGTTTTTACATTGTGTCTGTGTATGTATGTTATGTTTGGTGCGCACTGGTTGATGTGGGCATAGGAGCAATCCCTCTGAATCGGTTGCAATGTCAGAGGGCCATCATTCAGAGAGTGTTCAGCAGGGGAGCTTCTCCCCCTCAGGTGCTTCTTCTCCGGAGTGGAGGGGGGCGGGGCGCTCGGCGCCCTCGCGCGGCCCGTCCCCTTCCCTGTTCTGGCGCCAGTGAGCGGTTTGTAGTTGGCTGGGGACTGCGTCCCTACGGTAACGGGGGGGGCGGGGCCGGCGTGTCCCGTGCTCTATGCCGGCCCGCCCTTCTTCCTCCTGCTTGCATGCGGGCTGCGGTGGATGCCATTACCGTCACATGAGTGCCCCTGTGGGCCTTTTTGGGGGGGCGGGTTCCTTTAATTCTTCCTTCATTGTGCCAGAGCGGGCCGTGGTTGGCCTTCTCTAATGTCAAAGGTGATTCCTAGAACAGGGGCAGATGACGTGCCTGTCCAGGTCACTCCTGCGGTTCCAAACGAACCCGCTGCTGAGCCGGCTCGGCAGTGAGGGGGTGCACTCATCCTTACGGGCGGGGGGGACGGCTGCCACTCTTCTCCCAGGTCTGAGACCAGGAGGTCTCGGACAGATGGCTTCGGGAAGTGGTGTCTTCCGGTTACAAGCTGGAGTTCGAGATCAGGTCTCCCAGATTCTTCAGGTCTCGGGTGCCCTTGGATCCTTTGGCCGCGCCGGGGCTCCGGGCAGCAGTAAAAGATCTCCTGGACATGGCTGTCATCTGCCCGGTGCCTCCCTCGGACCGGGGCCTGGGAAACTATTCCAATCTGTTCACGGTGCCCAAGAAGGATGGCTCAGTTCGTCCCATCCTGGATCTGAAGTTTCTCAACAGGTTTATCCGCCCAAGGAAGTTCCGCATGGAAACTCTGGGCTCAGCCATAAATTCACTTCGGCAGGAGGACTTCATGACGTCCATAGACATCAAGGATGCTTATCTGCATGTTCCAATCTTCCCGGCACATCAGAGGTTTCTCAGGTTCGTGGTGGAAGATCGGCTTTTTCAGTTTGTGGCTCTTCCGTTTGGCCTTACCTCGGCTCCAAGGGTTTTCACCAAGGTGTTTGCGGGGGTGAGGGCCCTCATCAGAGCCCAGGGTATCCGCATCGTGCCTTATCTGGTCGATCTTCTTATTATGGCATTCTCTCTCAGCCAGGCGGAGCTAGATACCAGGACTGTGGTAGCCACCCTGGAGAGATTCGGCTGGGGGATCAACTATCCCAAGTCCTGCCTCTCTCCGTCCAGGGTGGTGGCGTTCCTGGGAATGTCTCTGGATACTTCTCAGTCCAGGGTGTTCCTCCCCCGGCCCAAGGTTCTTTTGATTCAGGGATTGACTCCACTTCTCCTACCCATCCCTCGCCCTGACTGGGATTGATGGTGGCTTCGTTCGAGGCGGTTCCTGTGACAGAACATCCTAGGTGTATGTTATTTCTCTATGTGTGTAGGTTGGTGTAATATATGTGTGTGTGTAGGAATAGGTGTGTATATGTGTGTATATATATATATATATATATATATATATATATATATACCTTGGCTGACCCCTCTGCTCTGCATAACCCCCCCCCCCCCTGCATGCCATAAAACTCCCCCCTGCATGCACACAGGGTTGCCTTGAATGACTATCTCCCCTCATAAAACTGCAAAGCATAAACAAAGTGTTATCAGGATCAACCAGCCATGGAGAGCAGATGCAAGGTCCATGTCCTGCCCTCTTCCATGGAATGTTCTCCTCATCCCCCTCCCCGTGGAATCTCCGGACAGATGGGGGATGCCATGTGGACCAGCTTTCAGGTACCCAAAGATGGAGAATACCCTATGAACCAATCAGACAGTGGATGTCTCCAATCGCTCTGCCCATAGGAGGGGTAAGAAACTGACCCCTGGTTAGAGGGAATAAGGTGAGCTGCAGAATGGGGACAGGACACTCGATCTGACCATCAAGAGTCACACACGCTGGCTTTTAACATCCAAGCAAAAAGAAGACCAGAAAGCGTGTGAGGACAATTGATTTGATCAAAGAGAACGCAGCCCAGACGGACTTTTAAGTATATTTTCCACCTTGCTTTATTTTGCTTTTTGTTTAAATAAATTCTAACAATACAGCAGATGCTCTCAATTGATCTGATATAAAAGCCCACTCTATTTCTGAAGAGCCTGGCTACCTTACTTGCCTAAGACGCTCGATCGCCCTCACCTGGAAGTGGTTGTGGGTCGATCGATACGCTCGATCTGATTGTATTGTGTGTGGCCTGTATTATATTATAGAGTTGAGCACTGATTGTGCTCTGGTGGCAGCAGTTTATAGCCACGTGTGTTGCCATTTAAAGAATTGCAGTGACACACGTGGCGTATGATTGGCAGGTCTGATCAGATGAACGATCAATAGGTCTGATCAACCCGTGCAATCGTCACAAATTGGTTGGCAGCTCGTGGGATCACCTTTTATTTCTTTCAATTCAGAGCATAAGTGTTGTGTTAAGTAACTCTGTATTGAAGGACTTTATTTAAATTAATCAGTTATTTTATTGGTGCATAGTTGTGATGGTAAATAAGCAGATAGCAATTGTTTGCCCCTCTTTTTTGTTTTGTTTTTGCTGAAATGTCTGGGCTGGCGCAATGCAAGCGAATGAGCAAAGACGATCTGATCAATGAATGCCAGCGCAGACAGTTGCCCGTTTATGATCGAACCAAAGAACAGCTTGTGCAATCGCTCTATGAAGCCGATCTAGAGGCACCAACGCAGCTTGTAACAGTACTCTTTAATACCACTTGCATGTTCCAGCACAGCTGATCCGTCCCAGGCTGAGGTGGTTGTTGAAGTGCCTGCTCCCATTGGGTCTCCCAGCCCCAGCCTCTCTGCTACTGGTAGGGACCCCCAGCTCCAATCAGTCCTGACCCAGCTGCACAGAGCCAGGCAGAGCGGGAAGCTGCCCGCCGTCATGAGCTGGAAATGGCTAAGATCCGACTAACCACCCCTGACCCTGCACCTCGCTTGCCTTCAGCGGACTCTGCATTTCTAACTGTGGGTTCTGCCCCAAAGTTCCCAGTTATGGACACACTGTGACGTGGACGTGTACTTGCAGTCCTTTGAGAAGATCTGCTGCCAGCATCATTTTCCCCGGTCTCAGTGGGCATTGTACCTAACCCCAGGGCTGAAGGGCAAGGCTTTGGAGGCATTCATTGAGCTGCCTCCTGAGAAAGATGGGGACTATGAGGCAATAAGAGACTCCATTATTGAAAAGTATCAGCTCACCCCAGAGGTCTACCGCCGACGTTTTCGATCACTGCAAAAGGGACCCGCGGACAGTTACCTAGACCTGTTGGCCAGACTGCGTACCACCTTCCGGCAGTGGGTCCATGGCCTCAAAAAAGACACTTTTGAAACCCTGGAGGACTTGATGGTGCAAGACCAATTCATGCACGTTTGCCCCCCTGACCTCAAGCAGTTTGTGTTGGAGCGCAAACCTAATTCGGCCAGGGAAGCAGCAGAACTGGCCGACAGCTATGTGCACACTCGGGTGTCTGATGTCCGTCGTGCACCCCCTAGTAGCTGGAAAGAAAGACCGTCACCCACCTGCCAGTCACCATCGGCCAGTCAGACCTCCCAGAAGCCCTTCCATGAAGCCTCTGGTGTCAAGCGGGCGCCTGCTGCACCCGCGTGTGTTACCTGTGTGGGAAGATTGGGCATCTCCGACTGGATTGTCCAGAAGCCAAAAGGACAACTGCACCCAGCCAGACGAGCGCCCCCCGCTCTTCTGTGATGATGGTGCGGGGTGACACCAGGCCCAACAATGCCAACCTCCAACCCGTGGTGGTCGGCAATCGAGTGGTCACCGGGCTTCGGGACACTGGAGCAGATGTGACCTTAGTCCACCCGGACCTAATCAGCAAAGAAAATCTAATCCCAGAGAGATTCCTGACTCTCACTGGAGTGGGGGGAGTCCGTCCTCATGTACCTCGGGCAAGGGTGTACATTGATTAGGGGGCGGGTAGAGGGATAAAAGAGGTGGGGGTATCTGGTGAGATACCCACGGCTGTGTTGCTCGGCGTTGACTTGGGCAGGTTAGTCTCCTACTATGAGCCCGTAGCTGATTCTGTGGAGTCCCCAACTCTGTCCTCTGAACCCTTACAGGCAACCTGCAAGAATGCAGGTGAGGCATTAGGGAGCCCTAGGGGTGGGCAAAGAGAGGGGTTGGGGTTGTCTTATGCTCCCAGAAGGGGAGAGGAGAAGGTCAGTGAACCTGGGCAGGTAAGTGATCAGGATGTAAATGTCACACGTTCCCCTGTTAATGTGAAGGCGCCTGTACTCGCAGTTACCAGAGCTGGTGCTGCAAGAATGGCGGTGGCTGAGTCCTTGGCCCCAGAGGAGGAAGGGGGTGCACGTGACTCCCCTGCTTGCTCTGAGCCAACTGACACAGCCTCCCCAGAAACTCAGCCGCTAGCCCTGTTCACAACGGGGCAGCCAGCAGGGACAGGTCGTCCCAATTTCGAACAAGCCCTGCAAACCGACCCAAGCCTGGAGCAGCTTAGAAGCCTAGCTTCCAGCGCTCCAGAGGAGGGGGCCAGACAAAGGGTCTATTGGGATAATGCGAAATTGTACCGGGAAAATCTGCCCCATGGAGATGGGGAGACTGAACTGGTAAGACGGCAACTAATTGTGCCAAAGCAATTCCGGGGATCCCTCCTGAAGGTGGCCCATGAAATTCCACTAGCGGGGCACTTGGGCATTTCCAAAACCAGGGCCCGAATAACCCATAGGTTTTTATGGCCCAACATGGGGGTCGACATAGCCGCCTACTGTCGGTCCTTTACTGTCTGCCAGCGTGTTGGTAAGGCTGGAGATTTGCAAAAGGCACCCTTGCAGCCGTTGCCCATAATTGATGAGCCATTTAAACGGGTTGCAGTGGACATCATTGGACCACTGGCCATCCCCAGCAGTTCAGGCAAGCGGTATATACTGACAGTGGTGGACTATGCCACCCGCTATCCAGAAGCTGTGGCGCTCTCCTCCCTCAGAGCAGACAAGGTAGCTGATGCCCTACTGGGAATCTTCACGAGAGTGGGATTCCCCGCTGAACTCCTGAGTGATCAGGGGCCTCAGTTCATGTCTGACCTGATGCAGGCTCTCTGCGACAAAATACAGATGACGCATATTGTGGCCAGTCCCTACCACCCACAAACCAATGGTCTCTGTGAGCGTTTCAATGGAACGCTGAAGCAGATGCTCAAAACCTTTGTGGAGTCACAAGGGAGAGATTGGGAACGATACTTGCCTCATCTTTTGTTTGCCTACAGAGAGGTACCACAGGAGTCCACAGGTTTCTCCCCGTTTGAGCTCCTATACGGGAGGCGTGTGAGGGGACCGCTGGACCTAATCCGGGAGACCTGGGAGGGCAAGATTGCAGGCCCCGAGGTGTCGGTTGTGGATTATGTCCTCCGGTTTCGAGACAAAATGGAGGCCTTGGTGGAAGTGGTGCAGGGAAACATGGCACAGGCCCAAGCCAAACAAACATTGGTATGACCGCCATGCTCGAGAGCGGACATACAATGTAGGTCAAAAGGTATATGTCCTACTACCAATGCGACAAAACAAGCTACAAGCAGCTTGGGAGGGTCCACACACCATCACTAAACGGCTGAACGATGTCACCTAAGTGGTCAGCCTGGGCGGAAGGAGACAGAAGACTTTTCATGTGAATATGCTAAAGGCTCATCATGAAAGGACAGCATACATAATGCCAATGTGCAGTCAGTCTGATCAGGAGGGACCGGACCCCCTCTTAGATCTACTGGAAGGTACCCAAGAGGTGGAGGCTGACCTGAATGTCAACCCTCAATTATCCCCAGTGCAGAGAGCCCAGCTGGGGACTGTGCTATGGAAATACCCTGACACCTTCACCGGGAGACCTGGGCGAACCCACCTGGCAGTCCACCGTGTGGACACAGGGACGCATCCCCCTATCAGACAGACTGCTTGCCGCGTGTCCTTGGAGGTACAGGCAGACATGAAAAAGGAAATTGAGGAGATGCTTACCCTAGGTGTAATTAGGAAATCCCACAGCCCATGGGCATCGCCTGTAGTCTTAGTTCCCAAGAAGGACCGGACTACCCGGTTCTGTGTGGACTACAGGAAACTAAATGCTATCACCACCTCTGATGCCTACCCCATGCCCAGGATTGATGAGCTGCTGGATAAGCTGGCGGCTGCCAGCTATATCACAATCATGGACCTGAGCAGAGGGTACTGGCAAATTCCGCTGGCACCCGAGGATTGTGAAAAGTCAGCCTTTATCACCCCTTTCGGCTTATTTGAGTCCGTAGTAATGCCGTTTGGGATGAAAAACACACCCGCCACGTTTCAGAGGCTCATCAATGAACTGTTGGGGGGTCTGGAGGCCTTTGCAGTCGCCTACCTGGACGATCTTGCGGTGTTCAGCTCTTCTTGGGAAGAACATCTCGAACACCTGTCAGAGGTCCTGTACCGGCTGGCTGCCGCCAACCTGACGATAAAACCTAGCAAATGTCAGGTGGGCATGACCGAGGTCCAGTACTTGGGGCACCAGGTAGGAGGGTGCAACCTGCGGCCTGACACAGGGAAGGTTGAGGCCATTATGGCATGGCCCACCCCCCCAAACCCAGAAGCAGGTCAAGTCCTTTCTGGGGACAGCAGGGTACTATCGGAAGTTTGTCCGGGATTACAGTGCCATAGCCAAACCCCTGACAGACTTGACCAAAAAGAAGACGCCCAGGTCGATTAATTGGACCCCCGAATGTGAACAAGCCTTTCAGACTCTGAAGGAGGCATTGGCTAGTGCCCCAGTGCAGCAGGCACCGGACTTTGCCCAGCGATTTCTGGTGCAAACCGATGCCTCCGCTTATGGCTTGGGAGCAGTGCTAAGCCAGGGGGATCACGCCGGGGAAGAACACCCCATCCTCTATTTGAGTAGGAAGCTGCTTCCTCGTGAAGTGGGGTATGCCACGATCGAAAAGGAATGCTTATCGATTGTGTGGGCATTACAGAAACTCCAACACTACTGATATGGCAGGAATTTCACGGTCATCACTGATCACAACCCCCTGATCACAACCCCCTAAGTTGGCTGAATCGAGTTGCCGGTGACAATGGTAAGCTACTCCGTTGGAGCCTAATTCTCCAGCAATATGATTTCAGCATTCAATATAAAAAAGGGAGTAACCATGGTAATGCGGATGGGCTATCACGGCAGGCCGAACCAGCAGAAGTCTGTCGGCTAAAAAGGGGAACTGCTATTCCCCTCCAGCCAACCTCTTAATGGGGGAAGGTGTGACAGAACATCCTAGGTGTATGTTATTTCTCTGTGTGTGTAGGTTGGTGTAATATATGTGTGTGTGTATGAATATGTGTGTATATATATATATATATATATATATATATATATATCTTGGCTGACCCCTCTGCTCTGCATAACTTCCCCCCCCCCTGCATACCATAAAACTCCCCCTGCATGCACACAGGGTTGCCTTGAATGACTATCTCCCCTCATAAAACTGCAAAGCATAAACAAAGTGTTATCAGGATCAACCAGCCATGGAGAGCAGATGCAAGGTCCATGTCCTTCCCTCTTCCATGGAATATTCTCCTCATCCCCCTCCCCGTGGAATCTCCGGACAGATGGGGGATGTCATGTGGACCAGCTTTCAGGTACCCAAAGATGGAGAATACCCTATGAACCAATCAGACAGTGGATGTCTCCAATCGCTCTGCCCATAGGAGGGGTAAGAAACTGACCCCTGGTTAGAGGGAATAAGGTGAGCTGCAGAATGGGGACAGGACACTCGATCTGACCATCAAGAGTCACACACGCTGGCTTTTAACATCCAAGCAAAAAGAAGACCAGAAAGCGTGTGAGGACAATTGATTTGATCAAAGAGAACGCAGCCCAGACGGACTTTTAAGTATATTTTCCACCTTGCTTTATTTTGCATTGCTATTTATCTTATTTACCGTGTTTTATAGTTAACTCTGGTTTTATCACCTTGCATCGTGTTTCTTGTTGTTTTTGTGTTTTTCTGTTTGTTTAAATAAATTCTAAAAATACAGCAGATGCTCTCAATTGATCTGATATAAAAGCCCACGCTATTTCTGAAGAGCCTGGCTACCTTACTTGCCTAGGACGCTCGATCGCCCTCACCTGGAAGTGGTTGTGGGTCGATCGATACGTTCGATCTGATTGTATTGTGTGTGGCCTGTATTATATTATAGAGTTGAGCACTGATTGTGCTCTGGTGGCAGCAGTTTATAGCCACGTGTGTTGCTAATTAAAGAATTGCAGTGACAGGGGTACGATTGGCAGGTCGGATCAGATGAACGATCAATAGGTCTGATCAACCCGTGCAATCGTCACAGTTCCCTTTGCCCAGTTTCACACAAGGACGCTCCAGCTCCATCTCTTGGCGGCCTGGGACGGGTCCCCGCTGTTATTGGATCAGTCTTTTCTGATGTCCCCCCGGGTTCGGCATTCCCTTCGGTGGTGGCTGGAACCGAGCAATCTGATGAGGGGCAGATCCTTTCTGACCCCTCGTTGGGAGACGGTCACCATGGATGCCAGCCTGTCAGGTTGGGGGGGATTTTGGAAGGATCTTCAGTTTCAGGGACAGTGGGGGCCTCAGGAGGCTCACGATCCCATCAATGTTCTGGAGCTGAGAGCCATCAGGTTGGTTCTGGCTCACTTGACTCATCAGTTACAGGGCTTACCGGTTCAAGTTCGGTCGGACAATCGGACGACGGTCGCCTACATGAATCACCAGGGAGGGACTCGCAGCAGGCGTGCCCTCAGGGAAGTGCCCTGGCTTGGGCAGAGAGCAATGTCCCATGCATCTCGGCGGGTACAGCAGGTGCTCATCTCGCCAGGGGGAATTTTCGGTCGCTCAGCCCCAAGGTCTTTCGGTCGCTTTGCCACCGGTGGGGGACTCCGGAGGTGGACCTCTTTGCCTCTCGTCACAATCACAAGCTTCCGGCATTTGTGTCTCTCTCGCGGGATCCGCTGGCTCTGGCAGCGGATGCCATGTCTCTGAACTGGAGGGATCTGGGGTTTCTGTACCTGTTCCCTCCGTTTCCCATGGTGGGCAAAGTGGTGTGTAAGCTGGCCCTAGAGGGCGCGTCCGCAATCCTAGTGGCTCCAAGATGGCCAAGACAGGTTTGGTTCGCAGACGTGGTAAGGTTGGCAGCGGATCAGTTAGATCTACTCCGTCTATCGGATCTGCTCATTCAGGGTCCACTGCTCTACCCCAATTTACCAACGCTGGCTTTGACGGTGTGGCTGCTGAAACCTCCATTTTGAAGGAGGAAGGTTTTCCGGATGCTGTCATTCAGTCTCTGGTTAGGGCTAGATAAAGTCTTCCTCTGCCATCTACTATAGGATTTGGAGGTCTTATATTGGTTGGTGTGAGGTCTGGGCCTTGCCTTGCAGGGTGTTTTTCTATCCCTAGGGTTTTGGAATTTCTGCAACATGGTCTGGACCTGGGTTTGCAGCTTAGTACGCTGAAAGGGCATGTTCCTGCCCTGGCGGTTTTCTTTCAACAGTCTTTTGCTCTTCATCCTCTGGTTACGACCTTTTTCCAGGGGGTTACGCATGTGCGGCCTCCTAGGAAGCCTTTGCTCCCAGTTTGGGTTTTGAATTTGGTTCTTTCTGATTTTCAGGGTTCTCCTTTTGAACCTTTGCAGGATATTGCTCTTTCTACGCTTACTCAGAAGGTTGCATTTCTGGTTGCCATCACTTCGTTCGGCGTGTATCGGAATTGGCGGCTTTGTCCATTAAGGCTCCTTACTTTGAGAGGCATCAGGACAAGGTTGTTTTCGCTTCAAGCTAGATTTCCTTCCTAAGGTGGTTTCTGCCTTCTATCTTAATCAGGACATTGTTCTCCCCGCCTTGTGTCCTAAGCCCAGCAATGATAAGGAGAGAGTTTTGCATTCTCTGGATGTGGTTCGCTGTGTGAAGTACTATTTGGTGGCTACTTCTTCTTTTCGTAGGACTGACGCCCTTTTTGTGGTGCCCTCCGGGCCTAGGAAAGGTGTGGCTCCCGCCAGGTCTTCCATTAGTAAATGGATTCGCCAGGCCATTGTTGGGGCTATTCTGCCAAGGGGAAGGTTCCCCCTTTTCACGTTACTGCCCTTTCTACTCGTGCCTTTGGGGTGTCTTTGGCCTTCCAGCATCAGGCCTCTGTTGAGCTAGTTTGTAAGGCTGCTATTTGGTCTTCCGTTCACACTTTTTACACGTTTTACAAGGTTGATATGTGGGCCTCAGCGGATGCTGTTTTTGGCCGCAAAGTTCTGCAAGCTGCAGTGGTTTAAGTTGTGCATTATAGCCTTGTTTTGGATCCCCGCCCTTTATGGACACTGCTATTGGATGTCCCAAGTGTAATGACTATCTGAAGCGGGGTGTGTGACATACTTAGAATAATACCATTTTGTGATTACTTACCTGTAAAATGGGTATTATAAGTATGTCACACACCCCGCTTCACCCCGCCCTTTGGTATTCTGGATTCTTCTATGGTGAACCTTTTTTACTGTTACTGGTTAGTTTGGCTCTTCCTGGTCCCTTTACTGCTGTCTTAATACTGGGGAATGAGTGGGAGGTACCAGGTATTTATGGACCGGGAGGGGCTCACTTTTTTTCATGACATCTCTGCAAGATCGCCCTCTACAGGTCGGTCTAACCCAAGTGTAATGACTATCTGAAGCGGGGTGTGTGACATACTTAGAATACCCATTTTACAGGTGAGTAATCACAAAATGGTATTTTATTTTAGTTTCTTGTGGTAACTAATGCTAAGTTGGAGATGTTCAACTTAGAGGAACTCTTATAGGGGAGCAAACCCCATTTTGGGTGCTCTGAAACACCACAGCAACCCAAGAAGCCCGACGATGCTGCCGGTTCGGCGGTGGCCTGGTTAAAAAAAAAAAAAAACTAAAGCGGGGGTTTCCACTGCCAAGGCCACGCCCACCCAGCACATTTTGAGATTGCTGATTGGCTGAAAATGACAGTACCAGATATTGCACAAAGGTGCCAGGTGCCTCGAAACACCAGCTGCCCGCATCCCTGGCTTTCACGCTGGGCATGCCCACTCCCGCTGATAGGCTGGGAGCTAGAGCATGCACAGTTATATGGAAGCCAGGGGGGTATATTGCTATTAGCAACGAAGAGGTGGTGGTTCTGCACTTCCTTAAAATCTTGATTTTTATTTTGTAAGAGTTAAAAACATCTCCATCCAAATGGATGCTTTGGGGTTGGGCTAGCAGGCAGCCCTGGAATGTCTTAGATTCCTGGGCTGCGCCGCATGGGTTTTGATCCACTTTAGTTATACACCCCTGCTAGATCTAGCATAGTGGCAGACCTATTTCAGAATTAAACTTAAAAGCTCCAAAGGACACCACCTTGCACTATGTTGCTTTGTTAGTAGAATGTTTGAGGAAAACAGGATCAAGTATGTTCAGCCACCTCCTTAACTGTGGAGCACCCTTAATTGGCAGTGGGACAACATGGCCATTGCAGTCTCTGTGTTCCTGTCTGGCCTATGAGTTAGGATATGTTCACACTGGTTCAGGGAGATAATCTGTATCCCCCCCCCCCCCCCCCTCAATTCCTATCTTTGCATGTTGTTACTACATTTCATGTGAGCGAAAATTAAGAGACAACATATGTAGTCAGAAACTAGAATGAATGCTGCCTTAGTACAGATTTTGTAATACCAACCTGAAACTTTCCGTAGGCACCCATCATTCTCCCTCAATGCGAACGTGCAAATAAGTAGTGGTGCTAATCAGCCCGAGGAGTGTCACCCTTGGCCTGTGTGTGGTGGGTGTGTGGAAGGAAAGGCTTAACATGGGTTATAGCTACAAAAAGTTTTAAAGGGCCTTAAAAATTGCCAACTTCATAAATCGGCAAAGTCAAGCTGTAAAGCACAAAGATTATTTTGCCGACAGACGTGGAGCATGTGCGTTATAGTGGAGATAGGTGTCAGCAAGGTGTTCTATGTGTGTACTATGTAGGGGGAACAGGAGCTGCTGTGCCATGTATGGGGGGATTTGCGTGAAAAAGCCACCCGTCTACTGCACAAGACGAGCTGGATAAAGGAGGATGAGAGGCTGCAGGGAAAAGCTGTTACTCATCCATGGCCTAGCAGCACCCGGGGAAGAGGTGGGCATAGCTGGGTCACTTGTATGATCAGATTACCCTACAGTGCTGCACGGTCCAGTCAGGTCATCGGGTGTGTAGAGACTGCCAATGCTTTTTCAGGCCCCTGCCCTTTTCAAACCAATATTGCACCCAGGGCAATTGCCTACATTGTAGAGTCCTATAGGCAGCCCTGGCTAATATCGCTTTGTAATTTCAGTTTTATTGGTTTATATTTGCTGGTAAGGTAAGGAATTGAAAATTATACAGAAGTCATTCAACTCTGAATTGCTAACCATTGTGTTTCTGCAGACTATCTGCTCCAGAACATCCCCCGAAGACCAAGTTCTTGACTCTGGGATCGAAGTTTCGCTATAGTGGTCGCACCCAATCTCAGACAAGAGAAGCAAGTATGAGAATAGACAGACCTGCACCGTATTTTGAGCGTACATCGAGCAAACGTGTATCCAGGAGTCTAGATGGAGGTAACTACAGTCAAACTGGCTTCTTTCTGTAGAATATGTCTGTAGTGGAATTTAAATATAGATTTTGTGCATAGACTTTCCTGATTTAACAATGTCCTGGGAAGCCCAAGAGATAGGTAGCCTTGGCTCAAAAGAACCAGAGAACATTATCAGGTGCTTCAAATAGAAGGCTAATAATTAAATGGACCATCTAAGCATCTAGCATCTAAAAGATCCCTGGGCTGTCCAGTTACCTGTCCCAGGGGCCTACTGGTTTGGGCTTCCCTGGTGTATGAAACCTCCCAGGTTTTTCCTAAATCATGTATGCTGTCTAGGATGCCCAGATTAAGGTGGGTTCTAACTGCGGAAGGTTCACAAATCAGGATGTCTGAGTTTGGGTTCTCATCAGCAAAACTGTAACTATTGTGGACTTCCCAAAATGGTTAAATGTTATTGACGGGAGAAAAAAAATGCTATGCTACCTTTACCCCTGCTGCCTTGACCATCTTAAAGTGAACCTGTACCCAGAAAGCTAGTTTATGTCATCACCTTTTATTCCCTGCCCAGTGCCCCAAAAACAGTCTTTTGTTTCTTTTTTTTTGCTAAAGCCTTTAACCAGTATTCATAAAAATATTACCAGGAAGCCACATGATGTTAAACGGCAGCCATATGCTAATTCATTTAGTCACAAACTAAACTGTTACACAGTGGTCGACACATTCAATTACAGTACACTCAGCTCGACGTTGGGAGTCAGCCTCATCAGTTCTAACAACTGCAATTATGGGGTTGATTCAGAGCCAGGTGAAAAGCAAATTCCATTTTTAGGAATGAGAACTGGCATTCACTTTCATGGTGTACTTTGGGGCTAATTTAACACCAGGTGAAAATTTACATCTGGTTGTAGAATCAGCCCCTAGGTAGACAATGAAAGTGAATGGCAGTTTTCTCTCCTAAAAAGGAGTGGGTGTTCTGCAGGTTCTGAATCAGCCCCATAATTGCAGTTGTTATAACTGATAAGGCTGACCCCCAGTGTTGAGCTGTGTGTACTGTAACTGAATGTATCATCGCCGAAAAGCACCAGGGGGTTGGGGCTGCTTTGCCAGTGAGAAATATGGCTGACTGCATCCTGTTTGTGTTATGAATATTGGGTAAAAGCTTTATTTTACAAATAAAAGTCACACAGGCCGTTTTGGGCCACTGGGCTGAGATAAAAAGACAACAACATAAACTTTCTTTCTGGGTATAGGGTCACTTTAACCCTTTAAACTCCAGCCACGTAAAATGTACGTGGCTGCTTCCCCTGCAGTTAACCGCCAGCCACGTAAATTTTACGTGCCTGACTTTCCCCACTAATAGCAGAAAAAGTAAAAAAAAAAAAAAAGTCACTTACCTGACCCCTCCTTCGATCCGGCTGGGTCTCCTCTTAAGCCAGAGGGGCTCCGATCACCCATTGGGGCTCCTCCGGCTGCAGGGGAGTGCCCAAAATAGGGTGCCCAGGCCCCCCCCCCCTCAGGGGTTGCCTGTAAAAAAAAAAAAAAAAAGACATACTTACCTTCGTGCCCACCGGCTCTCCTTTTCACGGGGGGCTTCGATCACTCCCCCCGCTCTTCCACCTTCTGGAGGGGGGCCTGACAGCCCTCCTCCCTCCGTAGGTTGATGGCCGATGACGTCACCGCCGGGTGTCGTCGGGGGCAACCGGCGGTTCAGCTGTCAGATGCCGGTGAAGGCTGAGCAGAGGAGGAGAGAGGTAGGCGGTCCTCCGATCGTCTGCCTCCCCCCTCCTCTGTTCAGCTGTCACTGACATCAGATCGCTGCGGGACACTGGAGATGAAGATCGGAGGTGAGTAAAGAAAAAAAATATATATATATTTTTTTTTTTAAAAAGGTAATTTCAAAGTGTGTGTGTCTGTTTTTTTACTTTTAACCCTTTGTGAACTGGTAAGGGTTCCATGTGACCTCTACCAGTTCACAAGGCTCGAGGGTCTGGCAAGTCATCTGCGGCTAGCGGGTGACCTGCCATTAACCCCTGAGCCCCCCAAATTACCTGCCTCCCCAAAGCCCGGGGGGGGGGGGGACAGAAGAGCCGTGGCCCTAGGCTATGCCGGGCCACTAAAGCTGGCCACATATGTGGTATTATTGTAATCGGGAGAAATGGGGCTTTCACATGCAATATGGTTTTCTTTAATAAAATAAATGTTTTTGTTTGATCCTGGATCCCCTGCACCTTGGGTCGAGGTAGAAACACTCTGGCCTGAGTGGTATCCAGATTCATGCCCAGGAATGAAATCTCCCTGGAAGGAGAAAGAGGATTTGGGGTGGTTGATCACCCATCCGAACCTCTCCAGAGTCGACACCACAGTCTTGGTGTCCAGTTCTGCCTGACGGAAGGAAGAAGCTGAAATCAGCAGGTCGTCCAGATACGGCACAATGCGAATGCCCTGGGCCATTATGCACGCCAGAACCTTTGTGAAAACCCTTGGTGCTGAGGTCAGCCCGAATGGGAGGGCCACAAACTGAAAATAAAGATCCTCCACCGCAAACCGTGAGCACCCGAGACCTTAAGAACTCCAGCTTGTACCCAGACGAGACCACTTCCAGAATCCATCTGTCTGTGACCTCCTGGGTCCAGACCTGGAAGAAGAGCCGCAGCCGTCCCCCCACCCGTACGGGTGAGGGCGCCCCCTCATTGCTGAGTTGGTTTGGCAGGGGGCTTAGGTTTGGAGCCCCAGGCAGATGCTGGACGGGCCCGTCCTCTGCCTCTGCCCCAGGAGGAACCTCTGACGCCTGAGTAGGCGAAACCTCTGATGGCTCTGGCACCTCGAAAGGAAGGGTTGAAGGTGCTCGCCCCCCGAAAGGAGTGACGCTGCTTCTTACGCTGGGGTAGCTTACCACCGCATCCAACTTATCTCCAAACAGCCGCGTACCCAGGAAGCGAAGAACGGTGAGCGATTTCTTCCTGATCGGCGCATGGCCACCAATAAGGCCGAAGTTCTTCTACACATAACAATAGTGTCTTCCATAGCAGCCAAGACAAAATCCATAAACAATTCACATCTTTTAAGGGCAGCGAAATCAGCGCTGGACGGATCAAAATGTGCACCATTTAAAAACTCCCTGACAAGGGATCTATTAGCCACAGCAGCTAGCGCAGATGCACACACAGGCCGTAAGGCTGAACCCACACTGGCAAAGGCATGGCAAGCCAACTGATCAATGCACTTATCCTCACCATCTTTGAGGTTAGTGGCATCAGGGGTGTGGACCACAGAGGTGTTGGACAACCCCAAAACAGGCGCGTCGACCTCGGGAGGGGAAGACCAGCGCTTTACCACATCAACCGGGAAGGGATACTTCCTATCCCATCCCTGAGGAACGCCGGGGAGCCGACTCGGTTTCTCCCATTCCCTAAGGATCAATGCATCAAAATGACTTTGCGTAGAAAACTCCAAGCGGGGTTTAGAGGACCCGAAAAAATTCCCCTTTTTTGAGAGGGGCCGCCTCCGGTGGGGCAATGTCCAAAACCTCCAGGAGATGGTCCAGAACTTTAGAAGTGTCAATGGCATCCCCCAGCGTCTGCCCAACACCATTATCACACAACTGCACATCGTAAGATTCTGATTCCTCAAACAACTCCCCCTCCTCTAACGGGGAATAATCCGACCACTCATCCTCATCAAAATCCAAAGCCGGCCATACTGGCGATAAATGTCTCTTCTTGGCATGGGCCTTTTTGCCCACTGCGCCGGAAAGAAATCTCTCAATGCTGGCCAGGCGAGCACAAACATCAGAGTGCGACTCCCCACTAGTGACGATGTCACTTGGGGTACGGATAAGACGGGGAGGGGTAGGCGATGAAGTGGGCGGTGCTGACCCAGAAGCCGGGCAAGCAGACTGCCGCGATATGGCCTTTTGTGCACATGGAATACAAATTAGCACATTCTCCCCCATAAGGGATACCCCACAACCCACACACGGCCGGGATTGTCCCGAAGGAAGCCCAAGCCCAGTATCCTGCGGAGCCTCCATATGGTGATATATGGTGACCCTAGGAAATTAAGCTGGTAAGCAACCCTGGGATGCCCCTTTAAGGTCCCAGTGGGAGGATTTGGAAAAGGTATAATTTAAAGCTAGGGACCCTAGGACCGGGAGAACCCCCTAACATGCAGAACACAGGGAGTCCTCCTGAAAGACACAAATGAAAGGGGACCTATCAGCCAACACTCGTACATTACCTAATACTATAATCTATATATCTATATAGATACATCTATATACACAATATATATACAAAATAACCACAGAGCTATAGAAAAATTATTTAGAGTCCTCTTTACAGTCCTCCAACTCAAAATTTCTCCATTCACCACGAGTGTCAGCAATCCAATCGTGCAAAACCACCACCGATTTGGTACTCTTACCAGAAGTGATTAGATCACCAGCAAGAATGCAGCTGTTATGCAGGCACCTCCTCCACTCAACACCATCCACTGGGGTATGTATCCTCAATGTAGGTTAGCACAACCGATCAAAATTCCAGAGTATACTCATACAGAAGGAAATAAAAAGGCCATAGTGCAGTATTGCAAAACTACAGATTCTTTTTAATATTGCCAATAAAATACTCACAAACGAACGATTAAAATGTGCATGTCACAATATGTATAAAGCCAATCCACGCTGCTGGATTCCAATCCTATATACACAATATGTACAAAAAGGACAGCGCAGCCCTCTGCGGAGAGGGGTGCTGCCATAACAGGAAGAGAG
Source organism: Gastrophryne carolinensis (assembly GCA_027917425.1). NCBI lineage: Eukaryota > Metazoa > Chordata > Amphibia > Anura > Microhylidae > Gastrophryne > Gastrophryne carolinensis. Next base: position 287,558,505 of record CM051237.1, on the reverse strand, counting down.
GGGGCCCACAGGGCACTCACAAAACAGCGGAGTCCGCAGCAGCAACAGGAACAAGATGGCCAGAGGATCCGGAACCAGAGTCTGGTGGACGGATACGGCAGAAGAGACAGGGCATCCCAAACTGGGGTCACCAACCCGGACACCGCCTACCCCTTGCAATGGGGTCTCAGGGAGGAGCAATGCTCCTAAAACACCTACAAAGGTGTTGCCTATCCTCACCAGGACCTACAGCCAAGGCTGGGAGGCTCATACGGGACAATGGAATAAGGTCCAGGCAGAAATAGGGGCAAGAATGGCCGGGCTTACCTGCAAGGAATAGAAGTCTTCATCTTCTGACTTGCTCGTCGCTCTTGCAGAGAAGGAACTGGGGGATTGGTGGGTGGTCCCGGGTATTTATGGACCGGGAGGAGCTTCTTTTTTGCATTCATCTCTGCAGAAGTTCGCCCTCTACTGGAGACTACCCAGATGTCATGAATGGTGGAAGCGGGGTGTATGACACACTTATAATATATAGTTTGTCTGGGGTATTTCAAATGTAAAGGGCTGTTTTTCTTGAAAAACTGCAAGGTGCGCATATGGCATTGCATAGTTGTATTTTAAGAACAGGAGGAGGAGTAATGCACACCACACTTCAAAAAATAAATTGATTCAGAAAGTTTATATTTGCAAAAAGGTGATTACAACAATAATACAGCCTCAGACGCAGGTAATCGTAGGCTAATAAATTCTAAGTACAATAATATATATGGTCTGATCACAACCCTGTGTCCAATTACAAATCTATCACAAATGCTCCACCATATCTTGGAAAATTGTTGGATTCAGCTGTATATGTAAATTAATGAAAAACAGAGATAATTACTCCCTGTTGAATGAGCATAAGAAACAGGAATCCTTCAGTTTCCAAGTGTGGCGTCAGCAGCACACAATACTATGCTGCCCTCTAGCTATATTCCAGGCAAATTACATGTCAATAGATCAGACCTGTTGAATAAATGACAGGCAGATACCACTGGTGTAGATAACCAGTTATCTCAAATCCATAGCAATATATACATATTTACAATGATACTCTATTAGGACAATTATGCAGTGAACTGGCAGAAGATAACACTGAGTATACAACACCATGTGCTGGAATAATCCCAAAATGCTCACAAGGAAACATATACTGAGCATACAGTACTATACAGTGAAATAGTCACAAGATCTACACAGGAAACATCACATAAACAATTGACAGTTTGATTCTTATGATTACCAGGTAGTGGGATCGCTCAAGGGAACGTTTCGGGACGTAGTCCCTTCCTCAGCTGAGCGAGTTGTATTGTATTGTATTGTATTGTATTGTATTTTATCATATGTGGTACCACTGTAACCGGGAGAAATTGGGGTTTCACACGCAATAAGATTATTCCAAGTATGTCACACACCCCGCTTCCACTATTCATGACCTATGGGTTATGGTCCAGTAGAGGGCGAACTTCTGCAGAGATGAAAGCAAAAAAGAAGCCCCTCCAGGTCCATAAATACCTGGGACCTCCTACACATTCCCCAGTTCCTTCTCTGCAGGACGGCAAGCAAGTCAGAATATGTATGCTGCTCTTCCTTGCAGGTAAGCCAGGTTTACACCCGGCCATGTTGTGCTCTATTTCTGCCGGGACCTTTATGCATTAAGCCCATTTCTAGCTTCCCAGCCTTGGCTGCAGGTCCAGGTGATGGTAGCCTTCACCTTAATAGGTGTTTAGGGAGCCATGCTCCCCCGTGAGACCGCATATAAGGGGGTAGGTGGCATCCGGGTTGGTGATCCCGGTTTGGGATGCCCTGTCCCCATTTAATTCCCTTACACCCTTTTGGTGAGGGATTCTCCCCCTTCCGGGTACCCTCTGTTACCCTCCAGCGGGGGGGGGGGGGGGGGGTCGGGGCATTGTTCTTCTATTTTTCACTCTCTCTCTCTCTCTCTATATATATATATATATATATATATATATATATATATATATATATATAAATTATGTGTGTGTGTGCTTGTGCGCTTGATTCACGTTGTGCTGTGCGCTCTGCCTGCAGTCTGGGGAGCTTCTTCCCCTCAGGCTGATTCTGTGAGGGGGCGCTCGCGCATTGCCGCGGCCCGTCCCCTTCTGTTGGCGCCATTGAGGGAAGGAGGCGGGGCCGGGCGCTGCGCACGATCCGCGCTGGCTGAATAGGACGCTATTTTCTGCAGTGGGTGAGTGCCCTGCTGGGCTCCCCCCTCTTCTTGCTATACTTGGCCAATATGCATCAGTCGCCGCTTGGGGCAGCGCTGGCCTCTCTGCTATTGTTTTCTTATGACATGTATTTATTTTGCTGTTGCTGTGTGTGTGCAGGTGCTTATGGCCACATATCTTGTGTCTTTCAGGAGGAATCCCTGTGCCTTGCTTAAAAGGGGGTTCTCTTGGTCCTAGGGTCCCTAGCTGTAGTTTGGGGCACTTATAAATCCTCCCACTCTGGACTTAACCCTTTAAGTGCCAGCCTACCTGGAGTTTTTGTCACACTCTGTTGCCAGACCATTTTGCACTATTTTGCGCTCCCCATGTTCAAATGTGATTTTTGAAGGGATTTCCAGGGATTTCCCAGGAAAATTATATATTTGTTTTTTTCAGCAGAGTCTGGGCTTTAACATGAAATGTCTTGTTTGTCATTTTTAGGTGTATTCTCAATATTTTGGGGTGAAATGTGCAAGAAAAATATATATATTTTTTGCAATTTGTAGTTTTTTTTGTAATAAAAAATGTAAGTTTGTCAAAATCTTATTGCGTGTGAAATCCCAATTTCTCCCGGTTACAGCGATACCACATATGTATAGGTAGACACCCTTTCCTGCCCAGGAGACTCCCCCAAACTGAAACAGCGCTTTAGGGGATTTTCAGATAAAATACAACTATGCTATGCAATATGCGCACCTTGCAGTTTTTCCAGAAAAACAACCCTTTACATTTGAAATACCCCCAACAAACTATAGATTCTCTGGAAGTACACACCTCAAGCTTTCTAGGTGTACCAGGCTTGTTGATGTGGCCATAGTTTTCTGGAAGTAATCCCTCAATGGATTCTTTGGTTGCAAAGAGGTTACGGACAAGTGGATATTGGAAGTGGTCTCGTCTGGGTACAAACTGGAGTTCGAGTACCGGCCTCCTCCCAGATTCCTAAGGTCTTGGGTGCCTTCGGATCCTCGGACGGCGCAGGGGCTCCTGTCGGCTGTAAAGAACCTCCTGGACATGGCGGTCATATGCCCGGTGCCTCTTTCAGAGAGAGGCCGGGGCTATTATTCCAACCTTTTCACGGTTCCCAAAAGGGATGGCTCCATAAGACCCATTTTGGATTTGAAGCTTCTCAACAGGTTCATCAGAACCAAGAGGTTCCGCATGAAGACTCTGCGCTCAGCCATCGGTTCCCTTCGTCAGGGGGATTTCATGACGTCCATAGACATCAAGGATGCTTACCTTCATGTACCAATTTTCCCAGCACACCAGAGATTTCTCAGGTTTGTTGTCGGAGATCAGCATTTTCAGTTTGTGGCCCTCCCGTTCGGGCTGACCTCGGCACCGAGGGTGTTTACCAAGGTTCTGGTGGGCATTGTGGCCCTGCTCAGAGCCCAGGGCATTTGCATTGTGCCGTATCTGGACGACCTGCTCATTACAGCTTCTTCCCTCTGCCAGGCGGAGCTGGGCACCAGGACGGTGGTGACGATGCTGGAGAGGTTCGGATGGGTGATCAACCACCCCATGTCTTCTCTCTCCCCATCAAGGGAGATTTCCTTTCTGGGCATGAATCTGGATACCAGTCAGGCCAGAGTGTTCCTACCTCAGCCAAAGGTGCAGAGGGTTCAGGATCTGATACTTGTTCTCCTGACCAATCCTCGCCCTTCTATTCGGCTAGGGATGACTCTGGTAGGTTTGATGGTGGCCTCCTTCGAGGCAGTCCCCTTTGCTCAATTCCACATGAGGTCGCTACAACTCCATCTATTCTTGAAATGGGACAGATGTCCACAGTCCTTGGATCAGTCATTTCTGATGTCTCCCAGGGTTCGGCAGTCCCTGGTGGCTGGAATCAAGCAATCTGATGAGGGGCAGATCGTTCCTGGCCCCTTGTTGAGAGACGGTTACCACGGATGCCAGCCTGTCGGGCTGGGGAAGTTTCTGGAAGGATCATCAGTTCCAGGGGTTGTGGGGTCCTCAGGACGCTCACACCCCCATCAATGTCTTGGAGCTCAGAGCTATCCGCTTAGTTCTGTCGCGTCTGACACTTCACCTACAGGGTTTACAGGTTTAGGTTCGATCAGACAATCGTACTGCAGTAGCTTACATCAATCACCAAGGAGGGACTCGCAGCAGGAGTGCCCTCAGGGAAGTCTCTCTGATTCTGACATGGGTGGAGAGCAATGTTCCTTGCATCTCGGCAGTGTACATTCCGGGAGTGGAGAACACGGAGGCGGACTCCCTGAGCAGGGGATTCTCTCGTCGAGGGGAATGGTCTCTCAACCACAGGGTATTTCGGGCCCTGTGTCACAAGTGGGGGACTCTATGCCTCTCGGCACAATCACAAGCTCCCAACCTTCGTATCTCTGTCTCTGGATCCTCTGGCCCTGGCAGTGGATGCCTTTTCCCTTGCCTGGAGGGATCTGGGGTTTCTGTACCTGTTTCCCCCCTTCTCCATGGTAGGCAAGGTAGTGCGCAAGCTGGCTCTAGAGGGGGCACCAGCAATTCTGGTGGCCCCAAGGTGGCCAAGACAGGTTTGGTTCGCAGACGTCGTAAGATTGGCGGTAGATCAGTACAGGCTGCCCCTGTTTCCGGATCTGATCTCTCAGGGTCAACTACGTTACCCCAATTTACAAACGCTTGCTTTGACGGCGTGGCTGCTGAAACCTTCATCCTGAGGGAGGAAGGTTTGTCTGAGGCGGTTATTCAAACCTTGATTAGAGCTAGGAAGAGGTCTTCCTCTACCATTTTTTTATAGGACTTGCCAGTCCTATATTGACTGGTGTGAGGCTAGGGCCTTACCTTGCAGGGTGTTTTCGACTCCTAGGATTTTGGTGTTTCTACAACACGGTTTGGATCTGGGGTTCCAGCTCAGTACCTTGAAGGGTCAGGTTTCTGTCCTGGCTGTCTTTTTTTCAAAGGTCTTTTGCTTTGCATCATCTGGTCAAGACTTTTTTCCAAGGGGTCACTCATGTTCAGCCCCCTAGAAAGTCTTTGGTTCCCGTTTGGGACCTAAATTTGGTTCTCTCGGCCCTCCAGGGGCCTCCTTTTGAACCGATGCAGGATGTGCCTCTTTCTGTGCTCACTCAATAGGTTGCCTTTTTGGTGGCTATTACCTCTGTTCGGCGTGTCTCTGAGTTGGCGGCTCTGTCTATTCAGGCCCCTTACTTTAAGAGACACCAGGACGAGGTGGTTTTTCGTTTAAAACCAGATTTCCTTCCTAAGGTGGTTTCTGCTTTTCATCTCAGTCAGTATGTAGTTCTCCCTTCCTTCTGTCCTAAGCCTAGCATTGACAAGGAGAGGGTTTTGCACTCTTTGGATGTGGTTCGTTGTGTGAAGTATTATTTGGTTGCTACTTCTCCTTTTCGTAAGACTGTCGCCTTGTTCGTGGTGCCTTCCGGGCCCAGAAAAGGTTTGGCGCCCGCCAAGTCTACCATTAGTAAATGGATACGCCAGGCCATTGTTGGGGCCTATTCTGCTAAGGGGAGGGTTCCTCCTTTTAAGATCACTGCTCATTCTACTCATGCTGTTGGTGCTTCCTGGGCTTTTCAGCACTAGGCTGCTACTTGGTCTTCCGTTCATACTTTTTCAAAGTTTTATATGGTTGATGTGCGGGCCTCAGCGGATGCTGTTTTTTGCGGCAAGGTTCTGCATACTGCAGTGGTTTAAATTGGTGCATTTTTTTGCTGTATTTGGATCCCCACCCATGACGGACACTGCTATTGGATGTCCCATAGATCATGAATAGTGGAAGCGGGGTGTGTGACATACTTGGAATATTACCATTTTGTGATTACTCACCTGTAAAATGGGTATTATAAGTATGTCACACACCTCGCTTCATCCCGCCCTTTAGTATTCTGGATCCTTTATATGGTGAACCTTTTATTGTTAAGAATGTTTTATTAGCTCTTCCTGGTCCCCTTACTGCTGTCATGTACTGGGGAATGTGTGGGAGGTTCCAGGTATTTATGGACCGGGAGGGGCTTCTTTTTTGCTTTCATCTCTGCAGAAGTTCGCCCTCTACTGGACCATAACCCATAGGTCATGAATTGTGGAAGCGTGGTGTGTGACATACTTATAATACCCATTTTACAGGTGAGTAATCACAAAATGGTATTTTATTGACAAACTTAAATTTTTTATTATAAAAAGACTCAAAGACAAATTGTAAAAAATAGTTTATTTTATTTTTTTGCACAATTTTCACCCAAAAATATTGAGAATACACTTAGAAAATGACAAACAAGACATTTCATGTTAAAGCCCAGGCTCTGCTGAAAAAAACAATATATCACTTTCCTGGGAAATCCCTTCAAAATAGTGTAAAATGGTCTGGCAACAAAGGGTGACAAAATCTCAAGGTAGGCTGGCGGTTAAAGGGTTAAAGCAGCTGTTGGCACTTGGGCTGACAGCATTTTCCCCCGATGACTGGAGAAGTAAGTCCAGTATGTATGAAAGTATGTAAGTCCAGTCTGTAAGGGGGCGGGGGCTAACATGTTTGTTTTTAACCTTGGACTTATTTTGTGATTCACTTTAAAAGCAGCTCTATTGGCTAAATATCTAATAAGTATGCTATGTAGCATGGGGTGTGGGGACAGGTTACATACCCTACATGTTACTGCTGTTTGTTACTGTTTCCCAATAGTCTGTCTCTGAGGACAGCCGCTTGAAAGTAAGCAGTTTCCCCTCTGTAAAGAACCCCTTGCTTTTTCTTACTTCTACTAAGGGAAAACCACCAGCTGGGCCACTGGCAATGCTGGCTAGATTTTATATAACCCGATTAAATTGGCTTTTTTGCTCTTTAAAAACCTTGTAGATTAAACAACAATAAAAAATAAAAAAAACAGGACTGTATAAAGAATGTACAATCTGATTTCATAATGTGTGGCTAGCATATGGAACTTTAAATATCTCAGCAGGATATAATTAGGGGACAAATAGCCCTTGAGGGCTGGAGACAAAAGAGCCCAGATAAGCATTTTTACGCTTCATTCACGAACATGTATCTTTCTACTTTGCATTGAGTGGTTTATATACATTCTCTATATTTATAACACCTCTAGGCAGGACTTAAATGAATTGTGCTCGCTCCGAACTATTCTCAGCAGAATTAATCAAAGTCACTTTAGCCCAAACCACAATTAATTTAAAGCACATTTAAAACATAGCATTGCTTTAGTGCAGCTACTTGGACGTATGTAAAGCTATATTGCCCTCTAGTGGATATTCCATGTTGTGAACTAGATACGGAATAACTTGATATAACATGTGAATAATCCATATCCAGCAAGTTTAATGCTGGAAATTAACACATAGTTGGCCTTGAGTTTCATTTTTGAACCAAAATCTCCGCTTGCAACGTTTTAAGTGCTCAAAACAAATCCATTGCTGAATGTGTGTTTTTAGTGCAGTTTAACTGCTTTTCAGCCCTCAAAAGAGCAAAGGTGGGAAAGGTCAGAGAGGAAATCATGCTTAATAGATGAGTAAAAGAGGAACAAAACCCTTCTGGGGGCCCCCTATGCTCCGTCTGAGTACCTCATGCAATGCTGCCGGCTGATAGGTGGCCTGAATTTCTTTTTTCGACCACCAAAGCCACACACTCTGGTACTTTTGAGATAGATTGGCTGATCTCAAGAGTGCCGGGTGGCGTGCACCAGCCGGATGGCCGCATCCCCAGCTTTCTTGCTCGTGCTCCCGTACCCAACCTATCTTCACGGCTTGGTGCGTGAGTAAGCCGCCAGTAAAGGTGAGTTTACCGGCGACCCCTTATTTAGAATGCCCCAGGGATAGGGTAGCTACCAGCCCTGGAGTCGGGCCAGGTTATTCTTAGTATACAGTACGTCCTGCTCCAAATCTAATACTTACAGTTGGGATATACTCCGCCAGATGGCGCTGGACTGCAGAGACATCGAAAATCGGCTCCTCCTGGCCCCTCAAATACCTGGGGACCTCCCACAAATCCCCAGAATTTCTCTGCAGTCTGGCTGCGAAGGACGAGAAATGGCTCTCTACTCGCAGGTGAGCGGGGCTATTAGCCTGCGGCCCTATAGGACTATTCCCACCCGTTCCACTAGTAATATGCCTCCCAGCCTTGGCTGCGCTGGTCGGGTGAAGGTAGGCAGCACCGCTTTTAGGTGCTTAGGAGCGCTGCACCACCGCAATCCCCCACCAAAGGGTAGGTGGTTCAGGCTTATGGTGAGCCTCTATGGGATGCCCTCCCGCACTAGTGCCCCCTTGCCCCTGCCCATCGGTGGGCCCCGTTTAAGTGGCCGCTGTCCTCCCTCATCCTCCTTGTAGCCTTCAGGGGAAAAGAGGGGGGGTGTAAATATGTATGCTATGCATTCTGTGTTTTACACCTTTTTTCCATTCTGTTTAGTCTTGTGTCAGCCGCCGCGCTGGTTTGTCTTTACTGTCTTTTAAAATTGCCGCCACGCGCTGACTTGGTTCCGCGCTTGGCGGCGGCATTACCTCAGGCGCTGGTGCGCCATCATTGGCTGCTTGCACGTTCTGGCTTTGCGCTCTTCGGGGGGGGGGGGGCGTTGCCCGTCTATGGCGCGCTCCGCGTCATCGCTGATACCGGCCCGCCCCTCAAGGTATACCGACGCCATCTTTATCCTGCTTGGTTGGCCCATGCGCGACGGACCCCTACCTACCGCGGTCCGTAAGTGCCCTCGCGGGCGGCTTTATATCTTTCACTTTTGTTACTGTGTGCTTACAGGTCTTGTCTGCTTATGTCTTTCAGGCGGGGCAAACCCTTTTGGCTTCTCCCGGCCCTGTATTAGTATATAACTTGTAGGCTTTGTAAAAATAATATTCCCCCTTCCCTAGCGGGTTATTGGGGCATCCGGGGTTGCTATATAGTGTTATTCCCTATTGGCGTATATAATCACCATATGGATGCATCCCAGGATAATGTGACCGGGGTCCCTTCGGGACAAGACCGGCTGTGTGTAGCGTGTGGGCAGCCCCATGCTGACGCTGACAAGGCGCGTCTGTGTGCCCTGTGCTGAGCAGGTGCTTGCATTGCAATCTGGCCTGCCAGTGGCTGCACCTCGTTTCACTTCACCTACTCCCCCAAGCTCCCCCAAGCTTAAACCTCACTCCTGCTGAGTTGCATACTAGTGGGGATTTTCAGCCTGATGTGTCTTCTAGACTGGCTACTGTTGAGCAGTCGATTGCTAAGTCCTAAGTCCGCGTAAGGCCCCTGCTAAGAAGCGGCACTTGACGCCTAATGTCACTGTTTTCCCTATGGGAACTGAGGAGTTTTGGAATCTTTGTGGCTATACCCCGTCTGATGAAGGGGAACTCTTTTCTGATTCAGGCTCATCTGATGAGAGACCAAGGGGTCATGACGATTCTGGCTCTGACCCCTGGGCCCCGGATGACACTGACAGATTATTGACCCAGATTTTTGAGGTTCTGTCCATCTCTCTCCCTGTTGAGGCTCCCAGGCAAAGAGGGGAGCTTTTCCATACGGCAAAATCAGGTTTGGAATTTCCCGAGCAGGCACATTTCCATAACCTTGTGCTCAAGGAATGGGAGCGCCCCAGTAAACTTCCCGGGGTTCCAAAAAGTTGGGATAGGAAGTATCCCTTTCCGGCTGAGGTGGCTAAATGTTGGTCATCCCCCCCCCCCCGAGGTGGATGCCCCGATCCTAGGGCTATCTAACACCTCTGTCATGCATTCCCCTGACTCTACTACCCTGCGGGATGCTGAGGACCGGCGCATTGACCAGCTGGCATCCCACGCCTTTGTATGTGCGGGGACGGCGCTGCACCCGGTCTGTGCCTCTGCCATTACTGCTGTGGCCACTAGAACCCTTATCAGAAATATGCTTGATAGTGCCCCTGATGATTTGCCTTGTGAGGTGTTTAATGCACTCTCCAGTTGTGATGTTTTTGTAAATTTTGTCCTCTCAGCATTGGATGACCGCATCAGAATGTGTGCCAGAACTTCTGCCCTCGTGCTGGCTATACACCGCTCGGTTTTGGCTGCGCCAGTGGGCTGCTGACAACGCTGCCAAGAAGGCCCTCACTGGGTTTCCCTTTAAAGGACTGCGCCTGTTTGGGGACCGCCTGGACCTTTTTGCTAAGGGAGGCAGGTTACCCCAGCGCAGGCGGCAATCTCGGCCCTTTCGGGGTCAGGGTTCCTTCTCCTCCCCTTACCGTGGTGCAAGACAGGGAAGGGGGGTTTCCTTTCCTGGGGCCCGGGGAGATTTCTGGGGTAGAGGCAGAGGACATGGATGTCCTGGCTCCTCCTGGGGTCCCAAAGCAAAATCCTCTCCCAAGCCCCCTTAGGCATGATGGGGCGCCCTCACCCATCCGGGTGGGGGGACGGCTGCAGCACTTCGCTCGCGTCTGGAGGCTTCATGTCTCAGACCGGTGGATTCAGGAGGTAGTGTCCTCCGGTTACAAGTTGGAGTTTGCTGCCGATCCCCCTCCAAGATTCATCAGATCCCGGATTCCTCAGGACCCTGTGTCAGCTCAGGAGCTAGTGCAAGGCCTCCTGGAGCTGGGGGTCATCTGCCAGGTCCCCTTAAGAGAAAAAGGCAAGGGCTTTTATTCCAACTTATTCACAGTACCCAAAAAAGATGGTTCAGTCAGGCCCATCCTGGACTTGAAGATCCTCATTAAGTTTGTCAGGGGCAGGCGCTTTCGCATGGAAACTCTGCGCTCTGCCATCAGTTCCCTGCGCCAAGGGGATTTCATGACTTCTGTGGACATCAAAGATGCTTATCTTCATATTCCTGTGTTCCCAGGTCATCAAAGGTTCCTCAGGTTCGCTCTGATGGATCAACACTACCAGTTTGTGGCCTTGCCCTTTGGCCTCACTTCAGCTCCCAGGGTGTTCACCAAGGTGCTGGCTTGCGTGATGTCTCTGCTCAGATGTCAGGGCATCCGCGTGCTTCCCTATCTGGATGACATTCTCATCACTTCCCAGTCTCTACATCAGGCAGAGTTGGATACTCAGCTGGTGGTGTCCACTCTGTAGTCATTTGGATGGGTGATCAACCACCCCAAGTCCTCATTGTTACCTTCCTTGGTAACTCCATTCCTAGGAATGAATCTGGATACAGTTCAGGCAAGAATCTTCCTTCCTCAATAGAAGGTGGACAGTCTGATTGCACAGGCTCAGTCCCTCCTAGCTTGTCCCCATCCCTCCATCAGGCAGGGGATGCAGCTGGTGGGCCTGATGGTGGCATGCTTCGAAGCGGTCCCTTATGCTCAGTTCCACTTGAGGCCCCTGCAACTTCACCTATTGTCAGTATGGGACAAGGACCCAGCGTCCCTGGACAGGGTCTGTGTGCTCTCCCCCCTGGTCAGGAGGTCCCTCTCGTGGTGGATGGACTCAAGGAACCTGTTGGGGGGCAGATCCTTTCTTGCCCCTTCCTGGGAGACGATCACCACGGATGCTAGTCTGTCAGGTTGGGGGGGGGGGTTTCTGGAAGTCCCTGCGGTTCCAGGGGAGATGGGGCCCTCAGGAGGCCCACACACCTATCAATGTCTTGGAACTGCGGGCGATCAGGCTAGTTCTGGCTCACTTGACTACTCACCTTCGGGGCCTGCCTGTTCAGGTGCGCTCTGACAACCAGACGGCAGTTGCCTACATCAATCATCAGGGAGGGACCCGGAGCAAGGGGGCCCTCCAGGAAGCTTCTCTGATCCTGACTTGGGCGGAGGCCAATGTCCCCTGCATATCAGCTGTGTACATCCCGTGGGTGGATAATCGCCTGGGGGACTCTCTGAGCAGGGGGACCTCTCGCCAGGGAGAATGGTCCCTATGCAGCAGGCTGTTTCAATCTCTGTGTCACCATTGGGGCCAACCAGATGTGGATCTGTTTGCGTCCCGGCACAATCACAAGCTCCCAGCTTTTGTCTCTGTCCCAGGATCCTCTGGCCTTGACCTCGGATGCGCTAGCAATGTCATGGCAGGACTTTCAGTTCCTGTATGTCTTCCCTCCAATCCCCCTGCTGGGCAGGGTTCTGAGCAAGATTGCTCTGGAAGAGGTGCCAGCAATTCTGGTGGCCCCCAGGTGGCCAAGAAGAGTGTGGTTCGCAGACGTGGTACAGCTGGCAGTAGATCAGTATGCTCTGCCCTTGGTGCCAGATCTGCTCACTCAGGGCTCACTACGCCATCCCAATTTACAAACTCTGGCTTTGACGGCTTGGCTGCTGAAACCTCCATCTTGATGGAGAAGGGACTGTCTTCCTCGGTTGTGGATACTTTGATTAAAGCTAGGAAGAAGTCTTCCTCTTCCATTTATTACAGGGTTTGGCGTGCCCACATTGACTGGTGTGAGTCTAAGTCTCTTCCCTGTCGTGTGCTCTATTCCCAGGATTCTGGAGTTCCTGCAGCATGGGTTGGAGATGGGGCTCCAACTCAGTACTCTGAAGGGTCAGGTTTCTGCCCTGGCTATTTTCTTCCAGAAGTCCTTTGCTCAGCACCCTCTGATCGGGACTTTTTTCCAGGGGGTCACTCATGTGCGCCCCCTACGCAAGCCTATGGTGCCTGTTTGGGATCTGAACTTGGTTCTGTCAGCCTTGCAGGGTGCTCCCTTTGAACCTGTGCAGGATGCTGCCTTGGCCATTCTTACGCTCAAGGTTGTATTTCTGGTGGCTATCACTTCTGTCGGGCATGTGTCTGAGTTGGCGGCCCTTTCCATTCAGCCCCCCTACTATGAGAGACACCAGGACAAGGTGGTGTTTTGTTTCAAACCTGACTTTCTGCCTAAGGTAGTGTCTTAGGCTGTATGGTGATTGTTATCCTTGTTATAGTTGATAGTTTGGATTGTTTAATTCTCCCGGCTTCTCATTAACTGCTTTTCAATGCTGGGGATTTGTGGGAGGTCCCCGGGTATTTGAGGGGCCGGGAGGAGCCTATTTTGGATGTCTGCAGTCCAGCGCCATCTGGCGGAGTATATCCCAACTGTAAGTATTAGATTTGGAGCAGGACGTGCTGTATACTCATAATACCAATTCTACTGGTGAGTAATCACAGAATTGTATTTTGAGCTGCTTTAAAGTGGTGAAAATTCTGCCCTGTGACAGCAGTAGGGAAGGTTGCAGATATCTGCATCCAACAGATGTGTCCTTGTCCTTTTTAGGCACATCATGTCTTATAGGCTGCCTAGGAACCATTTGTTCCGCCTCTGTTTTAGAGCTGTAAGGTATTAACACCCCATCTAGATGAAAAGGATTGGGGGGGGGGGGGTCTCGATCCCAGTTGTAAGATATTTATTAAAGCAGAACAAAACTCAAGAGGGCGGGCCCTGGAACCTTCCCTGTGGGACATCCCAAATTGGGATGTCCCACTGTGTGATCCCCCATGCTTCCGGCAACACTCGCCTCCTTCATGGCTTCCTCACTGGTGTAAATATCGGCAGCCGCATCCCCAGCATCTTTGGGCTGTGCGTGCTAGAGATCACTTTTCACTTTTTCTCCCGAGCCATTTGCCACAAACTGAGACATTTGCTGAGCAATAAATATGCATGGCAAGTGGCTCTGATTTCTGGGCCACAGTAGGGCAGGGAACCTGGGATCAAAAAATCCTTGTTCCGCTATAAAGGAGAACTAAAGTAAAGTCAGCCAGTGGTTACACAAACCTCACTCATTGTAAGGCTGTCAGTCACGTGACTGACAGTGACCAATTGGGTTTTCTGATCGACATGAAATGGTTGTCACATAACTGGCTGCCATACAAGTGAAGAGGGAAGTTTTGATTAGACTTTACTTCCTTATTCCAAGTATACAGCACGCTGCTCCAGAAGATTCCTTACACATGGTTTATACATCTACAAGATGGAGCTGGACTGCAGAAACAGCTTGTGGCTCCTCCCGGCCCTATATAAGTCGGGGACCTCCCACAAATTCCCCAGTTTATTTCTGCAGTCTGTGCTGAGAAGATAGAAGATAGCTCTCTTGTGGCGCAGGTGAGCGGGGCTTATATGCCTGCGGCCCTGCAGGACTATTCCCACCTGTTCCGTACCATATACTGCCTCCCAGCCTCGGCTGACAAGGTTCGGGTGAAGGTAGGTTAGTAGCACCAGTTAAAGAGGTGCTTAGGAGCTAGGCTCCTACTGACCACAGTCCCTGCTTTGACAGGGTAGGCGGTTTAGGCGGATGGTGAGCCTTTTGGGATGCCCCCACTGCTTCTTGGGTGTTGCCAGGTAATCCTGTGCAGTTACCCTTATCATAGGTGTCCCTTCCCCCCCACTTCTCCCATTTTCCCCTGGGCGTTATATCCCCGGGAATCCTTATGTTAATCGGGGGGTGGGCCCTCTCTCACTCTCCCTCTGGGAGCTCGCCGGGGGGGGGGGGGGGGGCTGTTCCGTGATATATGTTTTACTTCTATGTACTTTATACTGTAAAACGCAGCTACTGCGCGCTTGTACTGCGCTCCGCGGACGGCAGCATCATTCTCCTCAGAGCTGCGATTGGCCGGCAGGATCACGTGGGCGCGTTTTCGCGTTGTTCAGGGGGGGGGGGGGGGGGGACAGGCTATGGGGATGATGTTTTTTACATCAAATCTCATAGGAGGCCCGCCTCTCGAGGTTTGCGGACGCCATTTTTACTTCCCTTGCTGTGTGTGTTGCTGGCTCCCGCGGTCCGTGAGTGGTCCCGGTGGGGTGAAATCTTTATTTATTCTGCATTATCTCATGGGAATGTCTATTATGTCTTTCAGGCGAGAACGTTTAAATATTTGGGCGGGCACCACTATTCTAATAAGACTAATGAAAAAATAAATAGAAAGATGGTCCCACCTTTTAAACTAGACATGCACAATAATAACCCTTATTGTGGACCATAAACAGGCACAACAACCTTCATATAATTAAAAAGGTTACTTTATTTTAATATGTTACAAGCCAAACCAAAGAATCTAAAAACATATAGACACCGATTCATTTAAAACCAATTGTCTACCCTGAACTATAAATAACATCAATATTATACAATAAAATGTTAAATACGACAGGCGGTGTCTCTTGTCTCTACCTCTTAATAATACAATACACATGGAGGTATCACAAAGTGACCTCCATATTCTCTATCTAAAGTGCACACCAATATATCTTGATAAACAAAAGGGGAATACGGTATAAGCTTATATACAATCCTATAATAATCTTTATAAAGTGTGAGTGCTATAATTTAGAGGTGAAAGAAAAAGAATTATGAATAAAAAATCCAAAGGTGACATGATGCAACAACTGAAAAACAATATCAAACCTAAATGTTCAAGCTACCACAATAAAAACAGTGAATATAAATCCCTACCAAGAGGTTTAGATTAATCAAACAAGCACAGCATGCACATAAATAGCAGCATAAAGGGGAGACAATAAGAGAGATACCGCCTTTAAGATGAAGTGAAGTTCAGGTTTGGCAGGGACGCTAACCCCACGCGCTCCGCCATTTGCCAACAGCTTCTGAAGCCATGTGTATTGTATTATTAAGTAGAGACAAGAGACACCGCCTGTGGTATTTAACCCTTTATTGTATAATATTGATGTTATTTATAGTTCAGGGTAGACAACTGGTTTTAAATCTGTGTCTATATGTTTTTAGATTCTTTGGTTTGGCTTGTAACATATTAAAATAAAGTAACCTTTTTGATTATATGAAGGTTGTGCCCGTTTATGGTCCACAATAAGGGTTATTATTGTGCATGTCTTTCAGGCGGGTTAAAACTTCGGCACTGTGTTTTCTCCCGGCCTTCTCCCCTCATTACTCCCACTTCCCTAGCGGGTCATTGGGGCATCCCAGGTAGCTGCTAAACCAGCTTAACCCTTACTGGCCAGTTGTGCCACGATAATCACCATATGGAGGCTTCTGGGGATGATGTGCTTGGGGTTTCTTCGGGAAAAGCCCGGCTATGTGTTGCGTGTGGGGTATCCCCTATAAATGATGTCAGGGTGTGTGTACCCTGCGCCCAGCAGGTGCTTGCACTGCAGTCTGGGTCGCCTGCTGCTGGGCCTAGTGCTGCGCCTCTGGCTTCGCCTACCCCCCCACGCTTACATCTGACCCTCAGTGGGGGGCAGGCCAGTGGGGAGTCTCAACCTGATTTGGCTGCACGGGTGGCCAGCATTGAAAAACATATTGCTGTTTTTGCCCCGCGTA
This sequence comes from Gastrophryne carolinensis, assembly GCA_027917425.1. NCBI lineage: Eukaryota > Metazoa > Chordata > Amphibia > Anura > Microhylidae > Gastrophryne > Gastrophryne carolinensis. The sequence continues at coordinate 287,542,145 of CM051237.1, read as the reverse complement.
AGGCTTCTGCTAAGAAGCTGCATTTATCACCCACGGGCTCCCTCTTCCCTATTGAGGCGGAGGAATTTTTTTAACTTTACTGGTTATTCCCCCCTGGTACCGGGTCTCCTTTTGGAGAAGACACATGTATGGCTCCGCAGCAGCAGGGTGAGCTTTTTCATACGGTTAAACCACGTTTGGAGTTTCCTGAGCAGTCTCACTTTAATAATCTGGTGCTCAAAGAATGGGAACGGCCTAGAAAGCTCCCTGGGGTTCCAAGAGCTGGGATAAGAGGTATCCCTTTCCTGCTGAGGTGATTAAGCGTTTGTCATGTCCTCCCGAGGAGGACGCACCCGTTCTGGGGCTGTCCAATACATCTGCCATGCATTCCCCTGACACTACTACCCTGAGGGATGGCGAGGACTGGCACATGGACCAGCTGGCTTGCCATGCCTTTGCCTGTGTGGGGACCGCGCTACGCCCGGTTTGTGCTTCGGCCATTACAGCTATTGCTATTAAAGGGCTGCTTAAGAGCCTCTTAGATAGGGCCTCTGATGATGCGGGAGGGGAAGAGTATAGATCTCTCCTGTTTTGCTATGAATTTGTTGCATATGTTTTATCTGCCATGGATGATGTCATTAGAATGTGTGGGAGGACATATGCCCTTTTGGTGGCTATACGCCGCTCTGTTTGGCTGCGTCAGTGGGTAGCTGATAATGCTGCTAAGAAGGCTCTCACTGGCTTTCCCTTTAAGGGGCTGCGCCTCTTTGGTGAACGCTTGGACTTGTTTTCCAGTGGTTACCTCAATGTAGGAGGCCGTCCCGGTCCTTTCGGGGGACAGGTTCCTTTCTCCTTTCCTTTCGTGGTTCCAGAATTGGTCGTGGAGTCTCCCTTGCTGGGGCTTGTGAAGACTATTGGGGTAGGGGCAGAGGACGTGGCCGCCCTGGCCCCTCCTGGGGTCCCAAGCCAAAGTCCTCCCCCAAGCCCCCTCAGGCATGAAGGGGCGCCCTCACCCATCCGGGTGGGGGGACGGCTTCGGCTCTATGCTCATGTCTGGAGGCTTCATGTTTCAGACCGGTGGATTCAGGGGGTAGTATCCTCCGGTTACAAGATAGAGTTTGCAGCCTGGCCACCCCCAAGATTTGTCAAATCCCGGATGGCTCAAAACCCCTTGTTAGCATAGTGTCTGTGCATTGCTGTCCAAAACCTTCTGGAGTTGGGGGTCATCTGCCTGGTGCCTTTAAGGGAAAGGGGCAGAGGCTTCTATTCCAATCTTTTCACTGTCCCCAAAAGGACAGGTCCCTCAGGCCCATCCTGGATTTAAAGATTCTCAACAAGTTTGTCAAATTCAAGCATTTTCACATGGAAACTCTGCTTACCTTCACGTCCCAATCTTTCCAGGTCATCAGAGATTCCTCGGGTTCGCTCTGGAAGATCAGCACTACCAGTTTGTGGCCTTGCCCTTCGGTCTCCCTTCGGCTCCCAGGGTATTCACCAAGGTGCTGGCGGAAGTGATGGCTCTGCTGAGATCTCGGGGCATTCACATCCTTCCTTACTTGGACGACATTCTCATCATGTATCAGTCCTTCCAGCAGGCAGAGCTAGATACTCAGATGGTGGTGTCCACACTGGAGCCCTTCGGCTGGGTGATCAACCACCCCAAGTCTTCACTGTCTTTGGTGAGGTCCTTCCTGGGCATGACTCTGGATACAACTCGGGTCAAGATTCTTCTCCCTCAGCAGAAGGTGGAGAGTCTTCAAGCTCAAGCAAGGTTTGTTCTGTATTGCCCCTATCCCTCCATCCGGCAGGGGATGCAGCTGGTGGGTCTGATGGTGTCTTGCTTCGAGGCGGTCCCATATGCTCAGTTTCACAGGTGTTCGTTCTGTCCCCTCTAGCCAGGCGGTCTCTTTCGTGGTGGCTGGACTCAAGGAACCTGTTAATGAGCAGATCTTTTCTGGGCCCTTACTGGGAGACAGTCACCACGGATGCCAGTCTGGCAGGTTGGGGGGGCTTCTGGAAGTCGCTGAAGTTCCAGGATCAGTGGGGCCCTCAGGATGCCCATACCCCTATCAACATTCTGGAACTGAGGGCGATACGGTTGGTTCTCGCCCAACTGACTCCACACCTTTGGGGTCGGGCTGTTCAGGCCCGTTCGGACAACCAGACGGCGGTTGCCTACATCAATCATCAGGGAGGTACCTGGAGCAAGAGGGCCCTCAAGGAGGTGTCTCTGATACTGTCCTGGGCGGAGGAGAACGTCCCCTGCATCTCTGCAGTGTACTTCCCGGGAGTGGAGAATCTGGAGGCAGACTCCCTCAGCAGGGGAACGTCTTGCCTGGGAGAATGGTCCCTCAGCAGCAGGGTGTTTCGCTCCCTGTGCCACCGTTTGGGTCAGCCAGATGTGGATCCGTTTGCGTCCCGCCACAATCACAAGCTTCCAGCCTTTGTCTCTCTGGCCTTGGCCATGGATGCACTAGCAATGTCTTGGCAGAGCTTTCAGCTCCTTTGTGTTCCCTCCATTTCCCCTGCTGGGGAGGGTGCTGCGCAAGATATCCCAGGAAGGGGTGCCAACCATCCTGGTGGCCCCCTGTTGGCCAAGAAGAGGTTCGCAGACATCGTGCAGTCTTCAACTTAGTACCCTCAAAGGTCATGTTTCAGCCATGGCTATTTTCTTCAAAAGATCTTTTGCCAACCATCATCTGGTTAAGACCTTTTTCAGGGGGTTACTCGTGTGTGCCCTCCACGTAAGCCTATGTTACCAGTCTGGGATTTGAACTTGGTCTTATCTGCCCTGCAGGGGTCTCCTTTTGAGCCCTTGCGTGCGGACCCGTTGTCCATTTTGATGCTTAAGGTAGCCTTTTTGGTGGCTATCAATTCTGTTAGGCGTGTTTCTGAGTTGACGGCGCTTTCCATCAAACCGCCTTACTTACACCAGGACAAGGTGGTGTTTCGTTTTAAGCCAGATTTTCTGCCTAAGGTTGTGTCTGCCTTTCATCTCAATCAGGACATTGTGTTGCCATCTCTGTGCCTTAATCCTAGTAACCCTAAGGAGAGGGTCTTACATTCTCTGGATGTAGTCAGGAACTTGAAGTTCTATTTGGTGGCTACTGAATCCTTCAGGAAGACTGATGCTCTTTTTGTTCTCCCTTCTGGGCCTAAGAAGGGTTTAGCTCCAGCTAAGTCCACTATCAGCAAGTGGATCCGTCAGGCTGTGATACAAGCCTATTCTGCTAAGGGGAAGGAGCCTCCCTTCCGCCTTACTGCTCATTCTACTCGTGCTATTGGTGCCTCTTGGGCTTTTCAGCACCAGGCTTCTGTTGAACAAGTTTGCAAGGCCGCTACTTGGTCTTCTGTTCATACTTTTTACAAGTTTTACAAGGTTGATGTTAGAGCCTCAGCTGATGCTGCTTTTGGATGCAAAGTTCTGCAGGCGGCAGTGGTTTAAACTGCCCACTGTTACTTTTGGGGATCCCACCCTACCTTACGGACACTGCTATTGGATGTCCCATGTGTAAGGAATCTTCTGGAGCAGGACGTGCTGTATACTTGGAATAATACAATTCTGTGGTTACTCACCTGTAGAATTGGTATTATAAGTATACAGCACGTCCTGCTCCACCCCACCCTTGTTATCATTATTCTTAGTTACCTCTGTATGGTGATTGTTCATTTGGGACTTTTGTTATTATTAAATACTAGGGAATTTGTGGGAGGTCCCCGACTTATATAGGGCCGGGAGGAGCCACAAGCTGTTTTCTGCAGTCCAGCGCCATCTTGTGGATGTATAACCCATGTGTAAGGAATCTTCTGGAGCAGGACGTGCTGTATATTTATAATACCAATTATACAGGTGAGTAATCACATAATTGTATTTTTAATACCTATAGCTATAAATTATGTAAAACAGACTACAGTGCTGCCTGTTTAAAACTTTAGATCTGCTCGGACTCCTCTTATGACCAGCACCCAGTATAGATAAAATGATTTTGAAAAGACAACATAAGAAAGCGGATCTAAACACTCCCTGACATGGCTAACAAATATGTTAGCCAGCTGTTTACTTATAGTTACTTTATGCTCCTTGCTGGTTCTAGTTTTGTTACCAACATTATGGCAAGGGCACAGGACACCGTAAGCCAAGGTGGCTGCATTCTCATACTATATATGCTTCTCTTTATTTTCAGCTCCCATTGGAAGCATTACAGACCAGAGTCTGCTAATAGAGGTTCCGGCAGTCGGTGGTGCAGGCAGCGTTGATCACGGTGGCGTGAGACCAGGGGCTGTCCCACAAGATGGGAAGCCAGATATTAACACTTCATATGCACTTCCAGGGGAAACCAAGGTAAGGTTACCAAATGCATATATAAAATGTATATTTAAAAATTACTAGCTAAAATCCAAACTGCTGTTTGTTTATTGGTAAACACTGATTAAATTACACTATTCTAAGTATGTCACACACCCCACTTCAGACTTTAATAATTACACTAGGGTTAACGCACCTCTAGGTGGCAGCATTGCAGAGAACTTCTCCAAAAAACTTCAACAGGCCCCTCCCGGTCTATACATACCTGGTACCTCCCAAGAACCTCCCAGTGTTGTTCTCTGCAAGGTGGCGACAAGACAGAAGAAAGAAGTCTCCTGCTTGCAGGTAGCCGGGGTATCCCCCCGGCCCCCCCCCCCCCCCCCGTGGTCTATTTCTGCCCGGCTTTTGTTTGAATGTATTCTATTTAATGGCAGCCTCCCAGCTTCGGCTGTAGGCCGGGCAATAAGGTAGCCGGCACCATTGGTGCCTAGGAGATTAGCTCCTCCGCTCGACCCTTCATTGCGGGGCATAGCGGGATTCCCGGAGTGGTGATCCGGATGTGGGATGCCCCATTTTATGGGGTTAGTGGTCAGGTTGTGCCTTGCCCTGGGATATTGTGTCTCTTCCGGGGTGTGGGACGCGCTTGGGACGATGTCATGCTTTTAATTGGTGACATGCTGTGTGAGTGTGCTGCTGCGCTCTACATTGTGATTCCCTTTGTGATTTTACATTGTCTGATTTCACTGTATGTTTGCCTGCCGTTGTTTTCCCCATGTCTGTGTGTATCTCCCCTCAGGAGCCGGGGGGGGGGGCGGGGCCTCGCGGCGTGCTGCAGCCTGCTTGTCCGGCTGCTCAGGGGGGACCTTTTATCAGTGTGTGGGTCTGTGTTTTTACTATCGGCGCTGTACACTGGGAGCCGGCGGGTGGCTCCGCCGGTCCCGTCATCGAGGTCTGCTTGCGGTCCCCGCCAGCTGACGCTGCCTGGGGGCGGGGTCGCGCACGGATTGGACGCGCACGGATTGGACGCCGGGAGGGGCGGGGCCTTCTCGGCTCCCGGAGCTTCTCTCTTCCTCCTTCTATGCGGGTGTGCGGGCCGCCATCTTCTGCTGGCTGCGCGTTTTTCCTCTCCTCTCCAGGTAGGCGTTTTTGGCTTGTCTTGCAATGACCCCTCGGATCCTTTCCTCCTCCTTCTCCTTCCTCCTCGCTCCGGCGCATCTTTATGGTGCTGGTTGGCATTAACCATTTCCGTTGCTCTGGTTAATGAGGGGGGGGGGGGTTGGGGTGGTGTGAGGGGGGTTTTGTATATTATGTGGTTTTTTTTGGCTATGGTGCTGGATTGACGCCTGTCCCTCTCCCTTTGTGTTTTTCAGATCCTGGGATCCCGTCTGGCAGGGCTCTCCCGGTCATATATACCTGGCTCGTGGGGGGTGTTTTTTCTTTGCAATATATATATATATATATATATACACTTATATATATTTTTATAAGGGTCTTATGCTATTCCCCTGGGTCAGGATCTTGTGACTGTCCTTAGACAAGTGTTAGGTTATTAAGGGGCATCCCGGGTCGCGTACCGCATAAATCCCTGGGTTCTGCAATTACCATAAATTTCACCACATGGAGGTTGCCACAGATACCGGGAATGGTTCTTCGGGACAATCCAAGGTGTGCGGGGGTTGTGGGACTCCGCTCTAGGGAGATGATGTCATTTTGTGTATTCCTTGTGCACAGCAGAACATTGCACGGCAGTCCAGTACTCCGGTGCCTAGCACTTCTTCGGCCGCGCCATCTCCCTCTCCCCCTCGCTTATTCCGGACCCCGTGTGACGTTGTCCTGGGCGGGGATTCGCAGTCTGATGTATGTGCCCGCTTGACCAGCCTTGAGAAGCGGTTTTCTGCTATAGCCGCTCAGAAGGTTTCAGCTAAGCGGAAGCATCTGTCTCCGCCCCCGCCGGATTCAGATGAGGAAGTGGTGGGAGATCTGGATTGGTCGGATCGTCCCCGTGAAGAAGGTGAGCTCATTGAGGAAGAAGATTCTGATGTTCAGCAGTTGCTGGGTGCTGAGGGGGATCAGGATGATGGCCTCCCTCTCGATTCCTCTACCATTCTGAGCCAGATGTTTGAGGTTTTGGATTTGGAGCCTCCGGTGGTTGCTCCTAGGCCCAAGGGTCAGCTTTTTGGGGTGTCCAAGCAGCGTCTGGAGTTTCCCAGCCAACAGCATTTTGAAGAAATTGTTTTCAAGCAATGGGAGCAACCTACACGTCTTGTTGGTATGCCGTCTAGCTGGGATAGGAAGTATCCCTTTCCGGCGGAATTGTTGAAGCGTTGGTCTGTTCCCCCTGAGGTAGATACTCCGGTCCTGGGACTGTCCAACACGGCGGTCGTGCATTCCCCTGACACGACTTCGCTCAGGGACGGCGAGGATCGCCGGGTTGATCAGCTTGCCGTCATGGTTTTGTATGTGCGGGCTCGGTGTTAAGGCCTGTCTGTGCCTCGGCTCTTTTGACTTTTGCTGTCAGGTCTATTGTCAGGGACTTGGGGGTGGATCTCGAGCCCACCAGTGATGAGTCTCTTGGGCTTAAGCGCTGCGATTCTTTTTTGTCTTTTATCCTGGCCGCTCAGGAGGATGCCATGCTGATGTGTGGCAGGGCTACTGCCTTGCTGGTGGCTATCCGGCGCTGTGTGTGGTTGAGACAGTGGACGGCCGATCTTAATTCTAAAAGATCGCTTACGGCTCTGCCCTTTTTGGGTTTGAGGCTTTTTGGTGAGAGGCTGGACTCTGTTGCCAAGGGAGGTAAATTACCTCAGCGCAAGAAATTTCGCCGTTCCTTTCGGGGGATGGTCTCGTTCAATCCGTCCTTTCGGGGAGTCGGCGCCGGTAGAGGTGCGGGCTCCTCGGCCCCCAGGGGTGCCAGTTGGAATAGGGGCAGAGGCCGTGGCCGCCCCACTCGCGTCTGGGGTGCCAAGCCCAAGCCGGCTGCCAAGCCCACCCAGCAATGAGGGGGCGCCCTCACCCGTTCGGGTGGGGGGACGGTTGCAACTTTTCTCCCGGGTGTGGGACCAGGAGGTCCCGGACAGATGGATCGGGAAGGTGGTTTCGGCCGGTTACAAGTTGGAGTTCGAGTCCCGTCCTCCTCCAAGGTTCTTCAGGTCTCGGGTGTCTTTGGATCCTTTGGCCGCGCAGGGGCTCCTGGCGGCAGTAAGGAATCTTCTAGATTTAGCTGTCATTTGCCCGGTTCCTCCTTCAGAGGTGGGGCGCGGGTTTTACTCCAATCTCTTCACGGTCCCCAAAAAGGACGGGTCCTTCCGTCCTATTCTGGATTTGAAGTTTCTCAACAGGTTTATTCGTCCTCGGAAGTTTCGCATGGAAACCCTGCGGTCTGCGATCGGTTCGCTTCGGCAGGGGGACTTTATGACGTCCATAGACATCAAGAATGCGTACCTGCACGTGCCGATCTTTCCTGCTCATCAGCGGTTCCTCCGTTTCGTGGTGGGGGATCGGCATTTTCAGTTTGTGGCTCTTCCATTCGGTCTCACCTCTGCTCCGAGAGTGTTCACCAAGGTGTTGGCGGGGGTGATGGCCCTGCTCAGAGCTCAGGGGATTCGCATTGTGCCTTACCTGGACGATCTTCTCATCATGGCTCCTTCCTTCAGTCAAGCAGAGGGGGACACCAGCACGGTGGTGTCTATGTTGGAAAGGTTCGGCTGGGTGATCAATTACCCCAAGTCCTCGCTGGTTCCGGACAGGGTGGTGACCTTTCTGGGGATGTCGTTGGACTCCTGCCAGCACAGAGTGTTTCTTCCTCAGGCCAAGGTTCTGATGATTCAGGAATTGGTCCAGCTGCTCCTCTCCCATCCTCATCCGTCCATTCGTCTGGGGATGAGACTGGTGGGGTTGATGGTGGCCTCGTTCGAGGCAGTTCCCTTTGCTCAGTTTCATACGAGGACTCTTCAACTTCATCTTTTGGCGTCTTGGAACCGGTGTCCGGGGTCGTTGGATCGGTCCTTCCGGTTGTCCCCTCGGGTTCGGCAGTCCCTTCTGTGGTGGTTGGTCTCGGACAACCTTCTGAAGGGCAGGTCGTTTCTGACTCCACTTTGGGAGACTGTCACCACGGATGCCAGTTTGTCAGGCTGGGGAGGTTATTGGAAGGATCTTCGGTTTCAGGGGCAGTGGGACCCTCAGGAGGCCCACTTGCCCATCAATGTTCTGGAATTGCGAGCCATCAGGTTGGTTCTGTCTCACTTGACGCATCATTTACAAGGTCTGCCGGTTCAGGTTCGCTCAGACAATCAGACGGCGGTTGCTTACATCAATCACCAAGGAGGGACTCGCAGTCTGGGTGCCCTCAGGGAAGTGTCTCTGATTTTGGTCTGGGCGGAGACTCATGTCCCTTGCATCTCGGAAGTTTACATTCCGGGAGTGGAAAACACAGAGGCGGATTTTCTGAGCCGGTGTGCGTCCCGTCGGGGGGAGTGGTCTCTCCATCCCCAGGTGTTTCGGTCACTTTGTCTCCGGTGGGGGACGCCGGAGGTGGATCTATTTGCCTCTCGTCACAATCACAAGCTTCCGTCCTTTGTGTCCCTGTCCCGGGACCCTCTGGCTCTGGCGGTGGATGCCATGACCCTGAGCTGGAGGGACCTGGGGTTTCTTTATCTGTTTCCTCCGATTCCCATGCTAGGCAGGGTTCTGCGAAAGTTGGTTCTGGAAGGAGTTCCCGCCATTCTCGTGGCTCCAAGGTGGCCAAGGCGGGTGTGGTTCGCGGACATCATTCGTCTGGCCGTAGATCAGTTCGATCTGCCTCTTCGGCCAGATCTTCTCACTCAGGGTCAACTCTGTTACCCCAGTTTACAAACGCTGGCTTTGACGGCTTGGCTGCTGAAACCTCCATCTTAAAGGAGGAGGGTCTTTCGGATGCGGTCATTCAGACTCTTATTAGTGCTAGGAAGAGATCTTCTTCTTCCATCTATTACAGGTATTGGAGATCTTATATTGATTGGTGTGAGGCTAGGTCTTTGCCCTGCCGGGTCTTTTCTGTGTCTAGGATTTTGGAGTTCCTTCAGGCGGGGCTGGACTCTGGTCTTCAGCTGAGTACCTTGAAGGGGCAGGTTTCTGCTTTGTCTATTTTTTTCCAGAAATCTTTTGCTAGTCATTCGTTGGTCAAGACTTTTTTCCAGGGGGTTTCGCATGTGCGGCCTCCTAGGAAGCCTTTGCTCCCAGTGTGGGATTTGAATTTGGTTCTTTCTGTTCTTAAGGCTCCTCCTTTTGAGCCTTTGCGGGATGTTGCTTTGTCCATTCTTACTCAGAAGGTTGCCTTTCTGGTGGCCATTACTTCGGTTCGGCGTGTTTCTGAGTTGGCAGCTTTGTCTATTCAGGCTCCTTATTTTGAGGATCATCAGGACAAAGTGGTTTTTCGTTACAAGTCAGATTTTCTCCCTAAAGTGGTCTCTGCTTTTCATCTTAACCAGGACATTGTTCTTCCTTCCTTGTGTCCTAAGCCTAAGAATGTCAAGGAGAGTGCTTTGCACTGCTTGGATGTGGTACGTTGTGTCAGGTACTATCTACGTGCTACGTCGTCTTTTCGTAAGACTGATGCCTTTTTCGTGGTGCCATGTGGGCCTAGGAAGGGTTTGGCTCCGGCCAAATCTTCCATTAGTAAATGGATTCGTCAGGCCATTGTTGGTGCTTATTCGGCCAAGGGGAAGGATCCCCCTTTTCGAGTTACTGCTCACTCTACTCGTGCGGTTGGTACGTCCTGGGCTTTTCAGCACCAGGCTTCGGTTGAACAAGTGTGTAAGGCTGCAACTTGGTCTTCTGTTCATACTTTTTCTAAGTTCTATAAGGTTGATGTGCGGGCCTCAGCGGATGCTGTTTTTGGCCGCAAGGTTTTGCAGGCTGCTGTGGTTTGATTTGTTTCTGCGTTATTGCCTGTTCGGATACCCACCCTTTTCTGGACACTGCTGTTGGATGTCCCTAGTGTAATTATTAAAGTCTGAAGTGGGGTGTGTGACATACTTAGAATAATACCATTTTGTGAATACTCACCTGTAAAATGGGTATTATAAGTATGTCACACACCCCACTTCACCCGCCCTTTTTGGTATCCTGGCTCTCTATTTGGTGAAGTTTGGTTCTTTACGTTGAGGGTTACATTGTTTGGTTCTGGTACCTTGTCTTACTGCTGTTCTAATACTGGGAGGTTCTTGGGAGGTACCAGGTATGTATAGACCAGGAGGGGCCTGTTGAAGTTTTTTGGAGAAGTTCTCTGCAATGCTGCCACCTAGAGGTGCGTTAACCCTAGTGTAATTATTAAAGTCTGAAGTGGGGTGTGTGACATACTTATAATACCCATTTTACAGGTGAGTATTCACAAAATGGTATTTTTGGCTTGGTACATCTCAGAAACAAGTTGTTGAAATGTACACAAATGTTTTTTGTTTTGTACTTAATTATCATTATTATTATTAAAGTGCCCCCCAAAGGCATCCTGAATTGGGTTACCCTACTAACCCTTTAGCAGGTATTTGTGAATGGCCAGCATAGGCATGCTCCCTATTAGAGGGTTGCATGGGATATGGCCGCCAGTGCGCTCGCATTTGCTTGCAGTAGACGAGCTCTTAGACGAGGGTGCGGGGCTGATAAAATTGCGATGATTGGACGAGAGACCACACATGTGGCGTAGGACCAGGGAAGGGCAAATCAGTCGACCTGTGGGGCAGGGTACCCGATCGGGGTACCCCGGGGGCAGGGTCCAAAACCAAGGGTAGTCAGGTTTTGGTCAATTTTAAAATCAGAAGGGGCAGGAGGCTAGCCTGGTCATGTGAATTCATATGACCCTTGCTCTGTTTTAACGTCTTATATGTTGACTTATATGTTATATGTGGACATGTATTAACCTCTTTCCAATATGTTTCGCTTAAAGTGGACCAACACCCAGGGGTGATCGGCCCGAGAATCTATAAGATTCCCGGGCCGATCACCTACCTCCCGATCTCGGATGTCCCGCGGGGTGAAACCCCAAAAAAACCTTACCATCCGCCGCCGCCTCCCGCGCGCCCCTCTAGACGTGCCCGCGCCGGCCGTTTGTGAATGCCCGGCGCGGGGGCGAGCGCCCTGTAAGAGTGACGTACGGGAGGCCGTGGCGGACGCGCTGTCTTGTCCGTCGCTGTCGCCCGCTTGTCCGCTGGCTGGGATTGGATGGCCCGGTCACGTGGTAGCGTGGTGAGGTGAGTTTTTGGGGCTTTCTGGGGGATTTCACACAGCGGGGCACCCCCAATCGGGGTGCCCCCCCGAAGTGGACCAAAACCCAGTATAGTCAAAATCCTGGGTGTTGGTCCACTTTAAATCAGAGGGCACATGTTTGTAGGGATCTGCATACAGTAGTTTTTTATTTATTATCCATATCTATTACAAGGATATCCTTGGGTTCACCCTGCTACTTTAATTGCCATTTTTTATTTTATTTTATATTAGCTCTTTATTTTTGCAAACCACAATGTCTACATATAAAGTTTAGAAATATGGATATTTCTGCATACTCTAAAGAAGATGCCTTTACAGAAGTATTGGGCATTGCAGCAACAACCTGGATTCATGGGTGGCAGTCTGGATCTTTTGAGATTATTCACTTTGAACCCATGAACCTTTTGTTTTAACCCAATTTGAAAAATATATTTTAGTACTGTATAACACCTAGTTTGGAATACCTAATGCAAGTGACAATGTGTAGCTCATGAAAACCTCTGTCTGTATAGCCCTATAGTTTCACTTACCCATGCTTCTGGGTGACATTCTAGTACTTGGCACAACCTACCAGCTGGATCTCCCACCTGTTATTCTGGTTTCAATGACTGCAGCGTAAACCCATATAGTTTTAAAAATCATTAGTCTTTCATACAAGGAACAGGAAGTAGTAATTAGGGACAACCCAGAATTATTGTTGATAGAGTACAATGACTATAGGAGTTATAGATAGACATGTCTATCATGTTATTTACCCTACACTTGAAATTGAAAACAGATTGTAAAAACCTCTTGCAGAGGAGTTGCAAGGGGCCAAAGGAAGTATAGGCTTTTTATTATTTTAGCCTGGACAGTCCCTTTTAATCATGAATACCTGTGGTATCTTGTTCATTTTTTTACTGGTAATTGATTATTTTTCCATCTTTAAAGTGAACCAAACCCCATGTCTAACTGCATCTGTGAGATTCCAGGGCCGTCCAATCCCCCCCAAGGCACTTTGTGAAACCTCCCATGATGCTCAGCAAACTCACCTTCTCCCCTGATTTATTGGTGCATGCAAGAGCATTGTCCGACACCTGCTAATACATTTAGCAGGGCGCGGGACCATGCCAGGTATTTGTGAATGGCCGGCGCAGGCACGCACCCAGTTAGAGGGTAGAAGGAATGCAGCCGCCGGCGCACTCGCCTGGAGCAGAATCTGCCGAGTTGATGTGAGCGGATCTTACCGCACTGATTGAACGAGAGGCCACACATGTACTGTAGGACTAGGGAAAGGTGAATTTGACTGGGCGACCTGGGGGTTTTCACACAGCGGGTGCCCCGGTTGGCAATGACTAAAAAAACGGATAGTCAAAATCCAGGGTTTTGGTCCACTTTAAGAAAATAGCTGTGCTGTCCCACATGGTTCTCTGCTTTTGTGTTCCTTCAATATATTGTAGATGAATGTTAAGGTCTAGGGGGTCTATCAAAATACAAACACCTTCACAATGCACAAGTTTGCTTCAAGCCACCTTTGTTGTGTCCCTGCAGTAGAGTGAATTCAGTTTTGCTTTTCCATTGTATGTCTGTGTGTGTGTGTGTGCTGGAATAATCAATGGAACAGTTGTGTGATCGCTGCAGGTTTTTCATTATAAAGCTGTGAAACTGTGTTTTTTATGCATATCTTCCAACTCCAAGCTGTATAAAATTAATTTGGATTGATGCATATCAAGTTTTGTGTATTAGTGTAATGAGTTAATGTGTAATATGCCCCAGACCCCATAATTATTAGGTAGCTTGTCTTCCTCAAGCAAAGGGGGGCAATAATAAATATTTTAACAGACTCTCTGTTAAGTAAAAAAAAAATGAAATGTTATGACTGATTAGTGGCCAGACCAGACGTATGGGGCTCATGGCACGGTAATGGGTATATGGCTCTACTTCACTTCAGATGCCAACAAGGTGTATTTCTATACGCTGGTATTACTAAAGAAGCGCTAGTTACGCTTTTCCGTGTATTTCTCTTCAAATCTACTGCCAGTTTTTAGACCCTTTCTTCAAGCACACAGGATAGAGTCTGCATCTTTTATGAAAACCATGATTTTATGAGTCAATAGTCACCCTCCTTTCTCGCTAAAACCTTGGAAAAGTCTTCAAATATTTCTTGTCCCAGTCTAGCGGTTTCAACTTGTGTGTCCTGTTCACTGGTGGTTGATTTTTAGGCTTCCTTAGCTATGTCTCTAAGCAGTGAACACCTGCACCCTAGGAAGGTTGCAGTTCTGGAATATGACAGCACTGGGGGATAATAGGTTCCTTTTTTTCTGTGATCACTATAAATCAGGGGTGCACAACCATTTTTAGTCTAAAGGGACACATTTTGTAAGGGTCCGTAATAAAATCTAAGCAGAGAAAATTAAAGGAATGCTATAGGCTTAAAGAGGAACAGCAGCCTTTTAATGTTTTAGACGCAATGGAGGTTGGGGCATTCCAAATCAGTGTAAGGCTCTGCTGAGTAAACTAACCTAGCCATCGATCGCATGACACATGTATGGGCTGTGGCCACATCCCCGCTCCTATAGCTGAGGCGAATACCTGCATCAGCCATTTGTGAATGCGGTAGGATGTAGTGGGCAGGGGTGGGGTGGAAAAAGATGGGCTGAGGTGTGAGTAGGGTAAAGGTGAGGTGGGTGGGAAAAGATGAGGTTGGCTGAGTTGTGCTGGCAAGAGGTGAGAATGGTAAAGGGAGGTGGAAAGAAGTGGGCAGGGGTGGGGCAGAAAAAGGTGACGTGGTATGAGATATGGTGGAACGTTATGAGCTGGGAAAAGGTAAGCTAATCTGAGTGGTAGAATTTTTAATGGCAAGATTGTGCATCCCCGCTACAGATAAAGCCTGAGAATCCTCATGCCTTTTGTGTTTCATTTTGTTGAAATATTTTCAATTTCTCTCATATTCCACTCCGAGGCGTCACTGAATAAGATATGAATGGGTCAACTCTTGGCTGAAGGCGGGACTGCAAGATAAAAGGTGTGGTCTCTTCTGGCCTACAGTCGCCGGGCCACCTGCTGTCCGAAGGGCTGATGATCCTTGCCAGTCGGCCTGCTCTTTATCGGGCCACAGGACAGCTTCTACCTGCTCTCCCTCTGTCCTCACTTTCCAGTGGGATCTAGTAGGACCATTTTATATTCTTAGTATACAGTACACCCTGCTCCAGATAGATTACTTACACTTGGGTTATCCTCCGCCAGATACCCGGGGACCTCCCACAAATCCCCAGATTTCTCTGCAGCGCTTACTGCGAAGACATGAAATATCACTCTATCGCAGGCGAGCAGGGCTATTAGCCTGCGGCCCTGTTGGACTATTCCCACCCGTCCTTCGTGTGATGTGCCTCCCTGCCTGGGCTGCGCTGGTAGGGTGAAGGTAGGCAGCACCATGCGTGCTTAAGGAGCGCTGCTCCACCGCAGTCCCCCACCAAAGGGTAGGCGGTATAGGTTGATGGTGAGCCTTATGGGATGCCCTTCCCGCATTATTTCCACATACCCCGTGTAGCGGTGGGTCCTGTACAAAGGGCCGCCATCCTCCCTCATTCTCCCCGTAGCCTTCGGGGGGGGGGGGGGGGGGAAGAAGGGGGGGGTCAGTGCGTATAGTGATTACGTGTATGACTAGATATGTGGTGTCAGCCGCCGCGCTGACTTGTCTGTTTTTACTATTACATGGCCGCCGCTGCGCACATCTTTTCCCTCATTTGGATGTCCGCGCCAGACGGCGGTTTTACCTCAGACGCTGCGGCGTTATCATTGGCTGCTGTCTATGAGCTTCGCGCTCTTCGGGGGGGGGGGGCGTAGGCCTGGTTTGGCGCGCTCCGCGTCACGGACTGCTCTGGCCCGCCCTTCGAGGTTCGCTCGGCGCCATTTTGCTGTATAGTCACGCGCGTGTGTAACGGTCCCCCCTTCCGCGGTCTGTAAGTGCCCTTGCGGGCGACCTTTATGCTCATTGCTTACTGTGCATGGTTCTGACGCCCCTTCTTCTCATTGTGTCTTTCAGATGGGTGAATCCAGTGGCTTCTCCCGGCCCGGTGTAATTGTCAGTTGGGCCTAGTATAATTACTCCCACTTCCGTCATTGGGGCATCCAGGGTAGCTTACAGCGTCAATCCCTACTGGCCTATTGTGCCTATTAATCACCATATGGAGGCATCCCAGGATAATGTGACCAGGGTTCCTTCGGGACAAGCCCGGCTGTGTGTAGCTTGTGGGGTCTCACCTATCTGCGGTGACAACGCACGGGTCTGTGTTCCTTGCGCACAGCAGGCGCTAATGTTGCAACCCGCCCCGCCTGTGGCTGGGTCTGCACCTCGTCTCACTTCACCTACTCCCCCAAGCTTGAGTCTAACCCCCAATACAAGCGGGGATTCTCATCCTGATGTGGCTGCTAGACTGGCCAGTGTTGAAAAATTGATTGCTAATACCTTAGCGTGTAAGGCCACCGCAAAAAAGCGTCACCTAACCCCTGATGCCACTCTTTTCCCTACGGAGTCTGACTAGTTGTTGCATCTATATGGCTATACCCCCTCGGATGAAGGGGAGCTGTTCTCTGACTCGGGGTCATCTGACGAGAGGCCCAGGGGTCATGACGATTCTGGCCCTGACCCCTGGACCCCGGATGATACTGACAGGCTGCTGGTTCTGGTTTTTGAGGTTTTGTCCATCTCTCCCCCTGTTGCGGCTCCCAGGCAAAGGGGTGAGCTTTTTCATACTGCTAAGGCTCGGTTGGAATTTCCTGAGCAAACCCATTTCAATAACCTCATGCTTAAGGAGTGGGAACATCCCAGTAGACTTCCCGGGATACCTAAGAGTTGGGACAGAAAGTATCCCTTTCCTGCTGATATGGTCAAGTGCTGGTCATCGCCCCCCCGAGGTCGATGCTCCTATTCTAGGGCTGTCTAACACCTCTATTATGCACTTCCCTGACACTACTATGCTGCGGGATTCTGAGGACTGGCGCATTGACCAATTGGCATGCCATGCCTTTGCATTTGGGGGGGCGGCGCTGCGCCCGGTTTGCGCCTTGGCCATTACTTCTGTGGCACTCAGGGCCCTGATCAGAAGTGTACTCAGGCCCTGATGAATTGCCACCTGATACGGTTAATGCACTGTCTTAACTGTGATATGTTTGTAAACTGTATCCTATCTGCATCAGATGATGCCATTAGGATGTGTGCCAGATCTTCTGCCTTGGCGGTAGCTATACGCCGCGCGGTTTGGCTGCTCCAGTGGGGTGCTGACAATGCTGCTAAGAAAGCCCTTACTGGGCTTCCATTTAAGGGGCTACGCCTGTTTGGGGACCGCCTAGACCTCTTTGCTAAAGGAGGTAAGTTACCCCAGCGCAGACGGCAGTCTCGGCCCTTTCGGGGCCAGGGCTCCCTCTCCCTCCCCTACCGTGGTGCTAAACAAGGAAGAGGGGTGTCCTTCACGGGGGCTCGTGCAGATTCCTGGCATAGGAGCAGAGGACGACGTCCTGGCTCCGCCTGGGGGTCTAAGCCCAAACCCTCTACCAAGCCCCCTCAGGCATGATGGGGCGCCCTCGCCCGTCTGGGTGGGGGGACGGCTACAGCACTTCGCGCACGTCTGGAGGCGCCACGTCTCAG
Source organism: Gastrophryne carolinensis (assembly GCA_027917425.1). Classification (NCBI taxonomy): domain Eukaryota; kingdom Metazoa; phylum Chordata; class Amphibia; order Anura; family Microhylidae; genus Gastrophryne; species Gastrophryne carolinensis. The sequence goes on along the minus strand of CM051237.1, from coordinate 287,524,995 downwards.
ACCGGTGGATTCAGGAGATAGTGTCCTCTGGTTACAAGATAGTTTGCTGTGCGGCCCCCCTCAAGATTCATCAGGTCCCGGATCCCCCAGGACCCTGTCTCAGATCAGGTCTTGATGCAGGCCGTGCAAGGCCTTCTGGATCTGGGGGTCATTTGCAGGGTCCCTTTAAGAGAAAGGGGCAAGGGGTTCTATTCCAACCTTTTCACAGTGCCCAAAAAAGATGGGTCAGTCAGGCCCATTCTGGATTTAAAGATCCTCAACAAGTTTGTCAAGATCAGGCGCTTTCACATGGAAACTCGGCCATCGGCTCTCTGCGCCCAGGGGATTTCATGACGTCTGTGGACATCCAAGATGCTTACCTTCACATCCCTGTGTTCCCGGGACACCAAAGGCTTCTCAGATTTGCGTTGGAAGATCAACATTACCAATTTGTGGCCTTGCCATTTGGCCTCACTTCAGCTCCCAGAGTGTTCACCAAGGTGCTGGCGGGGGGTGATGTCTCTGATAAGGTCAAGGGGCATAGGCGTGCTGCCCTACCTGGACGACATACTCATCACCTCTCGGTCTCTACAGCAGGCAGAGTTGGACACTCAGCTGGTGGTGTCCACCTTGGAGTCCTTCGGCTGGGTGATCAATCACCCCAAGTCCTATCTGACCCCTTCTTCGGTGACCCTGTTCCTGGGAATGATTCTGGATACGGTTCAGTCAAGGATATTCCTTCCTCAACAGAAGGTGGAGGCTCTAACTGCGCAGGTGAGGTTTCTGCTCTCGTGCCCCCAGCCCTCCCTCAGGCAGGGAATGCAGCTAGTGGGTCTGATGGTGGCATGCTTCGAGGCGGTGCCCTTTGCTCAGTTCCATTTGAGGCCTCTGCAACTTCACCTTCTGTCAGTATGGGACAAGGACCCAACGTCCTTGGACGGGGTCTGTGTGCTTCCCCCCTTGGTCAGACGGTCCCTTTCGTGGTGGCTGGACCACAGAAACTTGCTAGGGGCAGGTCCTTTCTGGCCCCCTCCTGGGAGACGGTCACCACGGATGCCAGTCTGTCAGGTTGGGGGGGATTCTGGAAGTCCCTGCGGTTCCAGGGGAGGTGGGGCCCTCAGGAGGCCCACTTACCCATCAACATTCTGGAACTACATGCGATCAGGTTGGTACTGGAGCAGTTGACCAATCACCTGAAGGGTCTGTCTGTGCAGGTGCGTTTAGACAACAGGACAGCGGTTGCCTACATCAACCATCAGGGAGGGACCCGGAGCAGGGGTGCCCTCCAGGAGGTGTCGTGGATTCTGACATGGGCGGAAGACAATGTTCAATGCATTTCGGCTGTGTACATCCCGGGGGCAGAGAATCTACTGGCAGACTCTCTGAGCAGGGGACCTCTCGTCAGGGAGAGTGGTCCCTCTGCAACAGGGTATTCCAGTCCCTGTGTCACCATTGGGGTCTACCGGATGTGGATCTGTTTGCGTCCCGTCACAATCACAAGCTCCCGGCCTTTGTCTCCCTGTCTCAGGATCCTCTGGCCTTGGCCACAGATGCTCTGTTCATGTCATGGCAGGACTTTCGGCTCCTGTATGTCTTTCCTCCATTCCCCCTGCTGGGCAGGGTCCTGCGCAAGATTGCTCTGGATGGGGTGCCAGCGATTCTGGTGGCCCCCAGGTGGCCAAGAAGAGTGTGGTTCGCAGACGTGGTGCAAATGGCAGTAGACCAGTACGTTCTGCCAGGAGTGCCAGATCTGCTCACTCAGGGCCCCTTACGCCATCCCAATTTACAAACTCTGGCTTTGACGGCCTGGCTGCTGAAACCTCCATCTTGAAGGAGAAAGGCTTGTCTGCCTCGGTGGTTGAGACCATGGTGAAGGCTAGGAAGAAAACTTCTTCTGCCGTCTATTATAGGGTATGGCGTACCTACATTGATTGGTGTGAGTCTAGGTCTCTTCCCTGTCGGGTGTTCTCAGTCCCCAGGGTTCTGGAGTTTTTACAGCATGGGTTGGATTTGGGTCTAAAACTCAGTACTCTGAAGGGTCAGGTTTCTGCCCTGTCTGTCTTCTTTCAGAAGTCTTTTGCTCAGCATTCCTTGGTTAAGACCTTCTTTCAGGGGGTCACTCGTGTGTCCCCCACGTAAACCTACGGTCCCTGTTTGGGATTTGAACTTGGTTTTGTCTGCCTTGGAGGGTGCTCCCTTTGAGCCTATTCAGGATGCTGCTCTGGCTGTACTTACTCTCAAGGTTGTCTTTCTGGTGGCTATTACTTCGGTCAGGCGTGTATCTGAGCTGGCGGCTCTGTCTATTCAGCCCCCATACTATGAGAGACACCAGGACAAGGTGGTGTTCCGCTTTAAGCCAGACTTTCTGCCTAAGGTGGTGTCTGCTTTTCATTTGAATCAAGATATTGTTCTTCCTTCATTGTGCCCTAATCCTAGCAACGCTAAGGAAAGGGTTCTGCATTCCTTGGATGTGGTCAGGTGTCTTAAGTATTACCTGGTAGTCACTGCGTCCTTCAGGAAAACTGATGCTCTTTTTGTGGTCCCTTCTGGTCCTAGGAAGGGTTTGGCTCCTGCCAAGTCTACTATTAGCAAATGGATTCGTCAGGCTGTGATTCAGGCCTATTCTGCTAAGGGGAAGAATCCTCCCTTCCGCCTTACTGCCTCTTGGGCCTTCCAGCACCAGGCTTCTGTTGAACAAGTTTGAACAAGTTCGCTACTTGGTCTTCTGTTCATACCTTTTCAAAGTTTTACAAGGTTGATGTTAGGGCCTCAGCTGATGCTGTTTTTGGCCGCACGGTTTTGCAGGCGGCAGTGGTTTAAACTGCCTGCTGTTACCTTTTTGTTTGGGATCCCACCCTACTTCATGGACACTGCTATTGGGTGTCCCAAGTGTAAGTAATCTATCTGGAGCAGGACGTACTGTATACTAAGAATAATACATATAAACAATTATGTGAAATACTCACCTGTAGAATTGGTATTATAAGTATACAGTACGTCCTGCTCCACCCCACCCTGGTTTTTGCATTATTCTGGATCCCCTGTATGGTGATTGTTATCTTTGTTATAGTTACCAGTTTTTGGTGGTTAAATTCTCCCTAGGTCGCCATCCTCCTTCTTTCCCCAACTAATTAAGGGGAAAAGAAAGGGGGGGGGGGTGTGTGTCTGCGGTCTCAGTGTACTGTTAGTCATGCTTAATGCCTTTATTTCTACCTCTATCGACATCTGGGTGTCAGAGCCGCACTGCTTGCTTCTTATTCTGTTTGGCTGCCGCCGTTTTTCTCTCTACTACACAGTTTGCTGCGTCGTTAGATGCCGCGGCGCCTTTTCGTTACAACAGCCGTTGTGTTTTTATCCTTGCCTTTTTATTTTTTACTCAGAGCTTCGCGCACTTCGGGGTGGGCGGGGACTTGTCTAGGCGCAATCCGCGTCACAGCTGAGCATTGAGCCCGCCCTTCGAGGTTCGCTGGGCGCCATTTTGACGATCTTTGCGCGTGGTGGCTGTTCCCCTCCTCCCTTGGTCTGTAAGTGCCCTCGCGGGTGATTTCTTATTATATGTTCTTCCAGCTGCGCATGGCCCTGACACCTTCTTTCACCTTATGTTTTTCAGACGCCGAGTCTCAGGCGGCTTCTCCCGGCCATATATATATATATATATATATACATAGTTATTTGCGGGTCTTCCTACAAATCTCCCACATTAATCAGCGGGTCGTTGGGGCATCCAGGGTTGCCTAGTGCATAAATCCCTACGGGCATACTGTGCCTAGATAATCACCATATGGAGGCATCTCAGGATTATGTCACCGGGGTCCCTCTGGGACAAGACCGGCTGTGTATAGTGTGTGCTCTCCCCGATGCTGACGGGGCACGGGTGTGCGCGCCCTGTGCCGAGCAAACGCTGGCCCTGCGAGCAGTAACTGTTGCTGCACCTCGCTCCTATCCTCCCTCTTCCCCTGGCCTAAACCTCACTCCTGTTTAGTCATGTTCCAGCGGGGAGTTACAGCCTGACCTGTCTTCTAGACGGCCTACGCTTGACCAGATTGTTACGGGGTTGTCCGAACGCTTGGGTCCTGGCAGGAAGCGGCCCTTGACGCCCCCGGCTTCGGCCTTTGCTATGGGTTCGGAGGAGCTCTCTTGTGATAGTGCTCCGTCTGACGATGGAGATCTGTTCTCTGATCCGGGTTCCTCTGATGAGAGGCAGAGGAGTCACGATGATTCTGGCCAAGATGACTGGGGCCAGTTTGACATTGATGGTATGTTACTTAGGATTTTTAAGGCCCTGGCTATTTCGCTCCCTGGCGCGGTCCCCAACCCGAGAGGGGAGAGCTTCCATACGGCGACTGCGCATTTGGAATTTCTCGAGCAGGCTCACTTCCACGCTCTGGTTCTTAAGGAGTGGGAATGCCCCACTAAACTTCCAGTGATCCCAGAGGATTGGGATAGGAAATACCCTTTTCCCCCTGAGATGGTTGATTGCTGGTCATCGTCTCCCGTGGTGGACGCACCGATCATTGGGGTTCCTAACCCCCCCTTCTTCACAGCCCCGGCCTACAGCACCCTTCGGGATGTCGAGGACCGGCGCATCGATAGGCTGGCTTCGCACGCCTTTGCTTGTGCAGGAACGGCTCTGCGTCCTGCCTGTGCCGCGGCCATCACTGCAGTGGCCACTAGAACCCTCATAAGACAGATGCTTGAGCATCACCCTGAGGATTTACCCTGGGAGGTGTTTAATGCACTCTCCAGTTGTGATATTTTTGTTAAATTTATCCTTTTAGCTCTGGATGACACCATCAGAATGTGTGCGAGGACCTCTGCCCCAGTGGTGGCTATACGTCGACTGCTCTGGCTGCGACAGTGGGGGGCTGACGATGCTGCTAAAAGGACTCTGACTGGGCTTCCCTTTAGAGGGCAACGCCTGTTTGGGGCCCGTCTGGATATATTTAAAAAAGAGGACAATTCGCCCCATCAAGGGCGGCCGTCTCGGTCCCCTCGGAGCAGGGATACCCCTCCCCCTCCATATCATAGTGTTAAGCAAGAACCAGGGGTGCCCCTTCTGGGGCCTGGTACAGACTCCTGCCCCAGGAGCGGCAGACAACGTCAGGGGCCTTCTGGTCGAGCTAAGCCCGACTTCTTCTCTAAAACCCCCCAAGCATGAGGGGACGCCCTCACCTGCCTGGGTGGGGGGATAGCCACAGCACCTTGCTCCTATCAGGAGGCACCATGCCTCGTTCTGATGGATTCAGGAGGTAGTCCCTCTGGTTGCGGGACGGTGTTTGCTGGATGGTTCTTCCCCAAGTGGGTCACGGTACTTCTGGTCCCTGTCTTTCTTCAGGTATTGGTGCAGGCCTTCCTTGTCCTGCTAGGTCTGGGCTCTTTGACAGGATGCCCTTCACAGATAAAGGCAGTGGCCTCTACACCAGTTTGTTCCACCTTCTCCTGGAGGATGAGGCGGTTGCCCATCCTAACCCTCCATGGGTTTGGCGATTGTACCCACAGGCGATGCCACTTGGCGTCTCTGAGTTGGGCCTTCTACGCTCTGTAAATCAGTGGGCCTCTGGCTGTCCGTGGAATGCTAAGATGCTTATTTTGGCTCACGTGTCTTCAGGACACTGCGGCTTTTACAGGTGGGTGTTGGTGATCGCCACTGCTGATTGTGGCTGTGTCATTAGGCCCCTCCCCCGCTCCCTGTGCTCGCTACGGCTTGGATGGGAGTGCTGTCTCGAATGAGACCAAGGGGCAGCCGCATAAGGACCTACTAGGTTGTACTTGCCTACAATGGAGAGTTATTTGGGATGGGTGTTCAGTCACCTTAGTTCCTATTTTGTCCCATTCTCCAGTATCTCCTCTCCTAGAACCGGCTAGTTCCTTCTTCTTTGGCGGTAGGGGACCTTCTGGGACAAATTCTCTGTCCCTCTTTGCTGATATATTACCTTCACCAGGCAGGATTGCAGCTGGTGGGCTCGTTGGTGGCGTATCAAGATGCTGTCCCTTATATACCGAGCCCTTGGGCTCTTCTGCATGCTAGGTTAGTGATCCTACATGGGGTTCCAGCACCCCTGGAGCTAGGTCTGTGCTCATTCCCCTGGGTATGGTGGTTCCTCTTGAGCCGATTATACTCAGGGGCCCTGTCAGGGGGCACCCCCTTCCTTGCTTGCATCTTCCGGTGATGGGTCGCCTTGGGTACCAAGTCTCGCAGGTTGGCGGGGGTGGGGGGGGGGGGGCGGGAACTCTTCGAATACACCCCGTGGTTCCTAGGTAGGGTCCATCTTACCTACAGCCTTCCGTTGACTCTATACAGCTGGACTTCTCCTCTTTTAGGACCTGTCTTTGGGGTCTCTTGGCCTGTTGGAAGACAATGGCTTGTTTTATTATTGGTCTGGAGCTTGAAGCAGGATGATCCCTCTGGAGGGTTCCTGATCTTGTTCTGGGTGGGGGTCTACGTCCCCTGTTCCTCAGTGGTATTCACTCCGATGGATGTCTTTCAGTCGCAGGTTGCGCTATCCTGGTGTCCCTCTGAGAGCCAACTAGGGTGGCTCTGTTGGGTCTCGCCTATTTCACAGAGGCTATGCCTTTGTTTTTACTGTCCCAGAATATTCTGACTCTGGTCATGGGGGTTTAGTAAATATTGTGTATAGACTTCTATTTATATGCCTTCTCTTTATTCACCCTGCTATGGGTTTTCTGCACACGGTCGTGCTGATAATGAGACCCGTGAGCTTGATGGCCCCTGGGTGGCCTAGTGAACTGTGGTTCGCAGATGCTTCTGCTAAGGTCAGCTGAACTGCACGCTCTCTCAGGAGTGCGGTTCTGCCCTTGTCGGGCTCCTTCTTATGTCGTCCCAATCTACAGACTCTAGTCTGGAGCTTGTCAGCTGATTCATTCGCCCCTTGGAGACAGGCTTATCTTCTGGGGGACTTGGTATATGGGGGGGGCTACGAGCCAGCTTCCTCTTCCTCTGTCCGTTATGGGTTAGGGTGTACCCATATTGATTGGCATGGGTCTTGGTCTCTCCCCTCTTGGTTCCCGGGGTTCTAGAGTGGTTCCAGCATAGGTGGGTTTGGCTCCCCATCTAGGTTCTTGAAGGTTCAGGTTCTGTCCTGTCTGCCTTCCTGTAGAAGTCTGCTTCAGTCTTCCTTGTTAGGAGTTCTCGTGGGGATGCTCAGGACATCTCTCAAGTAGTTCTATGGTCCCTGTTGGGATCAATTTTCATTCTGTCTGCCCTGCGGATTTTTTCCCTTGGGTCTTATTCTGGTTGCCTTCTGAGCTGTTTTTTTGTGCCTCAGTTGCCCCTCTGGGGGCTGTTGCTTCAGTCAGACGTGTGCCTGAGCTGGTGGCTCTGATTGCTTAGCCCTCGTTCATTATATATCTAGAATATATATATATATATATATATATATATATATACCATTTGTGGTGGTATTCCGCCTTACGCCGGACTGTTTTGTCCAAGGTGGTGTTTTATGATTCTTGTTTAAGTCCTTTAGTCTGCCTATGGGCCTTATTCTTAAGTAATGTTGAAGTAAGGGGTCTACATTCCCTCAACAGGTGTGGCACTTTTCCTGGTCGTTTCTTATCCCTTAAGGGGACTGATGCCCTTTGGGGTCTACGGGCGCCTCCTTATGTATGCGCCTGATCTCGTTTGCTTCCAGGGCCAATGCGCCCTTTGGATTGATCTAACTTGGATGGTTGCCTTCCTGGTCCCGAGTATAGGTTTTGGCTTCTTGCTGATCCTTGTTAATGAAGGGGTCAGTATCCCTGCCTGTCTGACGGGAGACCAGTTTTCATTTCCCCGTTGGGGAGAGTTCTAAGCTTTACCGAGGCTTCCGTCGCCTGTGGGCTGGTTATTCCGTTATATTGGTGTTTGGGTACCTTTGGCCCTTCGGCACCAGGTTTTCTGTTGAATAAGTTGCTAGACCGCTGCTTGTTTCTGTTCATACCTTTTCAAGGGTTTTGTTATGGGATTGATGTTAGAGCCTTTGCTCATGTCGTACTTGGTAGCAAAGTTTAGCAGGTAACAGCGCCTTTACCGTCCGCTGAGCCGTTTTTTGGGGGGATCCCACCCTACTTTATGGACACTGCTATTGGATGTCCCATGTGTAAGTATTATAGATGGAGCAGGACGTGCTGTATGCTTAGAATAATACAATTCTGTGAAGTACTCACCTGTAGAATTGGTATTATACGCATACAGCACGTCCTGCTCCACCCCACCCTGGTTTCACTTTGTTCTGGATCCCCTGTATGGTGATTGTTATTGTTATTATTCCACTTGGGTGGTTGGTTTCTCCCGGCTTCTTTTTCTCACTGCTTTTGAATGCTGGGGATTTGTGGGAGGTCCCTCGGTATATGAAGGGCCGGGAGGAGCCTGTTTTTGCATGTCTGCAGTGAACAGCGCCCTCTGGCGGAGGATTACCCATGTGTAAGTATTATAGATGGAGCAGGACGTGCTGTATGCGTATAATACCAATTCTACCAATTAATTCAGAATTGTATTTTTGCTCTGGGCTGAGAACAACGTCCCGTGCATCTTGGCTGTCCACATACCGGGGGGTGGACAAGGTTCAGATTGGTCATCTGAGCAGGGCAGCTGTGGGTCAGGCAGAATTTTCTCTCAGGCAGGAGAGAGATTCCAGCAGCTCGCAAATTCCAACAATCCTGGTAGCTCCTTACTGGCCAAGAAGGACTTGGTTTTCAGACGTGGTAAGAGTGTCGGGCAAACCTTTGTGTGGTGCTACACAAAGACAGGACAGTCTTCCGCTTTAAGCAGGGCTTTCTTTCAAAAGATAGTCCTCTTTCAATCTTAATGAAGAGGTGGTTCATCCTCTGTCCTGCTCCTACTAGCCATAATTATGAGAGTTCTCCACTCCTGGGATGTGGTGAGGGCTCTTGGGTATTATATTTCTGCTACTCTGCTTTCTCTTGCATTCCCGCTTTTGGCAGAGAGTTAACCCATACATTAGAATCATTGAATTGTATTTTTTTTTTTCATTTTTATCTAGTCTTTTTAAGCAATCTTCTTGATTATTTTAGTTCTTGCTGTAAACCAAACATCCATATACATTTACTTTATATAGTATTTTTGGATTAAAGCTCTGACAGACATATCAGGTCCTTTTTTAAGCAACAGGAACTAGAAGGTGCAAGAGGACAGGGAGACCTTTCTAAACTTTTTCCTTCTTGCTGATATTTTGCTTTGTTGGGCATTTTATTTTATTGGTGTGTATGTGTTGTATGCATCTGACAATATACTGACATTTGTATAAATGCAGCTTTTTAATTGCTTAATCTTGTATCAAACTAACATTTTTTTCTATTTTGTTTCTTTCTCTATTCCTCACGTGCACATTATTCACACTTTTTTTTGTTCTGCAATTTCACATTTAAATGCACACCCATATCCACTGGCTGCTGGTGTGGTTAAAACAGCTCAGTCACCCATTCTCACAGTCACCCATTCACTGCACCCATACCATTCCAGCAAACTTACCAACCATCCCTGAAATAGATGTGTTTTCAGATATTTCAGAGGATGATGTATTGGAGGAACACCATCATGAGCCATCTAGTGGTGCAGAGGATGTAATAGAAGATAATTATTCCATTGGAGTTGTTCCAGAACTTCATGTTTTGCCACCTATATTACTAGAGACTACTACTGGTGCAGTCAGCCACAGTTTTTCTGTAGGAGATTATAGCAATCATATGTCTTTTACTTTTAAGACCATAGAATGCTTCTTTTTCTCATTTAGCTTTTGTAAGATTTTCCCCTTGAAATTTCCTTCCTTGCTTGATGAGGATGGTTACATCAGTTTCCCCAGTCTCCCAGAAGTTTGTGTCTCCTTCATTCCTCCTGGCCTGAAACGTTATGTCCCACTTACATCTCCATCCTTCATTCCTTCTCTCTTTCTCATTTTTGTGCTCCTCCTTTCCACCTCCCAGTCTGTTCCATTTTCATTGAGCCTTTCCCTCCCTCTCGCTCTGTCCCTTTGCTACCTGGAGCCCAAGTCGTCTTCATGGGGCTCCTTTAATGGCCTTGACCTGAATGACAAAGCGGACGACGAGGTGTGTAATTCCAATGCTTCAAGTTGCCACTTGCAGTTAGGATCCACTTCTGTAGGTTTATGCTTGTGAAATGCCAGTATACTACAAAAACATGAGTGCACATATGTAGAAATTAAGAGCCAGTCAAGCGAGGAGACAGTGGGCACTTCTAAATCGTAAGTTTTAATTTGCACATGAATGAATTATTATATTAGATTGGTTCAAAAACAGACCTAGAGTCTAAAAGACTTTGCTCCTGGATCCAGCGTCAGGGCAACCGTCATAGCGGTCTGCTTTGGAATGGCTTAAGCTGGACCTAGGGCTTTTAGACTGTCCAGTTTTTGATGCTCTTTTATATGCTTTTTTATGGAGATTTAGATTTAAAATATATTTAAATGGTGCTATATTTTTATTTGGCTCATTCACCTTTTTTATTTTGGTGTACATACAGAGATGGCCATGCTTTCAGATCAAGGATAGCTGCTGTTTATTTTTAAAGACGTAAAAACATTTCATTTCTAAAAAAAAGACACAGCTAGCAAACTGAAATAATTTTGGAGCTGTAAAGGCAGACTCACATGATTAATTATGTTCCTAATGTGTTTAACACTCTCATTAGTAATGTTTAATACTTGTTTTACTTGGTCATCGTGCTTCAGCTGGAACAAGCAGAAGAGGAGACTCTCAAACAGGTGTTAAAGGTTTTCATAATGCATTTTGCCTGCTGGTTATGCTATGTTTCTGGATGTGTGTAGTGAAGTGAAAAGCTGTGGAGTATCTCTTTTCTGCCATAATGGTTATGGTTTTGCTTGTATTTATTGTATATTTAAGTTATGTGCCAGCAACATGCCCACCCCCAAGCAGCTCAGTTGAAAATTGGCCACAGTCACCTATGATAATGGCTACAGTCAGGCCATAAATTGGCTTCATTGCTAAAAGTAAATTCTTATTGTTTGTTGCTTTATTCCAAGTATACAGCACGTCCTGTTCCAGAAGATTCCTTACACATGGGTTATACATCCACAAGATGGCGCTGGACTGCAGAAAACAGCTTGTGGCTCCTCCCGGCCCTATTTAAGTCAGGGACCTCCCACAAATTCCCCAGTTTTTTTTATGCTGTCTGCGCTGAGAAGATAGCTCTCTATGTGGCACAGGTGAGCGGGGCTTATATGCCTGCGGTCCTTCAGGACTATTCCCACCCGTTCCGTACCATACTGCCTCCCAGTCTCGGCTGACAAGGTTCGGGTGAAGGTAGGCTAGGTAGGCTGTTGCCAGGTAATCCTGTGCAGTTACCCTTACCATAGGTGTCCCTTCCCCCTTACTTCTCCCATTTTGCCGTTATATCCCAAGGGAATCCTTTGTTAATCGGGGGGGGCTCTCTCGCTCTCCCTCCGGGGGGGGGGGGCGGTGTTCCAGCAGCGGACGGCGGCGTCATTCTCCTCAGAGCTGCCGGGCCGCGATTTGCCGGCAGGATCACGTGAGCGCGTTTTCGTGCTCTTCGGGGGGGGGGGGGGGGGAGATATGGGGATGATGTGTCTTACATCACATCTCATAGGAGGCCCGCCCCTCGAGGTCTGTGGACGCCATTTTGACTTCCCTTGCTGTGTGTGCTGCTGGCTCCCACGGTCCATGGGTAACCTCGGTGGGGTGGAATTTTTCTTTCTTCTGAATTATCTCATGGGAATGTCTATTATGTCTTTCAGGCGGGTTAAAACTTCTGCACTGTGGTTTCTCCTGGCCTTCTCCCCTCATTACTCCCACTTCCCTAGCGGGTCATTGGGGCATCCCGGGTAGCTATTATTAGCGTTAACCCTTACTGGCCTGTTGTGCCACGATAATCACCATATGGAGGCTTCTGGGGATTATGTGCTTGGGGGCTCCTTCGGGACAAGCCCGGCTATGTGTTGCATGTGGGGTATCCCCTATAAGTGATTATGTCAGGGTGTGTGTACCCTGCGCCCAGCAGGTGCTTGCGCTGCAGTCTGGGTCGCATGCTGCTGGGCCTAGTGCTGCGCCCCCTCTGGCTTCGCCTACCCCCCCACGCTTACATCTGACCCCCAGTGGGGAGTCTCAACCTGATTTGGCTGCACGGGTGGCCAGCATTGAAAAACATATTGCTGTTTCTGCCCCGCGTAAGGCTTCTGCTAAGAAGCTGCATTTATCACCCGTGGGTTCCCTCTTCCCTGTTGAGGCTGAGGAATTTTTTGACATTACTGGTTATTCCCCCCTGGAGGAGGGGGAGTTATTCTCTGATTCAGAGTCATCTGAGGAACAGCCTAGGCTTTATGGTGGTACTGGGTCTCACTTTGGAGAAGACCCATGGTCCTCAGATGACACGGACAGGCTTTTGGCTCGTATTTTTGAAGTGCTCGGTATCTCCCCTCCTGCTGTGGCTCCGCAGCAGCAGGGTGAGCTTTTTCATACAGTTAAACCACGTTTGGAGTTTCCTGAGCAGACTCACTTTAATAATCTGGTGCTCAAAGAATGGGAACGGCCTAGCAAGTTCCCTGGGGTGCCCAAGAGCTGGGATAAGAGGTATCCCTTTCCTGCTGAGGTGATTAAGCGTTGGTCATGTCCCCCCGAGGTGGACGCGCCCGTTCTGGGGCTGTCCAATACATTTGTCATGTATTCCCCTGAAACTACTACCCTGAGGGATGGTCAGGACCAGCGCATGGACCAGCTGGCTTGTCATGCCTTTGCCTGTGTGGGGACTGCGCTACGCCCGGTTTCTGCCTCTGCCATTACAGCTATTGCTATTAAAGGGCTGCTTAAGAGCCTCTTAGATAGGGCCTCTGATGATGCGGGAGGAGAAGAGTATAGATCTCTTCTGCTTTGCTATGAATTGTTGCATATGTTCTGTCTGCCATGGATGATGCCATTAGAATGTGTGGGAGGACATCTGCCCTGTTGGTGGCTATACACCGTTCTGTTTGGCTGCGTCAGTGGGTAGCTGATAATGCTGCTAAGAAGGCTCTCACTGGCTTTCCCTTTAAGGGGCTGCACCTTGGACTTGGACTTGTTTGCCAGGGACGGCAGGTTATCTCAACAGAGAAGGCCGTCCCGGTCCTTTAGGGGGGACAGGTTCCTTTCTCCCTTCCTTTCGTGGTTCCAGAATTGGTCGTGGAGTATCCCTTCCTGGGGCTCACGGAGACTATTTGGGAAGGGGCAGAGGACGTGGCCGCCCTGGGCCCTCCTGGGGTCCAAAGACTAAGTCCTCCCCCAAGCCCCCTCAGGCATGAAGGGGCACCCTCACCTATCCTGGTGGGGGGACAGCTGCGGCTCTTTGCTTTCGTCTGGAGGCCTCATGTCTCAGACCGGTGGATTCAGGAGGTAGTATCCTCCGGTTACAAGTTATTTTGCAGCCTGGCCACCCCCAAGATTCGTCAAATCCCGGATGGCTCAAAACCCCTTGTCAGCACAGGGTTTGTGCCTTGCTGTCCAAAACCTTCTGGAGTTGGGGGTCATCTGCCTGGTGCCCTTAAGGGAAAGGGGCAGAGGCTTCTATTCCAATCTTTTCACTGTTCCCAAAAAAGGACGGGTCCCTCAGGCCCATCCTGGATTTAAAACGTCTCACCAAGTTTGTCAGATTCAAGCATTTTCGCATTGAGACCCTGCGTTCTGCAGTGAATTCACTGCACCTGGGCGACTTCATGACCTCTGTAGACATCAAGGACGCTTACCTTCATGTCCCAATCTTTCCAGGTCATCAGAAATTCCTCAGGTTCGCTCTAGAGGATCAGCACTACCAATTTGTGGCCTTGCCTTTCGGTATCACCTCGGCTCCCAGGGTTTTCACCAAAGTGCTGGCGGGTGTAATGGCTCTGCTGAGATCTCAGGGCATTCGCATCCTTCCTTACTTGGACGACATTCTCATCACGTCTCAGTCCTTCCAACAGGCAGAGCTGGATACCCAGACAGTGGTGTCCACACTGGAGTCCTTCGGCTGGGTGATCAATCACCCCAAGTCTTCCCTGTTCCCGTCATTGGTGAGGTCCTTTCTGGGCATGACTCTGAATACATCTTGGGTCAAGATTCTTCTCCCTCAGCAGAAGGTGGAGAGTCTTCAAGCTCAAGCAAGGCTTCTTCTATCTTGCCCCCATCCCTCCATCCGGTAGGGGATGCAGCTGGTGGGTCTGATGGTGTCTTGCTTCGAGGCGGTTCCATATACTCAGTTTCACATGAGACCTCTTCAACTTCACCTCTTGTCAGTATGGGATCGGGACCCTGTGTCTCTGGATCCGGTGTTTGTTCTGTCCCCTCTGGTCAGGCGGTCTCTTTCGTGGTGGCTGGACTCAAGGAACCTGTTGATGGGCAGATCCTTTCTGACCCCTTGTTGGGAGACAGTCACCACAGATGCCAGTCTGACAGGTTGGGGGGGCTTTTGGAAATCCCTGAAGCTCCAGGGTCAGTGGGGCCCTCAAGAGGCCCATACCCCTATCAACATTCTGGAACTGAGGGCGATTAGCTTAGTTCTCGCCCAACTGACTCCACACCTTCGGGGTCAGATCCGCTCGGACAACCAGGCGGCAGTTGCCTACATCAATCATCAGGAAGGGACCCGGAGCAAGAGGGCCCTCAAGGAAGTGTCCCTGATTTTGTCCTGGGCGGAGGAGTATGTCCCCTGCATATCGGCAGTTTACATCCCGGGAGTGAAGAACCTGGAGGCAGACCTTGAGCAGGGGGATGTCTCGGCTGGGGGAATGGTCCCTCAGCAACAAGGTTTTTTGGTCCCTGTGCCGTCGCTGGGGGCAGCCGGATGTGGACCTGTTTGCGTCCCGTCACTATCACAAGCTTCCAGTCTTTGTCTCTCTGTCCCAGGGCCCTCTGGCCTTGGCAATGGATGCACTAGCAATGTCTTTCTGCTCCTTTGTGTTTCCTCCGTTCCCTCTGCTGGGCAGGATGCTGCGCAAGATCTCCCAGGAAGGGGTGCCAACCATTCTGGTGGCCCAGAAGAGTGTGGTTCGCAGACATCGTGCCGTTGGCAGTAGATCAGTATGCCCTGCCCAAGGTTCCAGATCTGCTCACTCAAGGACAGCTATGCCATCCCAATTTACAAACGCTGGCTTTAACGGCCTGGCTGCTGAAACCTCCATCTTGATGGAAAAGGGGCTGCCTGCCTCTGTTAGTACCATGATTCAGGCTAGGAAGAAGTCCTCGTCATCTATCTACTATAGGGTATGGCATACTTGCATTTCCTGGTGTGAGTCTAGGTCGCTTCCCTGTCTGGTGTTTTCTATCCCCAGGATTCTGGAATTCCTGCAACATGGTTTGGATTTGGGTCTTGAACTTAGTACCCTCAAAGGTCATGTTTCAGCCTTGGCTATTTTCTTCCAAAGATCTTTTGGCAACCATCGTCTGGTTAAGACCTTTTTTCAGGGGGTTACTCAAGTGCGTCCTCCTCGTAAGCCTATGTTACCAGTCTGGGATTTGAACTTGGTATTGTCGGCCTTGCAGGGGTCTCCCTTTGAGCCTTTGCGTGCAGCCTCTTTGTCTATTTTGATGCTTAAGGTAGCCTTTTTGGTGGCTATCACTTTTGTTAGGCGTGTTTCTGAGTTGGCGGCGCTTTCTATCAAACCTCCTTACCTTGAGAGACACCAGGACAAGGTGGTGTCTCGTTTTAAGCCAGTTTTTCTGCCTAAGTTTGTGTCTGCTTTTCATCTCAATCAGTACATTGTCTTGTCTTCTCTGTTCCCTAATCCTAGTAACTCTAAGGAGCAGGTATTACATTCTCTGGATGTGGTTAGAACCCTGAAGTTCTATTTGGTGGCTACTGAACCTTTCAGGAAGACTGATGCTCTTTTTGTTCTCCCTTCTGGGCCTAAGAAGGGTTTAGCTCCAGCTAAATCCACCATCAGCAAGTGGATCCGTCAGGCTGTGATTCAAGCGCCTATTCTGCTAAGGGGAAGGCATCTCCTTTCCGCCTTACTGCTCATTCTACTCGTGCTATTGGTGCCTCTTGGGCCTTTCAGCACCAGGCTTCTGTTGAACAAGTTTGCAAGGCCGCTACTTGGTCTTCTGTTCATACCTTTTCTAAGTTTTACAAGGTTGATGTTAGGGCCTCAGCTGATGCTGCTTTTGGCTGCAAATTTCTGCAGGCAGCAGTGGTTTAAACTGCCTGCTGTTACTTTTGGGGATCTCGCCCTACCTTACGGACACTGCTATTGGATGTCCCATGTGTAAGGAATCTTCTGGAACAGGACGTGCTGTATACTTGGAATAATACAATTCTGTGATTACTCACCTGTAGAATTGGTATTATACTTGTACAGCATGTCCTGTTCCATCCCACCCTTGTTTTCATTATTCTTAGTTACCTCTGTATGGTTATTGTTCATTTGGGATTTTTGTTATTATTGTTCTCCCGGCTTCTTGTGTTACTGCTTGTAAATACTGGGGAATTTGTGGGAGGTCCCTGACTTATATAGGGCCGGGAGGAGCCACAAGCTGTTTTCTGCAGTCCAGCGCCATCTTGTGGATGTATAACCCATGTGTAAGGAATCTTCTGGAACAGGACGTGCTGTATACTTATAATCTACAGGTGAGTAATCACAGAATTGTATTTTTTATGTATTTTTTAATTTTTTAATTTCACAGAGCAAGTCTTTGAGAATTCAAGGAGAAAATATTTATGTCAGACATAGCAATTTAATGTTGGAGGTTTGTATAAAAGCAACTTGTTAGAAGGTCTGCCTCTGCTGCAGGGGTTGGGCTGGCACATGCTGCTGCTAAGAACACAATGCATGAAATGCATGGGCTCTGACCTGCAAGAAGAGTGCATGCTGTAAACCATCCCTTCTTGGCTCTACTTTTGCTGTGGTAACTAGGAATAGTCTACCTATACACTGGCTGTGTAGTACAGTACTTGGGTTATCTTCATGGCTGCTGCGGTCACCAGTTTCATTTAACACCATAGATAACTTGTTACCGGACATTTTGCCCTGGTCAATAAAAATATTAGTTGTGCTCTACCTTTGAATATATTGCGCTAAAACGGACGTGGCCATGCATCATTATATTGGTCCTAAAGTCTGAAGAATGTTGTTTCCAAACAAACCTCCCTTAGTGTAGTATTAAAAAAGGAACCCCAGAATGAACTAAAATATTTCCCACATTCACTTTCCAGCATTGCATTGGAGACTGTTTTGCACTACCCCCCCCCCCCCCCCCCCATTACTGCTTGGCAGGCGTGCGTGGCAGTTACCGTGCATGCGGCCACGTCTGGAAGTGGAAAATCAGCCCTGTTCACAGGCTTATTTTTGCTTTTACACTATTCTAGATTGTGAGACAGAAGAGGCTCTTCCTCACACAGGGGAATGTTAATCTAATCTTAGGTTTTCCCCTGTTTTTAAAGAGTAATAGTTAAAGCATACCGGAACCCATGGGACTTGTGAAATACATATCCCCTGCTAATACTTTCTTCTTAGGGTGAAGAAATGGAAATGGATAATTTTTGAAATACATATCCCCTGCCAATATTATCTTTTTAGGGTGAAGAACTAGAAATTGACATTTTTTGAAATACATATCCCCTGCCAATACTATCTTCTTAGGGTGAAGAACTAGAAATGGATATTTTTGTTTTTTGAATCACCCTGAAACACTTTTTTTCTGCTCTTCCTCTTTGTAAGATAGCAGTTGATCAGTCTTTGCATAGGAATGGCATCATTGCCACACACAAAAGTGGCAATAAATGGAGGAGGCGGGGATTTACAGCTAAAAGAAGCAGCATTATCTGGGATTAGAGTGAAGCAGGAGCAGTTAAAATTGTCAAAAGGTGCTCTTCATCGGGGGATCAATTTGGGGGATGCAAGGTCAAAATCTGGGTGTTGGTCCATTTTAAAAAGTTGTATATTTATTTTCCTTCCATGGGAGGTAATCCAGTATTAAGTTGACTGTAAAAGACCTCTTCCCTCTTTTGCTGCCAGATCGGTTTAGGAACATGCTAATGGTATCTCCTCCAGAGCTTTAAAACTGATTTAAAAGCATTTAGTGTTGCTGGCCTTAAACCACACCTCCCACTGACCCATGGCCCATTTCCTGTTAATTCTTTAACCTCAAACTTATAAGCTAAAAAATATGATGCCTAGCCCAACCAGCATGTTGCTTTCAATGTTAGATTAATTTTTGTTCCCTTTGTGATCTATAACTTTGCTGGGGGCATCTGCACTCACCTTCTATTTGATAATCATGATAGAAAAGTATTTCACAAGAATTTTGTGTAATTTGTCATTAGTATAAAGTTCCAGTGCTAATGACACCTTTCTGGTTTAAACAACACCGTGGCCTTTTTGGTTATATGAATAGCCTGGATGCAGGAAGTGTGGCTAAACTTCACAAAACATAAATTGTTCCTTTTTATTGCTTTTCCAATGGTTGAACACATCATACAGGCCCCTTCACCTGAACATATTTATAATTCTAACCTAAAACCTAATTTCAAGGAAACATACTTATTCATAGTTTACCATTGTTCTACTTGGTTTACTTATTAAAACCCGTTCTGTAACTGTACTGACCTGGGCTGCCCCCCAAACTACATGTTGCTTCAAAGCAGCTTCTTATTTTTTTTTGTGTTCATCAAACAACCTATGAAATTGCCATATACCTGTATAACCGAACTAATCATGGACTCTGCAGCTTCCTTAACATGTTATGTTTTAGTCTAACCCACTAAAACTAGGTGTATAAAGTCAAAGGTTCTGATCTGACTTTGTGCAACCTACATACGTTTCCTTATTTACTGTACCTAGAAAATAAAGTTTGCTACAAAGCCAGAACTGACTTTAATGAACATATAACCTAATATATGTTAAATGTCTGATCGGAAAAGTCTTTGGAACGTGTCACCAGTACAATGTATGGTTTTATTTCTCATTTAAAACAGAACAAAAGCTTAAAAATATTTCTTCTGGATTGTAAAACTTTCTTCAAACACCATTTGATTGCATCTTTAGATGCATTCCCCTCGATTTTCCCATCAGACATTGTTTTTTAACGATTACATTTAACTGACTAGTATTTTATTTTATTTTTTGTTTTGACATTGCATTTAGTTATGACTAACACAGTTAAACCAATGTGTGTTGTGTTTTTTTTTGGTCCTGAATATTACCCATTGTTAGGATTTGGATAAATCCCCAGAAGAAATTTTGAAACATCAGGCTAGTATTAGTGAGCTCAAGCGCAGTTTTATGGAATCCACCCCTGAGCCACGTCCTGACGAATGGGAAAAGCGATGTATTACTCCTTTACCTCTGCAGACACAGGGGGTACGTCACTCTTTTTCTTTTGTGTATGAATCATGAATGCCGCTAGTTGCCACTGTCTGCCCATTCATGTATTATTGTAAGACAAACAAAAATGTTAGGAAGCATCGATTATTATTTTTTGGTCCGTGCATAAAAGATAAAAGGATACATGTGAAAAACTAGTGTGTGAATGCTCACAGTAGCGGGACACAAAACCTTTCATCTTGGCTTGATTTATGAGAACCAAGGCAAAGCAAACAATCTCTGAAGCCAAAGGTAGCTGATAATGTTTTATATTGTTTATTATTCTTTGTATACAGTACGTTCTGCTCCACATATAATACTTACACTTGGGTTATCCTCCGCCAGATGGCGCTGTACTGCAGCGGCCCTTCATATACCCAGGGACCTCCCACAAATCCCAGATTTCTCTGCAGTGCTGACTGCGAAGACATGAAGTATCACTCTCTCGCAGGTGAGCGGGGCTATCAAAGCCTGCGGCCCTGTTGGACTACTCCCACCCGTCCTCCCTGTGATGTGCCTCCCAGCTTGGGCTGCATTGGTTGTAGTCCGGGGGGAAAGAAGGGGGGGGGTGTGTAGTGGTCAGTGTATGCTTACACGCTTATGGCCTTAATACTGTCCTTTAATGGTATTCCTGGTGTCAGTGCCGCGCTGTTAAATAAAATGTTATCATGCATCTGTCGCCACCACGCGCACTCCTTCCCTTGTTGAATGTGCTGCGATGAGCGGCGGTGTTGCCTCAGACGCTGCTACGTCTTCATTGGCAAATTTTTTTCTAAGTGTGCCATTCACTTTGATCTTCTGACAACTGAATCTATCACAAAGCTTTGCGCTCTTCGGGGGGGCGGAGACCTGGCTTGGCTCCACGTCACAGCCTGCTCTGGCCCGCCCTTCAAGGTCCTCTTGGCGCCATTTCGATGCTCATCGCGCGCGCGGTAACGGTCCTCCTCCCTCGATCTGTAAGTGCCCTCGCGGGCGATTTTCATTATCTTGCTTACTGCGCATGGCT